>CM066606.1:31341505-31834005 GCA_033816785.1 Picus viridis
CAATGGTAAAGAGTGAAGTCAAATCGTTAATACATTTGAAGATAGATTTTTGGCAATAAAATAAGTTTGTAATGTAGTTTCTGACTTTTTTTTCCCTATTTTTTCTGAAACAAAGCTGCTTACCAGAATTACTAGAATGATTCTGTGACACCATTTCCCTTGGAAGCTTATTTGGAGCTCACATTGTAATTACGTAATATGAGCCATGCTGGTGGCAAACAACACAGATTGTCAAAAAAATCTTATTTATATAGCCAAATCAGTAAGATTTACAGTCAGATCGGTGAACTTGACTCTAAACTTAGTGGTTAAATGCTCCATCAACTAAGAGAGAATAAACAAATGGATATCCTGTTACCAAAATGCATTGGAAATAACTAGAACACAGAATTTGAGCTTCTTTATACAGGCTGTTACACCAGGTTATGAGGGTTCCAGAATTAGTGCATTAATATGCAAGTATGCATATATATATCTACATTCACACACATACTTACATGTGTCTTTGATGCATATGTCCATTCCTGTATCTTTTAGATATTGTTTGCTTTTTACAAGATGTATTGTGCATGCAGTTTTGAGAATAGCTATTTGGATTCCAGTGAGTGCTGAACAATGTTTTGTCTCATCAAGTAGTTCTGTGACAAAAGACAAATAAAGCTATAGAAGGTTTGTTCCTTACTTGGTGGGGATTATACATTTATTTTATAGAACTGTTGCATTTTCAGTGTCCCATATCCCTACTCCTGCTTGAGGTCCCTATCTATCTTTTCTTGGCCTGACAGCCCAGCAAGCAAAGCATGCACTGTGGGTTGGTGAAAATTGCAACCATGCCAACTGACCAGCAGCTCTCCATAAGCTGATTGCCCAGCTGGTTGCAGTTTCTTGGCTGTTGGGTGAGCCTAAACAGAACAGCTCAACTTTGATGGATCAAACAGCTATGGAGCCTCAATGAGGCCCCTGGGCAATATTTTGTGCAGACTGATTCAAAGAGCTTAGTATCTTTGAAAACTAGTTGTCTCTGTCAAATTTCTTTGAAACTGCCCAAGGGACTTCAGAGTACTATTGAGAGAGACATAGACACACAGACAGCATGACTGTCTAAGCTTATTTCCTCAGGAAACCAGGCTAAAAATGTGCCTAGAGATATTTTTACCACCCCAAACGGTTAAGCAGTCATCAAGATTAGGGAAAGAAATAGCTACATACTTTTTGAAGGAAGATTTCTATGTGCCAAGAGAGAAGTAAAAATCTATTTAATGCTATCTAAGCCAGGGCTTTTGGATTGAAAAGGAGTTCCAGTGATTACTTACACTTGAACAAAATTAACACCAAGAATTACAACAATATTAAATGGCTATTAATTATAAAGCAGTTCTGGGAAATGGCATGCTTGCTGTTGAAGAGAAGTTATTCTTATTGTTGTTATTCTTGTTTCTGTTGTCTTCCCAAAATACTTACAGACGGTGTCTATTTGTACAAAAGTATCTGTGCGGTACTCACTCTGTAATTTGTCTGATAGTTTGTGGGTTTTGATCATGACTTCCACATCACATGCTATTTTAATTGAAAAGGCTAATCTGTCTAGAATATGAAATAAAAATTAGCAAGTGTGTTGGAAAGGATATTTATTTTTTTGTATGATTGTCTAGCTGTACAGTCTCAAGGAGTGTTAATGCAAATAGGCACCTGGCATCAAAGCATAACTGCAAACTGGCAAAAGATTGGGAAGTGATAGAGTTGCAAAAGTATGCTAAAGAATACTTAATATCTTCATAACTTTAAAAAGTTAGCGGTCACATTGATATTATGGAATGATCAACACATTTGCAATTACAGGATGGAATTGAGGCCTATTTATCAGCCTTATTTGAGAGTCGATTCCTACTATGAATTAGTGACTGGATTGCTCATTTTGGAATTGAAATATCATCTGTTTACTGCTGGAAAATAATTTATTCTCTTCCATTACATATTTTCATTTTAGTAGGCACAAATTACTTTTCTAACAAGATGATAATTTAGAATTAGGTCCAAACACCACTACAACAACTGATGTCAAGAGAGGAGTGAATTAGCAGATCCTGCCTTTTCCATAATTTCTCAGTTTCCCAGAATCATAGAATCAACCAGGTTGGCAAAGACTTTAGAGATCATCAAGTCCAACCTGTTACCTAATACCTAAGACCTTGTGACAACTGAACCATGACTCCAAGTGCCCCATACAATCTTTTTTGAACACCTCCAGGGACAGTGACTCCACCACCTCCCTGGGCAGCACATTCCACTGGCCAATTACTCTTTCTGTGAAGAACCTTCTCCTCAACTCGAGCCTAAACTTGCCCTGACACAGTTTGAGACTTTGTCCTCTTGTGCTGTTACTAGTTGCCAGGGAGAAGAGATCAACCCCCACCTGCTGGTCTCACAATAAGGTCTCCCTGAGCCTATCCTTCTCCAGGCTAAACAACCCCAGCTCCCTCAGCCTTTCCTCATAGGGCTTGTGCTCCAAGCCCCTCACCAGCTTTGTTGACCTTCTCTGAACACATTCAAGTATCTCAATGTCTTTCTTGCACTGAGAAGCCCAGAACTGGACAGAGGACCCAATGTGTGGTACAGGGACACAATGACTTCCCTGCTCCTGCTGGCCATACTATTCCTGATAGAGACCAGGATGCCACTGGCATTCTTGGCCACCTGAGCACATTGCTGGCTCATATTCAGGCTACTGTCAACCAGCACCCCCAGGTCCCTCTCTGCCTGGCTGCTCTCCAGCCACTCTGACCCCAGCCTGTAGCACTGCATGGGTTGCTGTGGCCAATGTGCAGAACCCGGCACTTGGACTGGTTAAATGTCAACATGCTGGACTTTGTCTGTCTGTCCAGCCTGTCAAGGTCCCTCTGGAGAGCCCTCCTACTCTCCAACAGATCGACACCTGCTCCCGAATTGGTGTCAGCAGGGGACAGCCTTGAGTGAATACTGTACCAGGATCTTGCAAGCTTCTAAGGACTCCAAAGGCAAAAAGACGCATCTATGTGCTAACAAAGAGATGATGTGACCCCTTTCCTGTGCCTGACTGCTGTGATTTGTCATTGGGATGCTCCATTGCACTGTTTTGGCTGAGGCCAGCCTGTGCTTTCTTGAGCAGAATTTGGGGGACAGCAAACTCCAGGAACTGTTCTGATTAAGAATATTCACTTATGACTATCCTGTATTAGAAGATCTTGCTGTGGAGAGGAAAATGAAAATTCAAATGTTACACTGAGCCCAGGCTTCGTTACTTGGCTTTGGAGCCAGAATATGGGACCTGGAATGTTTTATTTATCAGCACAGACAAAGCTCTAAAGTCTGCACTTGGGGACTTCTTAGTGCATGATAGATCTCAAGCCTATTGTGGGCAAGCTGGCATAGCAAAATAATTATTATATTTTTTTCAACTATAAGGGCAATAAGAACATGTAGAAATATAATCACGTAACTCAGAAGAATTTGCAGGAACCAATGAGAGCTTACAGGACAACATAGTAGTTGCCCTGGCCCCTGGTGTGCCAGCCTAATAGGTAGACCACAACAGCAAGTGTGCTGCAAACTCTGAATATCTAGATTCAGCTTGCAGGGTCAAACCTGGCTGCTTTCCTTTTTTCCTTTCCTTTTCTTTCTTTCTCTTTTTTCTTTCCTAGCTAGTAGCTATGCCTTCAGCTATTTCACAAATCTGCTTGAGTAAATAGGTTGACTCAAAACTAGTGAAAACTGTGTTACATTGCATAAAAATGAAGTGACAGAACCTTTAGGAAATTGCATCCTATCTCAAGTAGACTACAAAGAAATTAATGGAAAATATTCTTTCCTTTATTGTGTTATAGTATTTACATTTGATGAGAAGATTCACTTTCATGAGTAATTTCATTTCACATCAGAATGTATTTACTTTGGTATATAATCTTTGATATGATTTCTCATACATGTGCAGGAGAATGCATAAGCAAAGAGGTGAAAATACCTTAAATTATTATTCAGTTAGCTGATCTATCAGGATATAGAATTACAAACTCTGAGACTCCACTATGCCTTTTGCGGGTACAAATAAAGTACACTTAAACTCTCTTCTCAATGTTTTTCATGTTACATTACTTTAGATCTCCATAGTCTAATTCCCATCTGATTTTTAACATACACATTGCCATTAGGTTATTGAGAGACTCAATTAATAATGCACCATTTCAGCAGTTCTTTTACATTCTTTCCATATACCAAACCAAAACAATTTGAAATAAATTTATTTATTTATTTATTTATTCTCCACAAGTATGCTGGTTTTCACACAGCTGAAATCCCAATAATTTGAAAATATGTATGTACAGAAATATTTAAAGAAATTCAGAAAACACTGGCAAGCAACACTCCCCTACCATGAGCACTTGATTTATATTTATAATTGCAAATTTTGAAAATTAGGAGTAAAAAAGAATCAGAAATAATAAATAATCTTCAAATAGAAGTATCCATCAACTTCCCACTGTAACTTTTGTCTTGCTTAAAGCACAATGTCTGGCAGTATAAATAGACCACAGTCAATGTTCAAATACATAACATTTAAACTATATGTAAATATTCAATGTCAGAAATCCATACACCTTGTTTAGTTTTCTTACACTGTGAATGACTGAAATGAAAAATAAATATCCAAATTTCTTAATGTAGCCAATGATGACACCTTCAGAGAACATGCTTCTGATTATCAGCCCTTTGAAACTGTGGTCAACCTAGCTATAGAATCAAGTAGTTTGAACACTCCGTACTTCACAAGTGACTTCCCTTATATGCAAAACAAGGATGAAAGGCAAGCAGCTTTGCAGCTCTGTTTTCAGCCAGTTTTGTAACATGAGAAAATAAGTGATGTTCTATAGCTGCTTATGGGCATAAACCTCAATAAATTTAACAAGGGCAAGCACAGAATCCTGCTTCTGGGGAAAAAATGGTCCCATGTATCAGTACAGGTTGCAGGGTGACCTACTGGAGAGCAGCTCTGTGGAAAGGGACCTGGGAATTCTAGTGGCTGACTGTTAGCTAACAATGTATCCTCGTGGCCCCAACCAGCAATATTGCGGGTTGCATTAAAAAGAGTGTGGCCAGCAGGTCAAGCGTGGTTCTCTTCTGCCTCTACTCTGCCCTGGTGAGACCACATCTGGAGCATTGTGTCAAGTTCTGGGCTCCCCAGTGCAAGAGGGACAAGGAGCTACTGGAGGGCGTCTGGCAGAACAAGATGAAGATGGTTAGGAGACCAGAACACCTGCCTGACAAGGAAAGCCTGAGAAGGCTGGGTCTGTTTAGCCTGGCAAAGAGGAAAATGTGGTGGGCTCTCATTAGTGCTTATGTCAGGGGGATGGAGAGAGACTGTTCTCGGTAGTGACCAGTAAAGAAAAGGCTATGGAAACAAACTGGAACACAGGAGGTTACATGTAAACATAAGGAATAAATTCTTCACTTTGAGGGTGGCTGAGCACTGGAACAGACTGCCCAGAGAGGTTGTGGAATCTCCTCTGGAGGCATTCAAAATCTGCCTGGATGTGTTCCCATGTTCTACTCCAGCTGATCTCACTCTAGCAGGAGAGTTGGACTAGATGATCTTCAGAGATCCCTGCCAAACCCTACCAGTCTGTAATTCTGTGAAAATCGTCACTCCAAACTCATGTTTTGGCAAATAAAGAGGTTAAAAATGTTTTGTGTCTTGCTTTACTTACACCGTGAAGGCACGGTTATTAGAACCATACTGCTGTTTGCTGTTTCCATCTGTTTGCTATGACTACAAGTATAGGGCTCACCTAGTAATTTTTCCTTGATAAAGAAATATTTCTGAAGACAGTGAATTTCACTTAATTTGTGTAAGTATTAGTGATAGCACAATTTACATTTCCTTTCACAGTAAAAGGGCAATTTTTCTAATGTGAGTTACAAGATACTAGCAGTGGGAGCCAAGTAACGAGCAAGTGCATTTACACTTCCAATTTACAGGAAATTATTTGATACCACATACTAATAGTTCAGAAGTGTAACAGCAGAAGTATCATTAGCAGTACTTCCTGAGTATGTTTCTAGGTTTGGCACTGAGCACTTGATAAATGTTCTTTGGTGTGTCTCAGTGACACTGGAAATTACTCAAATTACCAAGAACCTAGTTAAAAGATCTAAAGACTGTGAGGCAAAAATCTGCAGTACTCTATAATGTAATCCACTGGATCAGAGATTGAATCTGTAGTGTTCCTTTGAAATCCTCAGTAATTGTGGGTACAGTGGCTTTGATAGCAACATATTTTTTTTATCATTGTCCTACTGAATTTGAGGAAGGCTATATATATATCTGGTGAAGCTTTTTGCACATCTGTTGAAAGATATCTGACTATATATTGGGACACCTCTTGATTGTAAAGCCAAAATACAATATCTAAACACAGACATAATGCAATACGAGTCCATACAGTGGACTCACGATGGCTCGTTGATGTCAACTTGTGATGTCAAAGTGTGACCACACCAGGGCGTTCACTTCAGTCAACAATACACTTTATTTGCCTCTGAGACGGCATGCAATAGGTAGGGAAAAGTGAGAGGAGAAGGGTAAAATTAAGTAGAATAAACTGAAGAGAGAAAAGAGAAAGTGGTTTATAGCTACCACCAATGTGAAGGTAGCAAGATGTCTCTCTGGTCCCGGGTCCAGTCCTGCTAGGCCTTCTGATATTTCCTTGATCCTGGTGGGGAAGGCTCTCCTTCAAATCTCATTGCTAGGGAGATATTTTTTATAAACAATTTCACACCCGTTGATGTCTGAACTCTGCCTCTCTTCACTCCTTGTGCTCCCTATGAATAAGTCTTGTATGCATGCTCAAGGAGGTGTGGTCTGGGCCCAAGGAGGCATGTCCAAGGTGTCATCTGCCTTGGAGGCATGTAGCTTTAGGCCAGGAGGTGTGCTTTTGTATTATAATGACATTATGATAAGCAAAGTTCACTAAGGTTCATGGTTCCCTTAGCAACACCAGGGCATCAATCTCTTTTGGCAACAGTTATGGTTCTTCATTCCAAAGCAATAATCATACACAGTGGACCTGTCCATCATATTTGACAGGTAGAGACAGTTGGTACCAGGTAGGTCTCTTCCCACAGCACCTGCACCTGAAAATTCATGGAGACTGGCTTCCATTGTACAGGCTGAGTAGTATGTCACTACAAAAATTGTGCTAAGATTTTAGCCTGAATATCAATCCAGGACTTTTCGGTTTAGGGGTCCTGATCCTGATGACAATGATGTGACAGATAATGCTCTTCAGACCAGTCCTTACAATATCTCATTTCAGCATATAGTGGTGTTTCATACACAGTAGGATAAGACATTAAGTCTTTTCTCCTTCAAAATGAAACCAGAAAAATAATCTCCAAACTTTTGCCATTGGTCAGAGCCTCAAGAAGAACTAAAGCTGAGAAAAACTAAAACTGAAATTAAAAACAGAGACAGAAACTGAGTGTATTTATTCTGATTCATTGCTAATCTTCTGCTCATGAGAAAAAGCAGCATGAGTGAGAAGTTTTCTAGAATAAAGATTTTAAGACAGGGTCATAAAAGTGCTTCAATACTAAGGAATGTTATTAGCACAAGATTGATAAACATGACTGGTCTTCTATAGCTATACTGAAACTCTTACATAAACCTAATTAATCATTGTCATGAATGTTACTATGCATATATTTTTAAACTAGTTAGTTAATTTTACTTGCTCAGCAAAAGATAATATTTATGTATTATTTAAAGAAGTATTTTTTGCTCTGAATATGTTTCCTTCAAGTATTTTGTAGGGCCATCTGTTACAACATGGACAAACACAATGTTAAAAAGTGTGTACTAAGAATTCTGGATGAAAATGGTGTTCAGTGAAGAAACGGATATGTACATTGTTTAAAAGGATCTGTAAATGTTAATCCAAGTTATGTATTCCTATGTGCTTTACATCATTGTAGTCACATACTTGGATTAAAAGTTAATCTGGAACAATAGTTGTGCTTGTCCTGATATAAACTTTGTGTCTTAAGTAGAAAAGTAAATTATTTCTTTAAAAAGTAGAATGACAATCAGAGAAATTATTAAGCTATTTTTTTCACACTGTTAAACCTGGAAGACAAATTAAGATTGAACTGTTTAATGTTTTTAAACTATTAATTAAATCCAACAAATCAAGCTTTTACCCTATGCTTGAAAGTTGAAGGACATTAATATTTTAGGTCTATTTTAATTCTGCTACATAAAGTAGCCTATCCACTATTTAACTGACTTCATTACCAGTAACAGCTATATTTAGAACAAAGTACATTTTTGAAGACTAAATGCTTTTGCCACTATAATCTTTACTTTAAGAAACCTTTTATATTGTCTTTTAGAGTGTCTTTCTGTTGTATCTCATAGTATCCAAATGTATATTATGAAACTAGGGCAAAATCGTGTTAATTCATTTACTAGTAGTCAAACAAATTAATCAAATAACTTCAAAGGTTAAAATGGTGACGCAGATAGAAATAGAATTTCATTAAAAGTATCTTAGACAGTGGCATTAGACTGAAATGTATGAGGTATTCTCCTTATATCAGTTTAAATATAGAGGTCATCTTTAAAACTCGCCAGGACTTGACAAAAATTGAAAAAGAATAAATTAATAATGCTGGAAATTATTAGGGTATGTAATAGTTTGGGCCCTGAATAGTATACAGAAACAAAAGCCAACCAGACAAAAAATTATCATCTAGGATTCCAAAGGAGAAATATTTATTCTTTACCCTGGATTGCTTTAATTCTGTGAAAATGCCATCCAGTTTATATCAGAATTCTTCTCAAAACAATACAGACTTAGACATATTCAGTGGGAAGTTTTCAAAGCAAACAAAGAAAACATTTGCATTTCATGCAAATGACTGATTCCATCAGCACCCAAGTCCCTCTGAAGGAAACAATTCTCAGATAATCACCTTCAGATTAGATGTTCTCTTCTGTCTGAAAAAAAAAAAAAACCAACAAAACAACACCCCCTCCAAAAAACCCACACCTAAACCCAAACCTGTGAAATGTCACTCCAGTCTTCCTGCCCTTAAGGCAAACTAGTAAAAAAAGATAATTTAAAATAAATAAATTATTTTAACCTGACATTTCCTAGATGCCTTTTCTTTCTAAAAAAACCCATGAAACTCTCTCTTAAGTCTTTAAAGTTGACCTCTAAAAATAGTAGTGTTTACTTTCTATATACATAAAAGCACATTCAGACTCTTGTCAAAGAAATCTGGAAAGTAAAATTAGTTGTTTCACTGCTATTTTGTCCTTCACTGAATTGCTTGTCCATTTTTGAAAGGAACCAATGTATCATGCAGTCATTCCACCGCACTAGATCTTTTCCAAAAGAAATAGAAACGTTTGAGTTTCAGTCAGTTGCAGTTCAAATTTGTAAGAAAGAACCATGTATGGGGGTGGGTGGGGGGCGGGGAATAAAAGTATCATACTCATACAATCAAGTTGTCCCAACTCTTTACTTTAGCATTCTAATGTCACTAAAATAAAGCCCAAACTCCAAGCTGGTGTTTGGTAAGGCAGATAGGTTTCTAAGAGTCCACAAGAAAATTAGAACCTAAAATGGATAGCAATCTCCATCTTTAGTGTTATATATAAACATTCCTCTATATATAAGGCTTCATCTGAGAACACATTTGAAATATAGATCTGTACAGAATAGCTTGGTGTTAGCAAATTGGACTGCATCCTGAAAGATGTCAAGCTCCTTTTAAAGCACATGAATATAGCCTTTGAAAACAGACGAAAGACTTTAGCTGACCTTTGCAAAGCCCATGGAGAGCAAATATCCAGCTGCCACGTAATGAACAAAACAAAATCACAATGATAAACTGACATGCACAGCTGCATAGTTTTGCAAACATTATTTGTTCTTTTAAGCCAAATTTTTGTGATTTTTATATAATATTGTAATGTGGGTGAATAAACAACTCTTTAATAATAAATCCTTTTATTGCTATAAATGACAGAAGACATATTTCACCCTGATATGACTTGGTGAAAAAAGAATTTGATCACCATTTGTTTCAGCCACATGTTCTCGTTCACAACATTGCTTACAGAACCAAAAAATATTTATCTTATGGATTAGAATGCTGGTTTGTAGCAAATTCCACAGCATTGCATGATGCTAATGGAGTGAACTCATAATACAAAATATCATAGCCTCTTTACTATATCTTCATTCAACCCTAACAAAGATCTTTTGAAATACTATTTACTAAAGTTTTCTGATCACATTATCACATTTCTCTACTTGAGAAAAGGGGATGGACAATTTAAGAAATAGCCAAGTTCTGTCCTCTTCTAGGTACTGACATCTCATTTTACTGGGATTTCTGCGTTATTACTGAATTACAGACTTGCCAGACACTGTCTGAATAACCAGAAGGTAATAGTGCCCTTATTTGTTAGCTCTCTTGCAAGACTTTGACTAGGCAAAGGTGTTCAGTGTTCAACTCTAGAATATTTTGGTTCTTACTTGTAAGGAGGGAAGAGAATTTATCAAGATGAACTGTTTCAAGAAGAAAAGAAAAGAAAAGAAATTTACCAAATAAAAAACACACACAAAAAACCCAAACACAGAAACCCAGAAAGCATAAAAAAACAACACAACACCAAAACCTCCTCAAGTAAGAAGGTATGAGATTGAAAATCTGTGTTCTACTGCACATTCAGTAGTTATTTTGGGATGTCACAATTAAGAAAAGTCCTATGTAATTTAGTGTTTAAAGATCAGATTCAACCAACTGTTATGAACTTGGGCCTTCATTCCATCTCTTACTGCTTCCTCAGCTCTCCAAAGAATGGGGACAGAAGCAAAACTAAGATTTGGTTTGCAATTTTTGCCTCTTGCTCTAAAAAGACTAAGTGCTCTGTCTGTAAAGCCCAAGAGCTTCTCTTATCTGATGAGGAACCACAATGGAACTATATACAAATAAAAAGAGACATTGAGTCATGCCTAATAGAAATCTATTCTTTTGAAATTTGCATAATTTACATCCAAACTCAGCTCAATGCACTGCTAAAGTATAAAATGCTGTCTTGATGCTTTATATTGTACTGAAGTCTCTCCATATTTTTTACAAATTCACTGTCACTGTAACCTTTGGACTTCTGAAGTTCTGCATCTCTATCTTCCAAAGTGAAGAAATTCAGAGATTAGCAGGAAATAACAATCCTCTGCTGCCTGTGATTTTAGTGAAACTAGCTAAGAAGTGAAACTCTGTGTGGACTATACTCTGTTTAGAGTATCATAATGACACAAATTCTGGGGCTGGAGAAACTCCAGTGATCTGTATCAAATCAGTGCTGATGACAATTTAGAAGTCATTAATTAAATTTAGTAAATTAAAATGAAGAAACTTGCACTTGTTAAAACTCCCAGCTCTCTCAGTTAATGAGAGCAGCCCTGAAGAAAACGACCTGGGGGTGCTGGTGGATGAGAAGCTCAACATGAGGCAGCAGTGTGCATTTGCAGCCCAGAAAGCAAATCACATCCTGGGCTGCATCAAGAGAACCATAGCCAGCAGGTTGAGGGAGGTGATGTTCCCCCTCTGCTCTGGTGAGACCCCACCTGGACTACTGTGTCCACGTCTGGAGCCCCTATTACAGGAAGGATCTGGATGGGTTGGAACCTGTCCAGAGAAGAGCCAGGAGGATGATCAGAGGGCTGGAGCACCTCTCCTATGAGGACAGACTGAGGCAGTTTGGATTATTCAGTCTGGATAATAGAAGGCTCTGAGGAGACCTTACAGTGACCTTCCAGTATCTGAAGCTGGTGATGGACTTTTTAGGGTGTCAGGTAGTGACAGGACTAAGGGGAATGAAAAAAAAAAAAGTAGAAATGGGTAGATTCAGATTAGATGTTAGGAAGAAGTTCTTCACCATGAGGGTGGTGAGACACTGGAACAGGTTGCGCAGGGAGGTGGTGGAGACCCCATCCCTGAAGGTTTTAAGGCTAGGCTGGATGTGGCTCTGGGCAACCTGATCTAGTGTGAGGTGTCCCTGCCCATGGCAGGGGTTTGGAACTAGATGTTCCTTGAGGTGCCTTCCAACCCTAACAACTCTATGATTCTACCATTTTTAAAAAGGTGACCTAATATTATCAACATACACGATGTCATGTACACCCTTCACTGATTTGCGTCCTTCATTCTTCTTTAGTCTAACCATCTAATGGATTAACCATCAACTGGACTAACTACACATGTACAATATAAATGCAATTTTTCAGTGGTAAGAAACATCTAAAATCTCAGGCCACTGTGATAATACCTAAAGATATGAACTTCAATATACATGAATGTGAAAAATTGCCTTTTTATTTTATTTAGAAACTTAGATTCTGAGTCAAAATTTTCATGCAACCACAAGTATTCGATAGCTAGCATTTTAGAAAAAAAAAATAAAAAAATAAAAATAAGTATTATGAAAACTGGTAGCACCACTATGTGTTTAAGATTTGTCTTTTAATCATTATCGATTAAATCCTTGAATCCTACGTCACAGGCTGTATCTGCCATACAAAATGGCAGGATAGCTATGAATTCTGACTGCTGTCATTGTGTCACGGTCCTGTAATAAGCCAGCTGAGAAAGTGCTCACCGGTGCTGAAGATAGACTGAAATAAAAATGTAAATGTAAATTAAACAAAAGATATATATAAACCAGAGCAATGGAAAATCAATAGCAATCTTTAAAATAAATTCAACCTACACAAAAGTCTTTTGTGGGACTACCCTTGGTTTATATTAGATTACATTCGACAAGAATTTTTGAGTGAATTTTGAAAACTGTCATGTACTTCTCCAGAGAAATACATACTACACCATTTTAGTGATTTAATACTTGTGACTGCACATTTGCAGTGTTAGCAAATAGAATCGTGGACAGGATAAGGTGCATCTTTGTGTATTTCTTGAAGTATCACATACCAGCTATATGACTGAGCGTCAATAAGGCCTCAGCATAGTCCTGTTGTAGTGCGTATGCATCACATGTGGTCATCCATTACACAGGAAATATCAGTATCACACAAAAGTTACAAAACATATGCAATGTATTAAAAATTACATCCGTATTATGCTATACACACTTTCTTGTATTGATTATACAAAACTTTATGAGTAATCAAGCTTTCAGCAATTATCTCTTCCATTTTTCTTTCAAATATGTCTAATACAAAACTAAAGAGAGAGAAGGGGGAAGAGAAAGGAAGAAAGAAGACAGAAAGGAATATTGATCAAATTCCCTAACAGCACAGCATCACCTATTAGGAGGCTGTGACATGCTGAGTGCTTTATGTAGCAAAACAGGACTAACTTTACATCAATAACATTGTTTGAATGAATTCTCACAGCTGAATGATAAAAAGGGAAGGAGGGATGGAGCTGGAAAGCAGCTCAGCCTTTCCTCAGTTGTTTATGCATCTAATGGGACAACTGAGTGAACTGATCCAGTATGTACCATATGGGTGCAGTATGTCAGATTGCTCTCCGTCCAGAAAGCGCTTCTCCCTGGACAGCTGGTTTTACTCTTGCATTTGCACACTTCATTGGCACTGTTTCACCAGCTTTCTCCCTCCCACTGAGATGGATTTCATGGACAGAAGATAAGACCACAGGACTTTTGTGAAGTAATTAATAAATTAATGTCTGGTGTCAAATCACAGATGGTCTAACTAGTTTTTAAGTTTATAGTGAAAGACAAGTGGAGACAAAAAAAAAAAAAATTAAAAAAATCCAAACCCCAAAACAAAAGCAAATACAAGCAATACAAGCAAAAAAAACAAACAAAAAAAAAAAGCAAAACAAAAACCCCACACTACATTGTCTCATTATTTATATATTTTAGTAAATATTATTTTATATTATTGTTGGAAGTCAATAACATCACTGCTGCCCCTCACTCACAGCCTTGGATGTAAGGGACAATTCAGAAATTGGCTGCATCTGAATCGCCTGATCTTCCAATAAACATGTGATTCAGAAAAGGTAATGAAACATGTTATGGATGTATCTCATTTCCTTCATATTTCACATGTGATGTTCTCACAGTCTTTCACAATAGGACAGACATCAAAACTTCACTGCATTTCTCCAGATTTTTCCAGAAAAGCAAAACAAAAACTAATTTTTTGAAGCCTCTGAAAAATGAGGGCTAAAATTTTCACCTATGAAAAACTCTGGCAAGCAATAAATACATTTAAACAATACGAATTGCAGATTATTTTCTTTACTAAATAGGAACCATTGCTTCTCTTAGTACCAGATAAATTCCTGACCAACGTAGACCCCTCCTGATTTGTTCTCTGCCAGGGATGTACAGATGACTCCCACGTTGAAGACACTCTATATTTGTCTTCACTCACTGTGAAGAACAACAAAACAGCCACCTGTCATATAGAAGACACAAAATAGTGCTCCACTTACAGCAGCACAGAAATACCATCAATTAGAAAGTCTGTGTGTATATGTACAGCTATGTACACAGATGCAGGAAGGTCAAACCTAGGCACAGCAAGTCAAGAATCAAAACATGTGGGAGACTCTCTCCCTGAAAGGAATCCGAAGTTTTCAGCACTTCCAGTTCTATCTGTACTGGCCTAGGAGCCCACTTCCTGGCAGTGGCCATCCTTTTTTTAGCCATGTCAGGGCAGGAAATTACTGTTCCACAGTGCAGACTCCCTCAGGCAGAACACTTCTTTAGATCTGGTGGTAGAGATACTCATCTGGTATGCCTTTTCCTACTTTTTTTCCTTCTCTCTCTCTCTCTCTTTTTTTTTTTTTTTAATTTTATTTATTTTTCCCTAGTTAAAATAAGTGGATTCAGGGCACATCCAGTATTTAGTTCACAGTAGCACAGAATATTTCAACTGAAGCATATTGACTAGCTGTTGAAAGAGGAACTTAAAGCTTTAAGCAAATTATATCCTCTGGCGTGACTACAGTAATGAACATACTTGGGTTTTCATAATCAGAGAGCAAGAGAGGGTAGATGGGAGCATATTGCTTTGTTATTCATTCAGGTGTAACAGCAGTTCTTGCATGACAAGGCAGCCATGTATAATACAGTGGTAAAATAATTTTAAAATCACTATAGTTTGCTTTTGGCTAATGTCACATGAATCTTCCCATATATATTGTTTAAAATGTTAAAGGACTTTTTATTTCATCTTGGATTTCAGCTCCTCACTCATCCACATGCTATTTTGCCTGGTCCTTCTCTTTTGCATATCTCACCATGCGAAGTTCATTGTCTTCGTCTTGAAGAGGAAAGAGCTGAAGACAGTAATTGGGAGCTGTCTGTGCTCTGTTGTCCTAGGAGATTGTGGGAGGCAGCAAAGAGTTTCACGGAACTATCAGAACTAAGGGGATCTATGCACATACAGAGTGCTGTCCTAGGACACAGAACAGAACAGATGTGCCTGCAAATTTTAAGACCTGAATTTTTCATAAATTGCCCATTCGTCCATTTTTTACTTACTGAGATGTACCTAAGACTGTTCATGAAAGTACAGTTATGTTCTGGACTGAACTAAAAGATAGTAAATCAGAAGCATGAGATGGTTACTTCTAAAATAGTTTTTCCAATCTTTCCTTTTGTACTTGCATTTCTTTCCAGTCATTTGAATGAGGTCAATAATTTTTAAGATACTTTATTTGGTTTTTCACTAGAAAGAAGTAGAAGAAGAGATAAGCGCAGACAGAAACTCACTTCATCTGCAAACCAGGTGCCCCCCCGAGCTAGCTGCAAGCAGGCAACCTGCATCTGAAATCTATGCCCTTGTAACCTTGATTTTTCCCCCAAAACACTCAAATGAGGACTGCTAATGCAGTCTCATCTGACTTCACACTCTGTGAAATGTGTAGCAATTTTTTTCTGGTTAGACTTGAGGGCTTTCAGTGACAATGTGATAAATTACTATCACTTATAGACACTTCAAAAGCAAAATATACCAGATCTGTCTTGGTCAGAGACTCATGGTCCATTCCAGTAAACTGAAAATTGGAAGATGACTGTTATTACTATTTACCTTAATTGCATCATTCCTTTAAAAAATGATGAAATTTACCCTCACAAATTGAGTGGTTTCTCTCTTAGCTGCAGCAGTTCTTGCAATACAGGTATATAAATTCACTGAAGCAGTCGCTTAACATTTTATATTACTAGTAGCTTTTACTTTATGGTATCATTGAGAGACGAGGAAAGCAGTTTAGAAAAAAATAAGGAGTTGCTTTTACCCCTATGACCTGAACCTTCAAACCTTTATCTCATGCCAGATCAAACTCTCTTGCAGCCTTGGAAATGTTTGTTTAAGTGTTTTCCTGCCATTATTTTTCATTGTTGCATACTTCTGCACT
Organism: Picus viridis; assembly: GCA_033816785.1. Taxonomy (NCBI): domain Eukaryota; kingdom Metazoa; phylum Chordata; class Aves; order Piciformes; family Picidae; genus Picus; species Picus viridis. Next base: position 31,357,967 of record CM066606.1, read on the forward strand.
TGTGTAAGGAGTACTTAGTGACAGATGAAGCAGAAACAACTGTGAAACTCCAATAAATAAATAATATGTCAAAATTTTCCAGGGAGAATACTGCCAACAAACGAGGTAAGCTTTAGTGATGAGAAAAAAAATAAAAAAATCAAAATATAATATCTTTCCAGAAGGTGTCCTTGGTTGGAACTAGATGATCCTTGAGGTCCCTTCCAACCCTGACAATTCTGTGCCTGTAAGACATATAAAATAGTTTTAAATAAAATTATTCTTTCAAGAAAACAGTGTTAAATAGCCTTTAAACACATGACAAACATCCTTCTGCTCACAAGACAAGGTCTTAAATCATGACCATTAGGAGACACTTCTTCAGCATAAGCTAAATTTAGTGTTTTGATTTGTATTGATCTAGATTAAAAGAAAAGAAAGAAGTTAATTCCTTGAGAGGGGTAAATTGGTCTTTCTGTAACTTTTTACTGAACTTTGCCATTTTGGTTTTGTTTATTTGTTTATTTTAATTAGAATTCCTGAGGAATTAGAATTCCAGAGGAACACAATATTTTTTTATTTCTCAATACCTGAAAATGTTTATCTGTTCTTACATATGAAAAATGGGAGAAATGGTTCACTCAGAGTTAAAAATCTGAAAGTGAAATCATACCCTTCCTAATATCAGTGATTTATTATTTTTCTGACTAATGTCATGTTTTATCCTAGATGTGGAATTTTTCTGTTTTTCTAAGTGTCTGTAACTGAGCACACAGTGAAACGTGATGTATTTTATAGAAAAGTTGTGCATGAAAATTATCTAATACTTGCCTTTCTCGCTTAGGAAAAGTCCATTTTAAGGATGGTCTGTTGCAAAACCACCAATGCACAGTGAACACAAATGGTATTTGTGGTTGGCCCAATCCTGTATTTTTGAAAGTGTATTTGAGTATTTCAAGTTTCTATTATTTTACAAATTGTCCAGCTCTAGTAACTAAAGCTTCCAAGCCTAACTGCAGATTGGAAAACTTATGAGTCACAGTGCTGACATTAACTGTGAAACAGAAGAATATACCAGTGGTTCAAGGTCTGGGCAAGGTGGTGGGAAATGCCATTCTTTTTCTGTGATCCTTGACAAGTCATTTTAGCACTCAGTTCTGAAATATAGTTATGTGTTTGGAGCATTATTGTGGTACTCATGTGACTTAGACAAGTAACTGAAATAGATAGGAGCACCTGGCCAAAGACATGTTATTTACACATTATCTGTAAGGACATGCAGAAGGGAGATAAATTTTAGACTCTAATCCCATAATTAGACCCATGTGAACTTTTACTGCCCTTTTTTAAATGCTATCTAGAAGCTTGGGGCTCTGCTCATGCTGTTCCAGACTCAGAATCAGGATCGTCAATGCACTTTTTTCTCAAATACTATAGCAATGCAAACACACAGCTAAACCATGGATAAATTACAGCTGAGAATGTAACTTCTGCTAATGTAACAGTACAGGAGGCCAGCCAAGAATTTTATTAACAGCAAAACATGACAAAAAAAAATATGCTAGTGATGAAGATAACGGTAATCATAGAATCACAGAAGCATTCAGGTAGAAAATTGCTCTCAGGATCACCAAGTCCAACCGATAACCCTACTCTACAAGGTTCACCCCTAAACCATATCCCCAAGCACCACATCCAAATGACCCTTAAACTCATCCAGGGTTGGTGACTCAACCACTTACCTGGGCAGCACAGTCCAATGTTTGACCACTCTTTTAATGATTTTTTTTTCCTACCCAGTTGCAGCTTGAGACTATTCCTTCTTGTTCTATCACTTATTACCTGGGAGAAGAGACCAGTACCAGCCTTTCCACAACGTCCTTTCATGTAGTTGTAGACAGCGAAGAAGTCCCCCCTGTGTCTCCTCTTTTCAACCATTCCCCAGCTCCTTCAGTCACTCTTCATAAGATTTATTCTCCAGGCCCTTCACCAGCTGGACACAGCATTTCTTATACAAGCCAGGATGCCATTGGCTTTTTTGGCCACCTGGGCAGATTGCTTGTCAGTTAGAACCCCCAGGTCTCTTTCTGCCAGGCAGCTTTCCAGCCATACTTCCCCAAGCCTGTAGCGATGCTTGGGGTTGTTGTGACCCAAGTGCAAGACCTGGCATTTGGCCTTGTTGAAGCTCATCCCTTTAGCATTGGCCCATCGACCCAATCTATCCAAGTCCCTCTGTAGAGCCTTGTGCAGGTCAACACTCTCGCCTCACTTGGTGTCATTTGCATACTTACTGATGACACACTCCATGTCTTCATCAAGGTCATCAGTAAAGATGTTAAACTGAAGTGGTCCCAACACTGAGCCCTGAGGAACACCACTTGTGACTGGCTGACAGCTGGATTTAACTCCATTAACCAGCACTCCTTGGATCTGTTTGTCCAGCCAGCACTTTATCCAGCAGAGCCTGTGCTCATCCAAGCCATGAGCAGCCAATGTGTCCATGAGAATTCTGTGGGGGACAGTGTCAAAGGCTTTTCAAGTCTAGGTAGACAATATCCCCAGCCTCTTTCTCATCCAACAGACAGGTCATCCTACCACAGAAGGAGATCAGGTTGGTCAGGCAGAACCTGCCTGTCATAAACCCATGCTGACTGAGCCTGGTTGTTCTCTATATGGCATATAATAGTACTTGAGGTGACCTGCGCCATGACCTTCCCTGGTACTGAGGTCAGCCTGACAGGTCTATGTGATGAACAACTTCACCTCACATAAGAAGATGAGTCAAGTGTAGTGCTGTAAAACAAATGCAGAAATAACAGTAATATTGACATAATAATGTGAACAAATTAAACCAGCTATTTTTTATGCTCGTGATCACCGATATACCCAAATTTCCCAGTGGTCATTCTCCCAACCCAAATTTTCCTGAAATGAGAGTAAGAGAATTGAATCTTGATATTTTTCCTGGAATCTGTAAACAACAGCTTGATAGTAAGTTAATTTTGCTGCATGATAAAACATACATATATATATATACATACATACATACATACATACATATATATGTACATACACACACCACTTTGGATTATAGACAGGCATAATTACTGTGTTTGTATCTTGTTCCAACATACATGCCATTTGCTGAAATGGAACACCTAGGAGAAAGAATGTAATTCATTTATTTGTATAACTTTTTTTGCATTTTGTTGGGTTGGCAGCCTGTTTCATATCTTAGGCTGGAGACCACAGAGCAGACTGAAAAGATACTTAAACTCTTAAATCATGTCTCCTATTTTCCATTATCTTACAACTCTAAAATTTTTTGGCAAAAGGATAAGGAGGCTAATAAGAGAAGTTCTTATTTGTAAATTGTGCTTGTGTTTATGGCCAAAATAAAAGCCTTTAAATGCAGGTTCTCTAATGAAATTGCTATCTGCCCATTAGCTCTTGTCCAGTTAATTCCAAGCTCCTTCAACACAGTGTAAAATCCATACATTTCATGTTTCAATCTCAGTGTTGTTCATTAAATGACGTATTCTTACACAGACCTGTCAGTATGACCTTGATGCCAGGGAAGGTCATGGAGCAGATCATCTTGAGCACTGTTATGCAATATGTGTAGGGTAACTATGTGATGAGGCCAAATCTCCATGGGTTCACAAAGGGCCAGTCCTGACTGAAAAACCTCATCTCCTTCTACAACAAGGTGGCCCACTTAGTGCCAGTCACAAGTAATGTTCCCCAGAGGTCAGTACTAGGGCCAGAACTCTCTTAAGTCTTTATCAGTTATCTGGATGAGAGGATTGAGTGCACCTGCAGTATGTTTGCAATGACACTAAACTGGAAGGGAGTATTGATTTGCTTGAGGATAGGAAGGCTCCACAGAGGCACCTGGACAGGCTGGATCAATGGGCCATGTTCAGCTGGGTGAGGATCAACAAAGCCCAGTATGTGGTCATGCACTGTGGTCACAACAACTCCATGCCACACTACAGGCATGGGGAACAATGGCTGGAATGTTGACCATCAGAAAAGGTGATGCACATGAACAAGCAGCGTACTCGAGTGGCTAAGAAAGCCAACAGCATCCTGGCCTCTATGAGGTATAATGTGGCTGGCAGGAGTAGGGAAATCATGGTGCCCCTGTACTCAGCACTGGTGAGGATGAACCTCAAATAATGTGTTCGGTTTTGGGCCCTTCACTAGAAGAAGGACATTAAAGTGCTAGAGTGTGTGCAGAGAAGGGTAACAAAGCTGGCAAAGGGTCTTGAGAACAAGTCTTATGAGAAGCGGCTGAGGGAACTGGGGTTGCTTAGTCTGGAGGCTGAGGGGAGATCTTCTTATTCTCTGCAACTGCCTGAAAGGAGGTTGCAGTTAAGTGGGGGTGGTCTCTTCTGTCTAACATCATGTGATAGGAAGAGAGGAAATGGCCTGAAATTGTGCCAGGGGTGATTTAGATTGGATATGAGGAAGTTTTTTCTACTGAAAGGATGGTCAAGCACTGCAATAGGCTGCTCGGAGAGGTGGTGGAGTCACCACCCCTGGAGGTGTTCAAAAAACATGTGGACAGGGCACTTCAGGACATGGTTTGACAGTCATGGTAGTGTTAGGTTGATGATTGGATTCCACCATCTTAGAGGCCTTTTCCAACCGAAACTATTCTATGATTCTCTGATTTTGAACTGGCAAGTTCAGAAAGTCTTTGTATTTGATTTGAAACTCAATATTGTAGTTTGTCATAAGGAAGAATATTGCAGCCAGTGGGATGTATTCACAGCAGAACAAGGTCTCCTTTGAGCCAAGTATTAGAGGTATTTACTTTCATTTTCAGTTTCTATTCTTTTTTGGACGCACATATTTCTTGCTAGATGTAAATATGGATTCAGGTTATTTTGTCAGGAGCTTATACAAGAAATAGCCCAAGAAGTAGAAATATTTTCCATTTTTCCATTGAAAATGTGATCCCTCAAAAGTATTGCAAATCAGTAAAGCTGCCTTAAAGGATTTCTCTCAAATGCAATTTGAAGAATATGGGGGGAATAAAGGGAGAAAGGAAAAAGAAAATCAGAATTTGCCAAGATTTTCACTTATTCTTGTCTATGTTTTAATGAGTATCAAAATATAAGACTCTGAAAAAACATGAAATTATACCTCCTTCTGGGAAGCTAACTATTTTAAGACAGAAAATCTGCTCATATCTAATAAAATGTAATGGATTTAATTGAAGCAATTTTTAAAGTTTATTCTTGAAATAGACTATTCATTCTAATTTTTCAAGATCCATCCAGTGGGGTTTATTATGTACCTCAGAACAGTGAAAGAAAACTTTCCTTTGGCTTCAGAAAGACTAACTAATGGACTGCAAAATGCTTTGCTGCGTTATCAAAAGATACATTTATTCTTTCACAGTGCAAATAATAACTGTGAAATCAACCAGCTGGACACCATGCTGTGTGTGTATGTTGCACTTCATACATTATTACTACCATCTCTGTTAACAAAGCACATTCTTTTAACTATGTTCTTCATCTCAGAGTTGTATTTCTTGAAGTCTTTGACACAATGTGATCAATATTCTGCCACCAAAGTTTATAAATTAAAAACAAATGCTGAGGGTTGGGGCGATGGTGTCAGGAAAGTATTTATTTTTCACATGTTGATTCAAGTTATCCATGTTTTAGTTGACCTTGTGTTATCATTTTATCTACATACTCAAGAAGCCTCCCAGTAATTTGTCACTAATAGCACAGTAAAACATTATATAGCTAAAACTGTCCTACAATATACCCCAGGAAATAAACTGTATACTGTGTTTCCCTTTAATTTTCTGATGACATCATTCTGGAAAGGACAAAGATTTTTTTTTTTTAAATCTGCTGGTATACTGAGCAACTACTACTACTTTAAGGTGGAGGAAACTGTACTAAGTTCCAGTAAGAAGACTTAGAGTGTTTGCCCTGAGTTCAGATGGATACCTGGAAATCACAACTTGTCTAGAAAGCCAGCAAGAATAGCAGAGGTTGTACCAGTGTTTGATTGTTGACACTATAGAAAGATTCTTTCTTCTACCAAGTTTATGTAACAGTTTACTAAGTTACTCTGTGAAGTCCTAGATGCCTAGATGCAAAATAAGTACAGTTCAAACTATTGCTAACATAGATAAAACATAACTATTAATACAGCTGCGTGCCTATGTGCTGGTGTACAATCTGTTACCCATATTAGCAATCATCTCCTCTGTCAGCAATCCAAAACACAGAACTTGCTAGCAACCTCTGAGCCTAGAGAACTGTGGGATTTTTTCAGTAGCTTGTTTACTTGATCAAAAATTCTCTTTAAAATCAAAGTGGAGAAACAACATTCCTCACCAATAGCACATTTAGGATTAGATGAGTAATGCTTTGGCGATTTTATCATTAATCTGAAAAGCTCCATCAAAATGTTGGAGTAACAGTAAGAGATGACAAATGCTTACTCGTTTCTTCCTCACAACCTGCTTTCCATGAATCCTGTCGTTTCTCTCTGCTGGCTTCTAGAGACTGCTCCAGACTGCCCCATGCAGGCAATACTGCAGAGAACAAGCAAACGGAGGGGACACACCACACATCATTCAAAGAATGATGAAAGATGAGAGAGAAATAATTCCTAAAAATGGAGAGGGTCAAAGGCCTGGAAGTATGCAATGATGAAAGCTCTAATTTATCAGGGAAATACATAAATAAAATACTGAGGAAAATATTTGGACTGCAGATAGTGAGAAAATTCGATTTTGCATGTATGAAATTATGGCTGCTCATTCATTTCTTTCTGACTCTACTGAATTGACAATGTCCTCACTAAAGCCCTTAAAAATGTAGCAATCGACAGGAAGAGGTCTGGAGATGTTTTAAAGTGCCTTGATTCTTTTATTTTTTTGCAGCTTTTGTTATTTGCTCTTTTTACATGTTTCAGCATGTGCTGCTACATTTTACAACCTTGCTGGTCAGTGTCAGGCATTTACTTTTTTTACTCTAAATGAGTAATTCGTGACCTACTGACCTAAATCACCATCTGCAGCAAGTTTTCTTGAAAACTGCTAGTCTGCTATGACCACAGCTCATTAAAAGACTACTAAATTCATATTTTCTTTCTTACTTCATCAGTAGGAGAGTAACACAAAATAAAGATGATGAAAAAGATCAGATCCTTGTATCATGATCCAAGTCTCTGTGACCGGTTTAGGCTGTGCCTTTAAGAAAGAGACACTTTCTGAACACTCTAGCCAAATGTTTTGATATTAGAATGAAAACAATGATATGCTAATTCAATTTCATTGGTGGGACCCGGCTGTAAATTTTTGTTTAGTCTTTCAGTCGGGGGGAGTCAGTCAGCAGTCGTCCTGTGCTGTGAGCTGGCTCGTTTCTCTCTGCGATTCTTGCTAACCAGATAAGAGAAAACTAACTTTTGCATCCGCTTTGAGCTTTAACAAAGTTTTCCCCTTTTAATTACCTTCCTTTCTCTCTCTCTCTAACCCTTTTGGGAAAAAGGGGAGGTAGGGAGGGAGAAGGGAGGGGAAAGGCCGAACCCCCTGGCCGCAGGGGGGTTTGGGAAAGGTTTCCTGTATTACATACATTGCTGTATACTTCTGTATATACTGTAAATACTGTATATTTTTGTACATATTCATTGCATTCCATATCTGCTTGTAAAATACAGTTTTCATCTGCTTCTCCGGCTGAGTTAGCTGTGGAATTCTTCTGTGTGTGGGGGGAACCTTCCTACTCCACCACAGTCTCGTATTAATTTGCACAGTTCACATCCAGGTAAATTACAACATAAAATTTTAATACTAAGTGTAAAAAATAGCAACTGTTTTCATGCTTTCTACCTAGAGCTATCTGCCAGAGAAACCCAAATAATAGCCGTCACAGAAAATCTGTGGAAGAGAATATAAATAACTGCAAATCACAGATTCTGAGCTCAAAGCAGAAGTCCACCTTGGACATCTATCCTTACAGGACCCAGTTATATGGTATTTTGGTATGATATATAGAACAGAAAAATGTTACTTATATTCATTACCTCACAATGCTGCTAGGACTATTGACAGATTCAGAGGCAGATTCAAGGCAGGTTCTTCAGTCTTTCCTTGCAATTCCGTATGCTGCAGAAAGAAAATTTTGTGTGTGTCTCTGTACTTAAAGATTTCTGCATAGAACTAAGAGATGAACACTATTTGTAAGTTGAGTCAATCATTATGTAACAAGTTCATATTCTCACTTTAGCTCAGTAACAGTATTACCCTGTGCCTTTTCACCTCACTATACAAAGACATTACATGGAATATCTGTGCATAAGATTGGTATGGTTATATTAAAAAAATACTTAATTCAACATTGACAACTTCACCACATGAGGTCAAGAAGTGCTGACATAATATCCCCACAGGGCTTTTGGAAATAAAGAAGGTGAAGACAAGAGAATGGAAACAGTATGCAAGAGAGAGACTGAACAAAAAGAACAAGAGACTGTTTTATAGAAGTGATTTCCAGAGTTCAAACAATTACTGCACATCTAACTAAAACACAATTGTTCTCATCCATGATTTTAAAAGCGCTTCTGCTTCTCACAAGAAGTTACAAAGAATATTTTTGTTTTCTGTTTCATAATCCATTAAATCAAAAACAGATGAATGAGGTTTATGCAATGACATATGGAAGTCATTAATGCTGCTTTAGTTCTCAACTAAGTATCCAATCCTGTACTCCTTAAGTAAGAAAAACTCTTACTGAAGTCACTGAGAATTTTTTCTCACATTAAAAGGAAAAGAAAAAAAAAAAAAAAAAAAAGAAGAAAAGAAAGAGTACTAAATGTAATGATCTGTAGGGTACTAAAATTGCCCAGTGACCCTTATGTCAGTCCCTTTTAATAACAGACACTGTCTTTTGCAGGGTATAAATTCTCACTACACAGTGAGTGATTGTTTTTGGTTCAACTGGGGACCAATTTGGCTTCCACGAAGTCAAATGCAAAACTCCCACTGACCTCTATAGGAAGCAGGATTAAAATTTTTACATAGTTCCTTTATAAAAAATCTTCTGTCTCAACAGTCTGTCACCTTCTCAGCTGTACTATGAGCAGGCTGCCAAATCGTTTTCAGTCATGTTTCTTAACAAAGAGGGTGCAGAAAAGCTTACCTGAAGTTTTCAAGGTGAAAATTACAAATTGAGGCACACTTAAGTGCCTACATATTGCCTACGGAAAGGCCCTGATTAGCTTTTTAAGGAGGTGAGCAAACAACAACAAAAAATCAGATACTTCGTTTTCAGTTAACAAATACTTCAAAACACTTCATCTTGGTCTATGTTCATGAAAACCAGTGTCAAAATAAATCTCTCATGGCATCCAATGATAGTGGATTCAGAAACATTCTTATCTCATAGATAAGAAATATAAACAAGAAATTTCATTGTGATTTCCAAGTAAAGATAAAGTATTGTTATGTGAAATCTCACTCTTCAAGTATTCTTCATCAGATCTTTCTCATATTCCTTGCTATTTTTTTTTTTTTTTTTTTTTTGTATTTTCACATTTTTCTACCATAAATAAGTCACCCAAGGGATTTCTCTAAGCCGTAAGGTCTTTGTCATTAGAAAATAGGGATGGAAACTGAAGAATGGACATATTGTTTCATACAAAATATTAAAGATAAGTAGAATATCCTTCATATATCCTCTGCTCTGCTGAACAACTGCATCTACATATTTGTGATATAACACTGTATAATTGTGAAAGAATTGTGAAAGAACAAAAGAAAAATGTATTAGGCTTACATGGCCTTTCTAGTCCATTATACTGTTTAAACATGTTTATTTTAAAAGATAAAATCTGTTCTTAGAAATTGGAAAGAAGAATTTAGATAACACTGTTTTGCAGCACAATAATAACTTGTTCTGCTATTTTTCTTGGAACTGATTGATGATACAAATCTCTATGAATTCATTATCAGCTTTCTAGCACTTCAGGAATTCATTACTAGACTTGATACAAGGTGAGAGGAAAGAAAGAAATGCAGAAAAATAGGGGAGTGAAGGGGAAGGGAGGGGAGGTGGGGGTGAAGATGAACTGCCATTTAAGTACCTTTTCTGATGTGTGAAAGGAATTCAGTCAGGTAACATACTGCATACTACCCCCACTGTAAGTTTGGCCAAAAGCAAACAACTGAAGAAAGTCAGGTTTCTTTAGAGTTCAAGTCAGATTTCTATAGCATTTAATATATAATTTGTCTGACAGTGAATGAAAATATCTGAGATTGGGGGAACCCATTATTCTAAGTGGAATGTCATGAATCATCACTAAGTCTGAAATAGTGATTTTGTAGGTAGTTCATATATTCTGATTAGATTGTTAGAAAATTCAATACTGAGTATCAGATTTTAATGAAGAATTTGATTTTCTGGATTCACTAGTACAATAGTACGCCGCAAAACACACCAATTCAGATGTACATTTCTTTCAAATTTTTATTTTATTGTATTAATTATAATTGTTTGTCATTGTTCTCTGATTTGTGCTGGTGGTTTGGTTGGGGGTCTTTTTTGTTTGGTTTGGTGTGGTTTGGGTTGGGTTTTTTGCATGTGGGTGGTTCGGGTTTGGTTTTGGTGAGGCATTTTGTGCAAATCAGATTCTGTCTCGGCAATATTTTGTAAGATTCTGATAATCCAAATAAGCCAGGGACATGAAAGACTTCTTTTCCTTGCACCCCTCAAATATCTTTCAGCTGTGAAAAGAAAGACTATCAAGCTCAGAATTTTTGTATTTAGCATTACTGAAGACAGTTCTTGACACTGATATTTCTAGCTCAGGTTGTCTGATGTAATCCGCATGCTCGCAGAGAAGTTATTTTCTGCAGAAAAATTTTCCTCATAATGAGTTCCATAGTTCTTCTTTGGAATATTCTTATAGTAAGGCAGGGAGAAATGAATTTATTTATTTTTTTCAGATTGAACAATGCAGTAAGGACCTCCTTTCATAGAAGAAAACTACTGTCATTTATGATATTAACTTCCAAATAGGTTTGAAGGCCACACGAATTAATGATTAAACATATTAAATTCTTAATATGTTTTTCTGAACAGGAAAGGAAGAAGAAAGCAAATTTTGCTTTTGCTTTCACTTTAGCCTCCATCTGGCTTTAACAAGCTAAGGTACATAATGATGCACATTTCAAAACTGGAGTGCCAATTATCATTACAACAAAAATTCTTTCTGGTCACTTTGACAAGGCTACTAAGTGCTTTACTATTCTAGAGCCAGTTTGTTACAAAATCATATTGTGTTGTGATTATATATTTACTCAGTGTAGACTACACAAAAATCCCTGGATGGGGAAAGGCCAGCTCAATTTTCCAGCAACCTTTCCAAGTTAAATCAAAAGAACTATTTGCATAACAAAGAGCTCTTTACCAACCAGTGCTTAACTACCTTAGGGACTACTGCCTAATATTCATGTTTCCTGGTGGGTTTTTTTGTAGATTTTGGATAGATGTTTTGGAATGTCATGGGGATGGTTGTTAATTTGCATGTAGTTTTTCAGAGGTGTGGGCGTGAAATGTCTGTGCTTCCTATGTTCTTTTCACTGTAATGAAAGGAAACATTTTTCAGGAGCACAAATAATTAGCAAATTAGTTACTAATTAATTTATTATTAATGATCAATCAGTGGCACCTAAGAGAGTGTCTTACCTGCAATTAGAATTGATAGAAAACAAAAGACATTTCTGACACTGACGCTGCAGAAATCAAAGCTAATGTTACCTCTAATTTAAATTTACTTGGTGGTGAGAAACAGGAATGAGTATCCTGTCCCAGTGGGTAGAATGGCACAATCTCAGTTAATTGCAGTGGTGCCAAAATTTTAACCAAGAAGTTCAATTTTTAAAGAAAATTCTAATGGACTAAGTGTACTTTTGCTTTACTTAAGGTTTGATAATATACTGGAACACTAAGCTATGCAGAATGTGAATATAATCATATGAAAAAGTATTATTTCTATGCAGCTTTTCTATCTACCTGCTGCATTTAAAACCACTTCATTCAAAGTGGGTAACTTGGGAAAAGAAATAGGCTTACGGATTAAAACATCATTATATTTGTCACACTGTAAGTTCCCTTTTACCTCTATAACTGCTGCAGATGAACCTTATCACCATTTTGTGGAAATAAAATTAAATCCCATGAGTGTAACCAAGATGTGGTGGGGAAATCACTATTCTGATGCAACTGGAAGTCAAAACACCTTAATGGGAGCTGGCCCACTGTTCTAGTCTGTAGTTATCTTCATATTCATATATATACATATGTGCAAAAAGATATATGTACAAGTTTATACACCTATACATGTATGTATGAATGTGTGTATGTGTGTGCTTCCTGAAGTTCTAAGAAATTTAATTGCTCTTTTCAATAATTTGACTCTTTTCCTTGCATTTTCAGGACAAAGCCTTCAAGGATGTTATTTTGTTCTGCTGTTTTAAAGACCTGAGTGTTGAGATGGGGTTTCCTGTTGCCCGATTAAGGGGGGAATTAAAACAAATTAGTACCTAGAAACCACACAGACATCATTATATCCAGTTTATCATCTATCTACTTCAATTCTGAAATTAGTTTGTATCATTAGTTTGTGTGTCTTTCTTGTGTCTTTTTTAATGTGTCTTTTCCTGTGAATAGTTTGTGATAGTAGTTTTACTACAAACAAGGGAAGTATCCTCGCTCTCACAGTTAAAACAGAGTTCTTAATGAGTTTCATTAGATTACAAATTATACCAAGTGAAGGCAGATAACATTATCTTCCATGCTAGCAAACACACAAGGCTGATATTCTAAGAGGCAATAAAAAATACGCATTATATTTTACAGGACACATTCTATAGAATTATCATGGACAAATATCACAGAATTAGACATACACATACACAACTATAAAGTATCTGCCATGGCTATTGGAATGCATGGCGCACCCATGAAAGGATGGATTCATCCATAAACAAATGTTTCCAGTTCTCATAAATTTAGCTGAGTGCATGCATTCAAATCCACTAGTGGTGTATCACTGTGGTAGATTATCCCAAGAAAAATCAGTTCATGCTATGGTGAAGGCATATCATGCCCAGATATTGAATCTTGTTCCAGCATGCAGACAAATTCCAGCTCTTTCATGAGGGAAACAAAGGCCAAGGCATTAGCCAGGCCAGCACGGATCACTGCACGCACCCATCGAATGGGATGCTTGTGCTAATACCAAGAATGGGCATTATTCTATTTTCACACTTCCTATAGGCTGAAGCCAGTTGTTTACAAGAGTGCCCATTGGTAAAATCCAGCCTTGAGAAACCTATAAGTAGTACCCCAGTTGGTAAACACGTTGCCCCCTCTTTCACTTTGCTCTCTGTTCTTGCTCGAGAGGACAAAGCTCATGCCATAGCCTCTGCCATTGAGCTCATTGCTATTAAGTCTTCTCTCTCATATGCAAGCAAACTAGTAGCGTCTTCATGACAAGAAGAAGCCAGCATCCAGGCAGGCCCGTTAAGCCTTAGCCCTGAGAGTATCTCCAGAGGAGGGACATTCACTGAGTCCGAGAAGCTCCAACATCGTACAGCCAGTCTCACCGACTGGGAAAGCCCCCAGTGTCTCAAGTGGTCTGGACCCCCAAGGGTAAGATCTGCCCAGCTGTCGGGGAAAAGGGCTTAGCCAAATCCGGCAGTCCACATGTTTGCGTTAGCCTTAAGCAGCAGACTGACAAGCGGACACAACCCTGTGTGTCAGATCGGAAAGCAGGATCGCACACCTGTGTAACCCTGCTATCGCGGGAGAGGAGTCACTACTTCTACCACTCTGTGCCCTGTAAACCTCAGGGAAATCCAGAGCACTGTCTGTGCCTGTGCTCCAAAGCCGGCACTGCTCTGAGAGAGTCCCGCTGCTCCTTCAAGCCAGGCAAAGGGTAAGCCAGTCCCAAAGCCCATTGTTGCAGGGCCGACCTCACTGGGTCCAGCCCTGCCTGCCACCGTGCCAGATCAGAAACCTCTGACTCCACCTATAGGGAACTGTCGCCCCGCCCTGCCATGCGGACCAACTCTGTGAGGGCTGACCCCGTCCGGGTCCCCTGCCGAGCCGACCCCACAGGACTGCTCCCCATCGTCTGGAGGGAACCTGTCCGAGTCCTGCAAAGGGAATCTGCCTACCAGCTAGCCTAGATTCCATCTCCTGCCCGCTGCTGCAGAGAGGATTGCCGCCCAGTGTCGCCGTCCAGACCAGCCTAGGAACAAGTCCAGCGGCAGTAGTCTACCGGAACCTAACCTCGCTACAAACAACAGACACAGTGTATCTTCCACGTGCTTTCCGCTCACTAACATTCAGTTCAAGCATCCGCGTCCAGCAGAGTAACCTCTGCCGCATAGTAATATCTCTGTATATAGTTAAGCAGCTGCCCGCGTCCCGTCGAGTCGCCATCTGGTGGACAAGCCCGGAATTGCACCCTTCGTAATATAAATAGAAACTGATTCTGTAGATATTCCAATTGAGTTCTAATTATAAATGCTAAACCACTTATAGGATGTATTTCACAATCGTGCACTAGAACATGTATATAAAATACTGATTCATTGACTATTAATAATTTCAATAATAATATTACTGTTTACATAATTATTTCATATTAATAAATTAATAACCTCTTCATCACACATGCTTATTCTCAGAATCATAGAAAAGCTATGTAACAGAAAAAAAAACCCAACAAACCACAAAACAAAACAACAACAATAAAAAAACCCAACACCACTACACCCACAAAAAAACCCCAACATAACCAAAAAAAAAAAAAAAAAAAAAAAAAGCAGTTATGGCTGCTAGTTGTATATGATACACATCCAAGAACTAACAGAAAATTCTAAAGATTTTTCAGTAAGTGCAACAATATGCTCAAACCCATTCTTTAGCATCCTGGGCATAAACATCTGTGTTCTAGCAATGAATCCACATAGGTTATAGCAGATACTTTATGAGACATATGTTTTAAATTGCTTTCAATACTTACTGTAAATGACTGGAATTATTCTGTATGAATAAAATCTAAGGTAATGCAGATGTGTTAGAATTAATGTTTTAGGGACCTCAGTTTCTGAACACACTCTTGTCAATGAACCTAATTCACACTTGGGAGTTTCAACTACTTGTCAAAAGAAATGGCATTTATTGTAACATCAGTATCCAGCTACAGATAGGTTAATATGAAAGTATAGTTAAACATTAATGTGTAACTAGTAAATATTTTTAACCTAGTCCAAGTCTTTTAGGCTTAAAAATTCTTTTTCAGCTGAAAGGATATAAAATACTTTGTCTATCAGAACTGTTTTGTTTGTTGAACTTGATTGGTTCAACATTTCTTAGCATCCCCCTGCCTCATAAGACATGAGTTTCAAGTTCCCATTCTTTTTTCTGACCGCAGATTCATTGAACGTTTCCTCTCTTGCAGCGTAGTGTAGTGTGTGCTTCCCTCCCATCAAGCCATATCATAGACCTCATCTGGGAGCTATTGTCTTCCAGTTACCTGCAGAATCAACACAAATTCTTCCATTAAATCTCCATAAAGGTAAGCCAAACAAAAACACTTGGAGATGTAACACATTTTTATTTAAATAGGAAGTTCATCAGGAAATGTGTAAACCTTTAGTGAACTGAAAGCTTCTGACACTTCATCTAGGATTAGCATTCAGGAAGTTCAATTTTTCAACTTTGCTCAGCATGGTAACAAAACTGTGGCATTTCAGAAGTTGCAGGTGAAAGAAAAGCTTCAAGTTTTACACCAGTTCTAGGTTTGGGCAAGCCAATAAGAATGCATATTTTTGAAGACTAAGTCTTGAACACTAAGCATACTTAATATAAATTACTATTTAAGCTTAAAGAAACCCACTTCTTCATAATACACCTAGTATTTAAAAGTTTAGACAAACTTTGGTGCACTCCCTCCACTGAACTTTTAAAACACAAAGGCAAATATCTCTGACAAATCATGAATTAAATTTTTACTTCCCTTAGCCCTGTCACATCAATGTGTCATTAATTTGGAGTCCTTTTCTTCTTTTTCATCAGAGTATTCATTCAGTTTGGTCCCCTACTGAGTAACCCAATGTAAGAGACTAAATCTTGTCTCTCTTGATGTGAATCAACAGAGATAAAATCACCTTTGCTCCTTGCCCAGACAATAGCTGATGTGTATTGGGCAGACACCACTGGATAACCACTCTCTGGAATGTGCATAGCCAAGATCATCTCTACCCATCAGCTACCCCATTAAGGGAGGATGATGAGAAAGACAGTGGTTTCACCACCTGGACACATATCTAAAAATCTGTATAAAAGATAGGAACAACTACTGGCTCCTGAGAAGGAAAACACCTGGACAACGCTGCTCTGACGAAAAATGAAGAAAATACCAGGAGACAAAAGGACAGAGACATCACCATGCAGCCTGGAAGAAGCAGACTGGGAGGAACCCTCTCTCCATGTCCTAAGTTCCACCTGCTGCAACTCTTAAAGCTGAAGAGGTTGCTCAGAGAAGGACTTGGACTTGGACTTGAGGATCTCTTCCTCCCCTCCTCTAGTGGAGGACAGTACAGCCAACAAGGCAGCATCCTTCCTCCACATATCCAAACCATCTTGGGGGTAGGGGGTGTAATATAATTCCTTTCCTCTTCTCTCTCCCTCTCCCTCTCTCTCTCTCTCTATTTTCTCTCTCTCTTCATTTGTGCCTCTAATTTCATAACACGGGAACATTCAAAAGAACAGAGTCTCTTCCCCTCTCTGGACCGAGGCACCCCATTAAAAATAATCCCATTTATTGAATCTCCTCTCTCAATAACAATTTCATTCATTGGCTTCTCTTCCATGTCCTGGAAGCTGTGCCCTGCCCAGCAGGGGTTGCAATGTAGGTCAGAGCTTTCCAGGGGTGCCACTGTTGGAAATGTCTCCTAGGTAAAAATCAAAATTTTCTGTTCTTTCCTCCAGCTATTGAAGGAGCCCATCAGTAGGAAACAAAAATTTTCCTGGACATAAAAAAAGAAAGAGAATTCTACTTTCATAATCTTGGTTAACTTTGCCTTTATTTTAGCATTTTTAGATGTAAAATTTGAAGCATTTATATTATCCAAATAATTGAAAAGTACAGGGATCAATACTGCACTTGCCAATTCAAATCTGATGTAGTTAGAGGAAATGATCACCTGCTCTAAAGGTCATTCCATGTTAAAGGCTTAAGTCCACCTAAATCTATGGATATGTTTTCAATAGCCTAAGGATATATTGCAATATTGATAAAATTCTGGGAACAAAACCATTAACATTCCTAGGAATTTAAAATCCTACACCCTCACACTTTTGCAAAATGAACATTTTTAATAACAAGATGCCTGCTACTGCATGCAGCTAGATGCCTCCCCACGTAAGAGGAAATTTGTTCTCCTGATGATGGCAACCCTTCGTGAGCAATTGCAGTACTGACCTTCTCACTGTCTCTTTCTGTGAGCTGTAAAACTAATAGTTTTGTCATTCATTTTGTTTCTCCCACACCTACTAAAATTTAATGAACCATTGATCAAAACTCACATACTCACCATTTAAGACACTGATACACTAATCTTTTTAAATAAATCTATGAGGAGCTGGTTAGCTCACTGAGTCTTGATGAGCTCCTGCATGGGTCCATCAGAACAAATTCGTGTAAAGAGCCAAGCCTCCTGCAGCCTATCTCTAACTTCCATTTTTATGGGATGCCATGAATGCTTCACATGCTCAGAAGGCTGTCTTGGCAAGTGATAATTTTGAACCAAATCTGTTTGCTTTTGGTTTTGTGTTGCTTGCTCTTTTTTCTTATACTTATATTACTTAAAGTGAGATAAGTATTTGGAAAATACTTCTATGATTATTTTTTTGTTTTGGTATTTGCTGTGACACAAAGCAATCAATGAAGGGAGTTCCTGCATATCTAGAAGCCTAGAATACTATCTGGAATCTTAATGCTTTTATCATACATACAGAGTCAAATGCACAAAATATAATGGAAGTGACACATAACTGGAGACTACAGTTTCAGAAGTATCACTATCTATCAGTTTGAATTTTCCTTTATTTCATATGCAATTATCTGGGTATCTATTACCAAAGCACTGCAAGACTCAGTTTCAGGATACAACACTCAAATATTCTGACAGGTGGTGGGAACATTACAGAGACTAGATACAAACAAACAACACAGGGCAAATAATATTTCTTATATCCAATGGCTTGGCAAAGTTTCACAGCTGTCAAACCAACTTAATAAAGCATTTTAAACACCAAAATACTGCTAGTCTCATAATTTAATATACCAAACTGTCTTGGTTTAGACAGTCTGCTCTAATAAGCAAGCCCCAGACCCCCAGATTGGGAGTGAAACTGAGAGAAACACAAGGAAAGCCATGTGGGTGGAAACAGGGAGTTTAATGGAATGGTACAATGTACCTTAGGTTATTTTGCAGACAAGCAAAAGCAGAAGCAGAAGCAGAAGCCAGAAATAAAAGGAATCCCCCACTCCCTCAAGCCAACAGGCAGCAAGGTGGAAGACACCAACAACCCAAACCAGGAAACTAGAAGCAGCAATTGGAAACAAGAACTCTCTCATATTATAATCTGAACTATAACCCTCAGGATACCTTGCTCGGGCCAGCACGCATCAAATTTTTCCAGCTGTGTTTTCCACATTTCTGTAAGGAGAAGAAGACACAGAGCCATAGGAACATCCAAGGTGTTGATCTCATCTGTTAAGAACTCTACAGAGAGTTTGAGATTAGAAGTCCACCACCCCTACAGTGAGATGAAAACACCATTTCATCTCTGTGTCAGGTATAACAAATTAAATTACTACTTGTCTAAACTATGTCACCGTTATCTAGAATGTTGTCCCAGTCTCATAGATCAAAAGACCCTTCATTTAAGTCTTGTAGCTTTATAACACTTGTCATCAAGTAAGTATGTCACTTCAGCACAACAATAGCTTAAAAATCGTGTTGCAAAATTTCCCCCCTCGTTTAAACTTATTATGTTTCAGAAAAACAATCAGGCAGTGCATAGCTGTGTGGCCTCAGGGGTTGCATTGGAGACTAAATGTTTTTGAACACTGACAGACTAAACTCCCTTTGAAGTAATTCAAAGATAAGGGCTGTTAAACTTATTATCTTTGCAAAAAACTTACTGCTGCAAGCATGTGAGAGAACTTTATAGAGGCAATTATTCTCAGAGTTTGAGCAAATTATCTGTAAAGAAATATTTTAAAAACAATATTATGCCTGTCTTTCCCACTCTGAGTTTACTTATTGATACTATTCCTGTTTTATTTATTATGTTTTTTTCTTAATAGTTGCACATGCTGTCTTTAATCCAAGATGAGTAGAATGTTTCCTTCTGTAATGTTATATGTTAAGAACTAATATCATAGAAAAAGTATCTCCTGAGTCTTCTTGACAGGACTGATATTTAAACAATGCTAAGTGTTTCTTGATTTTCACAGCTGGCATGATTTGGGACAAATATCATGAGGTCCAGAACTAGTGAAAGGAGAGGGCAGGGGTAACCAGCAATATAAATAATATGCACCTCTAACATATAATGTACTTTAAAAGGCAACTTTTGCTTCTGAATCTTCGGGATCTACGTACAAAATTTGCACTGACATCAGTGAAAGTTGAAAGATGAAGACAAAAGGAAGAAATCATCAAGACTGTCTACTCAAAGTAAAGTTTGTTAGTTTTTTTGTTTGGTTGGTCGGGGGCTTGTTCATTTGTTTGCTTGTGGTTTTTTTTTGTTGGCTGCTTTTTTGTTTGCTTGTTTTTAATTATTTTACCTAATCTAAGAAAATGGAAGATCGTGGTATTTTTCATATAGGATATGTGGATCCAATTCCATTATATTCTGATTTGCATCTGAACATTCTCATATCTTGAAATAATTTTGCTATTTACAATACTGCTTATTCAAAGATATCAAGAGGTTTTGCAAACAGCAGTATTATAACCTGAAAAGTAGTTAAAGATGTAGAATGCATTTGGAAAGATGAGAAGGTGATTTAATGGAATAATACAACAAATCATTGAAAGAACTGGGGATAGAAGTTAATAATCTGTCCTTCTCTACTTTGAAGCCATTGTCCCTCTTCCTATCACTCCAGGCCCTTGTCAACAGTCTCTTTCCATCCTTCTCGCAGGCCCCCTTCAGGTAATGGAAGGTTATTATTAAGTCTCCCCAGAGCCTTCTCTTCTCCAGTCTGAACAACCCCAACACCATCAGCCTGTCCTTGTAGCAGAGGTGCTCCAGCCCCCTGATCACTTTCATGGTCCTGCTCTGGACCCACTCCATCACGTCCATGTTCTTCCTATATTGAGGACTCCAGACCTGTACACAGTAGTCCAGGTGAGGTCTTACCAGAGCAGAGTAAAGTGGTAGAATCACCTCTCTGGACCTGCTGGCAATGCATCTTTTGATGCAGCCCTTTTGGGCTGCAAGTGCACACTGACTGTTCATGTCTGGCTTCTCATCCATGAGCACTCCAAGTCCTTTTCCACAGGGCTGCTTTCTATCACCTCATCCTCTAGTTTCTATTGATAGTGAGGATTGTTTAGTCCAAAGTGCAGAACCCTGCACTTGAATCTCGAGGTTCAACAAGAGGATTGGGAAGAAAAACAGCTAGAGGTAGTATGTCTTGCAGTCTTTGTAAGGTGAAGAGTAGACCTTCAAAGTAACTCACCATTAGTCCCTCCAGTTTCAGTATGAAAAAACCATGAGCATTCACCTGTTTAGTGGCAATGAAAGATGAGAACTGGAAGAAAACAAGAGTGATTGTCATCTGTAAAAGAATAGGAATAGGCGAAGGACCTGAGCCTGGAATAGGTCACCCAGGGAACTGGTGGAGTTCCACTCCTTGTGTAACTGCAAAATCTGTCTAGACACTTGGCAACCAGCTCTAGGTGGCTTTGTTAGACAAAGGAGGCTAGACTAGATGACCACCAGAGAAGCCTTCCAGCATCAACCATTCTCTGATTCTGTGAGGAATGTACATATCCCCCAGTTTATCCATGGGGCTGTGGAGAAAGAAAGGAGAAAGAAAGAAAGGTAAATGAGTGAATGTCAGTTCATTGAATAAACCAAGATGAGAACAAGCCAATTTACCAACATCACCAGAAAACAAATCATGTCAAAATAAATTCTTTTCTTCTTCTAATAGTTTAACGGCCTCCTGAGAAAAGGAAAGCACTAATCACATGCATTAGGTTTGTCTAGAGAAGCTTTTGAAGCTTTTGATGATGTTGCATGTGTCATTATATGCAACTACAGATGAGAATCCTGGCATGAGCCAGGAAAACAGCACAAAACACCAAAGTGCCAGTAGTCATTAGCACGCTACCTATATAGTTGTCTTGAGTATAGTTTCACAGGTGGTTTTCCTTGTTGTTTATTTTTCCTTTCCAAGATTTTTCTTGGGTAATCTGAACAATGGCTAGACTAGTTTCGTATGTGTTCAGATACAGATATATTTATCTGTAAATATTTGTGCGCATATATACAGATGCTCATGTGTGTATATGCATATATGTGTTAGTTTATGCATACATACTTGTAAGTATAAATGTGTGTGTTCCTGTGTACATATACTTAATATATCAGGTGAGAGAGCTGACTGGTTTGAAAACTGAGAAACAGATGTCATGGAGAAAGTTCCCCAGACAGGATGTTGTTCTTCTGTGTCAGGTGACCTTCTAAACAGGAATTGAATCAGCACACTGTAGGAAGTTTTGGTGAATTCTGCAATGTTCCTAATTTGAGTTATTAGCAGTCTTATCGAAGGGGGAAAGGTTATGATAGATCTAGCCGTCATTTGACCTTTCTGCTGAACATATCATTACTATCAAGTAATATTAAGAGTGGTTTCCTGTTCTAGTCTGACTTGAAGCTTAAGCACACTGGGGAAAATATCCAAAATCATGTGCTGCAGGAACTGATTTGCTGTTGGAAACAAAACTACACTGGAAACAGCAATGTAAACTATATCTGACTCCTCCCTCCCAAAAAGAAAATAAAATAATGGAAGAAGGTGCTATGTGTGCATCATTTTCCTAGCCACAACCTAGCTAAAAAAAAAAAATTATAAAGTAATATATACAAATGCTTTACTAGCTACATGTCTTGGTGTTGGTATTTATAAATCCTTTTCCCCAATTTTCATTCTAAACACAAATCTCAGCCCAGTTATCCTCCTAAGCCATCCTCCTGCAACCAAGTGTGTAGCCATACCCTAGAATTAAGCTCTGATAAGGGGAAAAAAAAAGTACTAGAACCCAAATGAAAACCTGCTATTGTCTAAAATATTTTTAACCCAAAATACAGTCCGTGCTCCTCAGTTCTTGTTTATAGTTTTCAGATCTTTGCTCATTATTGTTTTCCACTGCTTTGTAATGACCACTTTAATTCTTCATTAGAGAAAAAGGTGTCTGCTTTGTGTGAGGGCAATGAGTGCAGCAGATATGTGCAACTGCAGAGCAAGAAGTGATTAGAGATGATTAGCTCTTTGTGTTACAGTCACTGTAAGTAAACTAACTAGGAATCTGGAGAAGTTATCCAGAATAGCAGAGTTATATTATTGAATAATTTTTTTGCCTGTTTACACATTTAAATGACATTTAGATGGCGACGCTAGCAGAAGGAAGTGAAATAAAAGATTGTGACAGCACAGAGGTTGAGGGACAGCGTGGGTGGTTACATGAGAAAAGACTTATCCCTTTCCAGAGTTCTCAGTTTATACCCTGAAAAATAAATAAATATTTTGTGAGATCGATTTTAAGTGTGCTTAGACTACTTCAGGTTTCCTCAGTAATTTCTAATGTCCTAAATTCTGAAATAATTTTCATGGCTGATTCATCCACAGGTCAATCCTATTAAAGCAAAATGCCATACACAGAAAGACTGCACTACCTGAAGCATATGATTAACTTCCCTAGAATGGCTGTGAACATGACATCCTTTCCTTAAACAAGTCCAGGTTCCATGTCACGAAAACGAGGCACATGATTATTCAAGTGGAGTTTTTAGGCCTATTGTAATAACCAGTGCCTGGTGAGAAGCCAGGTCAGTTGGACAAATGCTGCAATTTCTTCATACAGTAGTTTGTCCTTGGATTCCTTTCCAATGAATCACTAATACAAGCAGCTCACTGTCTTCCTTCCTTCTTGGGATCTCAGTATGCCTTTCACCCAGGAGGCTAATCATCTACTATGTAGAGTAAAACTATTAAAAAAATAAAAGAACAGTATTTCCCAACATTCAAAAACTCAAGAGAGTCCTAACTTCTACTTATACTAAGATAACTATCATATGGACTAAATGATTTAGCAATACCTAGTGTGCTTACTTCATGAAAGTTCACTCAGCCTTTCAAGAAGAAGAAGGTACAGCAGGAAATTGAAAGAAAACCTCAAATAAGATGGCCTTATTATGTTTCATGGGGAATGCCTGTATGGCACTGCTAATTTTTGTTCAGTCACAGTATCAGTAGTGGGGACTACTGATAGGTAAAACATGTAGGGAGGGATTAAATATTTTCACAATAGTGTAGTAATGTTGTGAATTAGCCAACTGCTTGAGAGTTCAGGTTTTGCAGATGTCCATTATTCTTCAAGATGCTTTCTCAAAGAGTGTTCTGCTTGACTGAAAAAGGAGTGCTTGCAGTTGCTTACTGGAAACATATTGATGATCAACATATCTATGAGTACATACAAGGCACAAGGCACAAACAAAACAGATATTAAACCATACTATTCAAGTGCTACAAGATTTCTAATCATTACTGTGATTCTTCTTGTAAAGTGAATACCAAAATTACTTGTTAAACATGTAATAATTTTCTCATAAAATGTGTAATGCAGGCTTCAAAAAGCAAACATTGATATGAGAGGCAACTACACATTGTGAAAGAATGATAGCTGAAAACAAAAGCAAATCAATGACTACATGTCAAACCCGTCTATGTATTTCCAGAAATTTACTACCTGAAAATGAAAATGCATCAAATGACCAAACTCTCAAGTAATGAATAAGAAAAAGCCCAGCTAAAGACAGTCCACAAATTAATCTAAGCTGTACTGGTATGGAAAAGCTAATTAAATACATTAAGAAATTGAAAGAGAACAAGTGTGGTAAGATTACTCTTGCTTTTTCAGCAGTTCAGAGAATGAGGTTATGCCCTCCTTGTGAAGAAATTAAACTGAATTCCACATAAAACAGCAAGCTTTTTAATATTCCTTAAGCCAGTGTACAGAAGCAATATTTCAGCTCCACATGCAATTCTCTTTATAGACAAAAGCAGTTCTTCCACCTGTTGAGTGGGATTCAGATTAGATCTTCAATTGATCCTAAACAAACAAATAGAGATGTTTAAAAGTAGAAACATCACAAGGGGCCATTTATTTTACTATAATTAACACTGATAGTTTGTGCTCAACTATCCTTTAAAAATTACTTCTTTATCTTACCTGCCCCCTAAAGGGATATCCAAGTCTTCATGCTCCAGTCTATAGAATTGCTGAATCATATAGAAGTATAGGTAATTCTCTATAATGAGTAAGACAAAGCGAGTTTATTACAGCCTGACTTGCCTTAACACATTCCCCAGACCAGGGGAAAATGGTCTTAGGGGAGAAACACTTTTCTATTTCACTCCTTCATTTGACATTCTCTTTGCATCCCCATACCAATGTAATATCTAGATTTTCTCTCGCTCCTAAAACTAACCTGTTATGAATATGCTGGTGGTTCTGTGATTTGTGTTAAAGGTAGAGAATTCAGAGTGCACTGGGACTGTGGGTCAGGAGCTTGCAAGACCCTGTTCTGAGGACAAAGGGGGAGCTGCATATTTCACAGACTTAAACAGAGACAGTGTGTTTGGCTAATTGGAGATACCAAGGCTGAGGAGAAGAACTGAGAATTTGTTTTCTTTAGATAAGAAGCCTGGACGACTGAGCATGCGTGCAATTGGATACTTTGACCCTTACCACACAGAATGTAGGGAGAAGGGATTTGATCACCTATTCTAAGACTCATTATCATATGCCTGCCTTCTATTTAGCATAAGTTTGTTTATGTAGATGATGTAACTATATAAGATGAAGAAAGCTATTGTAAAGCTGCTGTGGAGGTGGAGTTTTGTCCCCTTTCAAGCGCAGCATACTGCTTTGCTTGCCTTTTATTGCTTTTATTGCCTTTTATTACCTTTTTAAGATCTTTTAGTGCCAATAAAACTGTTACCAAAAACTTTTACCTGGAGTCATCTATAACAGATGGTGCATTGGTCGGGAATCGTCTGAGCCTTCATGTCTTTTGAACTTCAAATGAAGAGGCGCCCCACTGCATTTGCGGTGGCTTCATTGTAGTCAGAAGACAGGTCAGCACGATCAGAACTCAAATAAAAGCAAGCAAAGAAATTTTTTTTTCTTTCTTTTTTTCTTCTTTTTTTTTGTTTTTTTGGTTTTTGTTTGTTTGTTTGTTGTCCAATTGGAGTACGTGGACCCCGTAAGACTTCGTATACGAGATCCAAGTGATGACTGTGACGGTGGTGAGAATACCGCTTGGGGGGGAAGATTCGGCTACATCAGGATTCGGCTACTTTAGTTTGAGTGTTTGAGTTCCGCTGTTTCAGGTTCCGCAAGGGGGAGGTATGGTGGATCTGGCGCAGTGGATCTGGCTGGTGAAGGAGAGAGATATTCGCGAGTAAGAATTACTTGGATTATTCCACTTGCATGAGTATTTGTGGTACTGTTCCACTTATTTGTGGTACTGTTCCACTTGCATGAGTATTTGTGGTATTATTCTACTTGCGTGAGTATTTGTGGTAGCCAGGAATAGTAATCGCGTGTAGGAATTGTTTGAACTGTTCCACTTGCATGAGTATCTGTGGTAGCCAGGGATAATATTCCTGAGTAGGAATTGTTTGGTTTATTTCACTTCTATAAATATTGGAGGTAGTCAGGAGAAAATGGGACAAAAGAAGACTAAGTCATCAAAGCAGGATGGAGAGAAGGCTTTACCTTCTATTCCTCCAGAGAGTCCGTTAGGGTTGCTCATTCAATATTGGGAGGACAATGGACAGAGAAAAGGGAAATCAAAGGAAAGAATGATTCACTACTGTATGGAGGTATGGCCAAAAGAACCATTAAGACCACATGTGTTTTGGCCTATTTTTGGATCTTTTGAGGATTGGATTTGTCAAGCTTTGAACCACCATGTGAATTTTAAAAAGTGTTTTAGTAAGGAAGAAGCTGAATATGCTGCTATTTGGATTAGGGTCTCACGTCCCTCTCCTGTTCCAATATTAACAACTGAGGATAATGACAAAGACAAGGAGAAGGAAAAATGGGAACCCCTGGATAACCTACCACCACCTTTTCACCAGAACAGGGGTCAAGGTCCCCTAAATCCAATAGCCCTGCAACCAACTTCTCCTTCACCCACCCAAATGAGAAGCAGAGTGAGGAATGACAGGAATGAACAAGAGGGAGACAGTGTAGGATTACATCCACTCAGGGAAGTGCCTATGGGGGGGCAGCAAGGAGGAATAGGATTTGTGACTGTACCTCTCAGTACATCAGATGTCCGCAGTTTTAAGAAAGAGATGGGTACCTTGCTGGATGATCCCTTAGGTGTAGCTGAGAGACTGGACCAATTTTTGGGTTCCAATACATATACTTGGAAAGAGATGCAGACTATTTTGAGTATTCTTTTCACTGCAGAGGAAAAAAACATGATTAGACAGGCTGGTATGAGAATATGGGAGAGGCAGAATGAGGGGGGGCACCAGGAGATCAGAAGTGGCCTAATCAAGATCCTGGGTGGGATCAGCAGCAGCTTCAAGGGAGACAGAATATGGGAGACCTGAGGACTATAATAATAGAAGGAATTAAAGAAGCTGTACCGAGGGGCCAGAATTTTGATAAAGCTTTTAGAGAGCAAGAGGAAAGATGAATCTCCCACAGAGTGGATGGGAAGATTAAAGAAAGATTTGCAGATGTACTCTGGAATAGACCCCAATTGTGCAGTTGAAGTGATACTTCTCAGGACGCAGTTTGTGGCAAAATCGTGGGGAGATGTTAGAAAGAAATTGGAAAAGATCGAGGATTGGCAAGACAGGGGATTAGAGGAGCCCTTACAGGAAGCTCAGAAAGTATATGTAAGGAGGGATGAAGAAAAACAAAAAGCAGAGGCTAAACTCTTTGTAACTGCTGTAAGAGAAAGTCAGAAACCACAGGAAACAACACAGGAGTGGAAACAGGATAACAGGGTTCAGAAAAAAGAAGTTCCCATTTGCTATTACTGCAATAAGAAGGGACATATCCAGAGAAACTGTAGACAAAAGGAAAGAAATGAGAAAATGCTTAAGGAAAATTAACTGTTTGTAGCTGCTGTAAGGGAAAGTCAGAAATTAGGCATCTGCTCAGACCTTTGGGGTACTATCAATCATGGATAGAAGTGTCAGGGGCTGTATGTTTCGGGGACAAGAATATCAAATGAGTCCCCAGAAGGAGGAGGTAATTTTTTTTTTTTTTTTGGTAGATATGGGAGCAGAAAAATCGAGTATACAAAAAACTCCTGAGAGGGTTGAGAAGGAAAAAACCCAGTAACAGTAATTGAAGCTGAAGGGGAACCTTTTAAGGTGCCCCCGTTTGAAAATATAGAAATAGAATCTGAAAAAGGATTTGTTTAAATGATGTGTTAGTTGTTTCAGAGACTGAATACACTCTCTTGGGAGAGATCTTTTTTTGTTTTATGAAAAACAGATTACAGCTGTCCGGACTGCAGAAAAGGATGGACGCATCTGTTGCGAGTACAAGGACAGTAACCTCTGAGCCTGGAGAGATTAGAGTGACTCTACAGAGAAAGCAAAACTAGCATCAGCACGAATCCCACGCCACTTATACAGATAATTTGAAGCACCTTGATGACTGCAGTTAGTGCTGACAGATAAGTACTCGAATAAATGTAATACTGTAGCACCTCAGTCTGAAAGCTCGGAGCTTACAAGACAGACCCACCTCCTGAAATACATGCAATAGCGTGTGATATTGAATCTGCGTTGCAAGAGAACATTGAGGAATATCCCCATTTCCTTCTGTGTGCAAAGCATCCTAGAACTCAAGGGGGATGGGTAACTTGTAAATGTTTTAAATGTTGTAAGAAATGGTCTTGTACCTCTTATAATTGAGAAGTATTTTGTCCTGAATGCTGTAACTGTAAAACTAGGCCTGAAAATATGCAGCCTGGATTGATAGAGATTTTATATTGTGGTGAAGAAAAAGGATTTAAATCCCCTTGGAAAATTCTTGAAAGGGATTGGCATAAATGGGAAATAAAGGCTAGAGAAATTTTAGTTAGGGAATACCAAGAACAGTTGAAAGGGTTAGTAGAAGGAAACAGTAAGAGAGACATAAGAAAAATTTTTGTAGAGGATTTTGAGGGAAGAGGAGTTAAAATAATAAAAGCACAATGGGAAATAGTAAACAAGCTAACCAAGGAAGTAGAGAAGAGACTCCGAATGAAATCTTACAGTGGGTTAAGGAGTCTGGATCTGTAGGGCTCCTGAAGAATGTAACTGCTGCCAAGAAGACATCACACCTGGCTGCTGGTTGCACCCAGTAGGCTAAGGAGGCAGAGTTAACATATACTGGTGGAGCCTAATCTTGATCCTAACCCTATTTTTGTATAAGGAGTCCAATCAAAATACAATAATACAATACACCAGGTTGGAAGAGACCTTCAAGATCATCGCGTCCAACCCATCAAACAATCCAACCCACCCAACAACTAGACCATACAGCCAAGCACCCCATCAAGTCTTCTCCTGAACACCTCCAGTAAAGGTGACTCCACCACCTCCACGGGTAGCCGATTCCAATGGCCAATCACTCTCTCCGTGTAGAACTTCTTCCTAACATCCAGCCTAAACCTGCCCTGGCGCAGCCTGAGACTGTGTCCTCTTGTTCTGGTGCTGGATGCCTGGGAGAAGAGGCCAACCTCTGCCTGGCTACAACCTCCCTTCAGGTAGTTGTAGAGAGCAATAAGGTCACCCCTGAGTCTCCTCTTCTCCAGGCTAAGCAACCCCAGCTCCCTCAGCCTTTCCTCATAGGGCTTGTGTTCCAAACCCCTCACCAGCTTTGTTGCCCTTCTCTGGACATGTTCCAGCAAGTCAACATCCTTCCTAAACTGAGGGGCCCAGATCTGGACACAGTACTCAAGGTGCGGCCTAACCAGTGCAGTGTACAGGGGGAGAATGACCTCCCTGCTCCTGCTGGCCACACTGTTCCTGATGCAAGCCAGGATGCCATTGGCCTTCTTGGCTGCCTGGGCACACTGCAGGCTCATGTTCAGCCTACAATCAACCAGTACCCCCAGGTCCCTCTCTGCCTGGCCACTCTCCAGCCACTCTGACCCCAGCCTGTAGCGCTGCCTGGGGTTGTTGTGGCCAATGTGCAGAATCCGGCACTTGGATGTGTTAAATCTCATGCCATTGGACTCTGCCCATCTGTCCAGCCTGTCGAGGTCCCTCTGCAAAGCCTCTCTGCCCTCCAGCAAATCAACTGCTGCCCCCAGTTTGGTGTCATCTGCAAATTTACTGATGATGGACTCAATGCCCTCATCCAGATCATCAATAAAGATGTTGAAGAGCATGGGGCCCAGTACTGATCCCCGGGGCACACCACTAGTGACAGGCCGCCAGCTGGATGTGGTGCCATTCACCATTACTCTCTGGGCTCGGCCCTCCAGCCAGTTCCTAACCCAACGCAGTGTGCTCCTGTCCAAGCCATGGGCTGCCAGCTTGGCCAGGAGTTTGCTGTGGGGAACGGTGTCAAAGGCCTTGCTGAGGTCCAGGTAGACCACATCCACAGGCCTCCCCACATCCACCAGGCGGGTCACCTGATCATAGAAGGAGATCAGGTTGGTCAGGCAGGACCTGCCCCTCCTAAATCCATGCTGGCTAGGCCTGAGCCCCTGGTCATCCTGTAAGTGCTGTGTGATCGCACTCGAGATGAGCCGTTCCATAATCTTGCCTGGCACTGAGGTCAGGCTGACAGGCCTATCATTCCCTGGCTCATCCAACCGGCCCTTCTTGTGGATGGGCACCACGTTAGCCAGCTTCCAGTCTTCTGGGACCTCTCCAGTGAGCCAGGACTGCTGAAAAATGATGGAAAGTGGCTTGGACAGCTCATCTGTCAGCAATCTCAGCACCCTAGGATGGATCCCATCCGGTCCCATGGCCTTGTGGGGGTCCAAGCGGCTCAGTAGATCTCTAACTTCCTCTTGGAGCAGTGGGAAACTATGCAGCTCTCTGGCTCCTTCTGCCAGCTCTGCAGGCCAGCTGTCTGGAAGACGTTCTGCCCTGCTAGTGAAGACTGAGGCAAAGAAGGTGTTAAGTACCTCTGCCTTTTCCTCATTCTTTGTTACAACGTTCCCCTCCGTGTCAACCAAGGAGTGGAAGTTGTCCTTGCCCTTCTTCTTGCTATTGATGTATTTATGGAAGGACTTTTTGTTGTCCTTCACAGCAGAGGCCAGTCTAAGTTCTAAATGGGCTTTTGCCTCCCTAATTTTCTTCCTACACAACCTAGCAACATCCCTAAACATTCTGTAGGTTGCCTCCCCTTTCTTCCAAAGATGATACACCCTCTTTTTTTCCCTAAGTTCTATTAAAAGTTCATTGCCCATCCAGGCTGGCTGTCTGCCCCGGCGGCTCATCTTCCGGCACACCGGCACAGCCTGTTCTTGCACCTTCAATAGTTCTTTCTTGAAGTAGGCCCAGCTCTCCTGGACCCCTTTGTTTTTGAGGGCTGATTCCCAAGGAACCTTCTGAATTAGTTCCTTGAGTAGCCTGAAGTCTGCCCTCCTGAAGTCCAGAGTGGAGGTCTTCTTGCTCCCCCTCTTGGCTTGGCTGCATACTGAAAACTCTATTATGTCGTGGTCACTGGTGCCTAAACACCCTCCGACCACCACATCACCCACCAGCCCTTCCCTGTTGGTGAAGAGGAGGTCAAGCATAGCCTTACCCCTGGTAGGCTCACGCAGCACCTGGGATAAGAAGCTGTCCTCCATGCACTCTAAGAACCTCCTAGACTGCCTCCTCTCTGCTGTGTTGAGATCCCAACAGATATCAGGCAGGTTGAAGTCACCCATGAGAATGAGGTCAGGTGATCTTGAGACAGCCTTAAGCTGCCTATAGAATGCCTCATCGACATCCTCCTCCTGGTTGGGTGGTCTATAACAGACGCCAACCAGGATGTCTGCCCTGCTGCTCTTCCCTCTAATTCTCACCCACAAGCACTCAACCCTATCATCCCTGATCTCCATCTCAACAGCATCCAGTGCCTCCCTGACGTACAGGGCCACCCCTCCACCCCTTCTTCCTTGCCTGTCTCTCCTGAAGAGCCTGTAGCCGTCAATTGCAGCGCTCCAGTCATGCGAGTCGTCCCACCACGTCTCTGTGATGGCAACTACATCATAACTTTCTTGCTGCAACAAGGCTTCCAGCTCCTCTTGTTTGTTACCCATGCTTCGTGCATTAGTGTACATGCACTGTAGCTGGGCTGCTGGTTTCACCTCTAGGTCTAGCTTATCACCTCCAGACTCCTGCCTGAGGGCACTGGTTTCCGACCCTCCCCCTTCGAAGCTAGTTTAAAGCCCCGTCAATGAGACTTGCTAATTCCCAAAAAAGACCATGTTCCCATGTGTGGATAAATTCTCTTCCAATATTAGTAATGATAGACAGGTTGAAAGGCCATTACGGAGCTAAGACTATAATGCCATCTGTAGCAAAGGCATGAGAACAGAACACTTATCTGCAGTTGTTGAAAGGGAGCACAGTAAACTCAGTCAGCGGAGCATGAGACCCTTAATCTCAGGGTCGTGGGTTCAAGCCTGCAGTGGACAGGCAGCAGTGTTGGATTTGTTCCCAGCCACCTGAGAATTCAGCACACAGGTTCCTGTTGATAGGGAAAGCCTTTCCTGATGTAATAGAAATACAAAAATCATTCCAAAACTTGAGGATTGTATGGAGATTCCACGATCTGGTTAAGGTGGAAGTTACAATTTGAAGAACCCTTGGATGCAAATATCAGAGTATCACAGTGTCGCCAGGGTTGGAGGGGACCTCAAGGATCATTGAGTCCAACCTGTCACTGCAGACCTCATGACTAGACAATGGCACCGGTTGCCACGTCCAGTCCCCTCTTGAACGCCTCTGGGGATGGTGGCTCCACCACCTCTCTGGGCGGCCCATTCCAATGGTGGGTGACTCTCTCGGTGGGGAGCTTTTTCCTCGCCTCGGGCCTGGACTTCCCTTGGTGCAGCTTGGGACTGTGTCCTCTTGTTCTGGTGCTGGTTGCTGGAGGGAGGAGACCAACCCCTTCTTGGCAGTGAGGTCTCCCCTGAGTCTCTTCTTCTCCAGGCTGAACAGCCCCAGCTCCCTTGGTGTTCAAGGCCTCTCACCAGCCTTGTTGCCCTTCTCTGGACACGTTCAAGTGTCTCTGTGTCCTTCTTAAACTGAGGGGCCCAGAGCTGGACGCAGTGCTCAGGGTGTGGCCTGGCCAGTGCAGAGTACAGGGGCACAGTGGCTTCCCTGCTCCTGCTGGCCACACTGTTCCTGGTGCAGGCCAGGATGCCATTGGCCTTCTTGGCCACCTGGGCACGCTGGTGGCTCATGTTTAGGCAGCTGTCAATCAGCACCCCCAGGTCCCTCTCTGTTTTACGGCTCTCCAGCCACTCTGACTCCAGCCTGTAGCTCTGCATAGGGTTGCTGTGGCTGAAGTGCAGCACTCAGCACTTGGATTTGTTGAATATCATCATGTTGGACTCTGCGCATCTGTCCAGTCAGTCGAGGTCCCTCTGCAGAGCCCTTCTGCCCTCTAACTGATCAACATCCGCTCCCAACTTGGTGTCATTTGCAAATATGCCGATACCTTGTATCCAGCGATGTTGGGAGACAACTATAGGCAGGAATAAAGGGGAAATAGGACTGACCCCGGATGTGGGAATGTAATTTTTATAGGGCAATATTCAAAGTGTTCACAATTTATTAGTTAGGAAGAAGCAAATATGGGGAACCTTGATCAGACCAGAAAGAAAGGACACATAGCTAAAGGATGGCTGATACCTATTGGGTCAGGATGGTATTGGATATGTGGTAAAAATACTTAAAAGATATTACCCTTAGGATGGCAAGGAAGATGGCTACAGGACCAGTCTATCCTCATATCTTTATAGTAAATCAGAACAGGAATTACTCAGGAGCTTTGCAAAAAGAACCAAGAGGGGGGCAAATCCACTACCAACCAGGCATAGCAAGTTTCATAGTTTTGCTAGGAGGTTTCCACCTTGGCTTGGGGTTAGTGAACTTGAAAAAGCAATGGTAATTTTTTTCTGATACAGCTGAAATTATGCTGAATGCAAGCATAGATGCAATAAAAACTCAATAGCTTGAAGTCAGTAGTCTCTTGAAAATATCTACTCAAGATAGGTTAGCTTTGGATTTCTTACATGTTGTATGTGTAGTCATAAATGTAAGCTGTTGTAGTTATGTTAATCTGTAGTTATGTTAAGTGATTGTAGATCACAATTCAATATTACATCATATTTCTTTGGAAACATTTGTTTGTAATACCTGTTGGAATAATTGTAACACTGATCTGTGTAATTCTTTGTAATTGTTGTTTTAAAATTATAAGACCTTTAGGTAAAATTGTATATGCCAATAAGTTACAAGCAGATGGCTATGATCTGAAGGTGATCAAAATAGAGGAACTTAATTATGATCTAATTAAGGAGGTTCTGAAATATCTGAAAAATTTAACACAAATCAATGGTGAGAAAAAGAAAATGGGGGATTGTTATGAATATACTGGTGGTTCTGTGATTTGTGTTAAAGGTAGAGAATTCAGAGTGCACTGGGACTGTGGGTCAGGAGCTTGCAAGACCCTGTTCTGAGGACAAAGGGGGAGCTGCATATTTCACAGACTTAAACAGAGACAGTGTGTTTGGCTAATTGGAGATACCAAGGCTGAGGAGAAGAACTGAGAATTTGTTTTCTTTAGATAAGAAGCCTGGACGACTGAGCATGCGTGCAATTGGATACTTTGACCCTTACCACACAGAATGTAGGGAGAAGGGATTTGATCACCTATTCTAAGACTCATTATCATATGCCTGCCTTCTATTTAGCATAAGTTTGTTTATGTAGATGATGTAACTATATAAGATGAAGAAAGCTATTGTAAAGCTGCTGTGGAGGTGGAGTTTTGTCCTCTTTCAAGCGCAGCACACTGCTTTGCTTGCCTTTTATTGCTTTTATTGCCTTTTATTACCTTTTTAAGATCTTTTAGTGCCAATAAAACTGTTACCAAAAACTTTTACCTGGAGTCATCTATAACATAACCCTATCTCTAATCCAGGATCATGGATAGAGTTACTATTAATATTATTTATTTTCTGAAACTAACAGGTAGAAAGAGGTCAGAAAATCCGAAGCACCAGAATGTCTGGAACAATGAGGTAACAACCTGAGAGTTGGGGTTGTTCAGCCTGGAGAAGAGAAGGTTCTGGGGAGGCCTTGTAGCTACATTCCAGTACCAGGAGGGAACCTAAAAGAAACCTGGGGAGAGACTGTTTACAAGGACATGTAGCAATAGGACAAGGGTCAATGGCTTTAAGCCAAAGAAGGGTGGATTTAGACTGCACGTTAGGAAGAACTTCTTTACTGTGAGGGTGGTGGGACACTGAAGCAGTTTGCCCAGAAAGGTGGTGGAGGCCTCGTACCTAGCACCATACAAGATCTGGTTCGATGTTGCTCTGAGCAACCTGATCTTGTTGGGGATGTCCCTGCTTAGTGCAGGGGAACTGGACTAGCTGACCTGTCAAGGTCCCTTTCCAGACCAATGTGCTCTACAATTCTATGGTTCTGTGTTAGGGCACAGAGAGAAGCTGAACACTCCCTGACAAAGAGTTAAACATGCTGCTGAAAAACCTTAGGTTTCTGATAGTTACGATTTCAAAACCCATACAAAAATCATATGATAAATTCATTTTAATGACAGAATAACTGCAGGTCATTTATAATTAAGTATTCTCATTGCAATGTCTGTGCAATGCAGCTTTATCAATTTAGCTGAAGCAGATTCTATTTTTATGAATAAGTGAATGCATCTTGTCATACAGGTTGACCTTTTTAACTGACAAATTAAGTCATAGGAACATCACAGCAGACACAATTACATTATACCAATGAATTGTTTCTAGATCCTTTTATTTATCACCCACAGGTGCAGCGGCAGCTGGTGGATGAGGTTGCTAGGCCACTCTCCATCATATTCCAGAAGTCATGGCAAGTCCAGGGAGGTCCCCCTGACTGGAAAAGGGGAAACATAACTCCCATTTTCAAGAAGGGAAAAAGGGATGAACTATAGACCCGTCAGTCTCACATCTGTGCCTGGTAAGATCACAGAGCAGATCCTCCTGGAGGCACTGCTGAGGCAGAATAATAATGAAGAGGTGATTGGGCACAATCAGCATGGCTTCACCAAGGGCAAATCCTGCCTGACAAACCTGGTGGCCTTCTATGACAAGGTAACTACATTAATAGATAAAGGCTGAGCAACTGACATCATTTACCTGAACCTGAGCAAAGCCTTCAACACTGTCCCACATGACATCCTGGTCTCCAAGCTGGTGCAGTATGGGTTTGATGGATTGACCATTCAGTGGGTAAAGAACTGGCTTGATGGTCACACCCAAAGGGTGACTGTCAGTGGGTCCATATCCAAGTGGAGGCCAGTGACAAGTGGAGTCCCTCAGGGATCAGTGCTGGGACAGGTCTTGTTTAACATCTTCACCAGCGACATGAACAGTGGCATTGAGTGCACCCTCAGCAAATTTGCTGACAACACCAAGCTGTGTGGTGCAGCAGACATGCTGGAGGGAAGGGAGGACATCCAGAGGGACCTTGACAGGCTGAAGAGGTGACCCCATGACAAACTCATGAGGTTCAACAAGACCAAATGCAACGTCCTGCATCTGGGTTGGGGCAATCCCAGGCACTAATACAGGCTGGGCAGCAACTGACTTGAGAGCAGCCCTGAAGAAAAGGACCTGGGAGTGCTGGTGGATGAGAAGCTCAACATGAGGCAGCAGTGTGCACTTGCAGCCCAGAAAGCAAATCACATCCTGGGCTGCATCCAGAGAAGCATAGCCAGCAGGTTGAGGGAGGTGCTCTGGTGAGACCCCACCTGGACTACTGTGTCCACTTCTGGAGCCCCTATTGCAGGAAGGATCTGGATGTGCTGGAACCTGTCCAGAGAAGAGCCAGGAGGATGATCAGAGGGCTGGAGCACCTCTCCTATGAGGACAGACTGAGGGAGTTTGGATTATTCAGTCTGGAGAAGAGAAGGCTCTGAGGAGACCTAATTGTGGCCTTCCAGTATCTGAAGGGGGCCTATATGAAAGCTGGTGAGGGACTTTTTAGGGTGTCAGGTAATGAGAGGACTAAGGGGAATGAAAAAAAACCTAGAAATTGGTAGATTCAAATTAGATGTTAGGAAGAAGTTCTTCCCTATGAGGGTGGTGAGACGCTGGAGCAGGTTGCCTGGGGAGGTGGTGGAGGCCCCATCCCTGGAGGTTTTCAAGGCCAGGCTGGATGTGGCTCTGGGCAACCTGATCTAGTGTGAGGTCCCTGCCCATGGCAGGGGGTTTGGAACTAGATGATCCTTGAGGTCCCTTCTAACTGTAACAATTCTATGATTAGTTTACCATGGTTGTGTTTAGATCTAACTTGTGACTTAGAGCTACTGTTTCCTTCTTGAAGCCCACTATTGAACTCTCTTTTCAATTTTTTTCTCCCCTTTGAAACTGGAGAAGGTACAGACTACAAAAATAGTTCCTGAAACTATTTTGCAGTATAGTGTAGTGGGTGTACTGTAATTATGACTATTTCTGTCATAATTGCATACAAACAGGTATGATTTTCCTTCCTATTTTATGAGATTCTGGGATGCCTAATGTGGAGGAGAGCATTGAACTTTCTGTAGCTGTAAAGAACAAGCCACAGAATGACCACTAAGTTGAATGTTGTATAGTGTACTGTATATATTATTGCCAAAGTCTTCTTGCTAACATTTACATTAATGTGAGCAGTGATTGAAACGATCTTAAATATAATTTGAGTTCATTAATTGTAACCTCTTAAAACTAGAGTCTAGGGAGATATACTTCTTTTCTTCTACCTATCCTAGCTGGGAAACTGCATGGCTATAAGTATCAGAAATTTTTGCATAATTATGCTGTTCTTGGTGATTGTCTAGTATAAATAAAATTTTCATATTTAAACAGGATCACCTATTCAAGTATGTCTGCCTTGATGCAGTGTTGATATCATACGTACATGTTTTCATGAAGACATATCTGCCTCTTCTTAACTGCATGGATCATGCCCCTTGTGGTACACCATCCAGAACTCTCATATTGTTTGCAATTATTTACCTTATGTAGCAGAAGTAATTACAAATGGATTATAGAATGAAGTGCCTTTTTTGCCCTGTTCACTTTAATGACTATGATAATGGAAGGCAAATAGAATAAAAGGATAGAGAAGTAATGTAATAGAATTTAAATGGATTTTTTTTTTTAAGAGTGAATTGTTTCAAACCACTTCTATGTTTTGCACAATCAGAGGAAACTATGGTGAAAAGAGAACTACACTGAAGAACCACTAATTTAACAACTCAACTTCTGCCTACGAGAAAAGGACCCTGTTAATCTCATTTTATCATTGACCCTGCATGTGAAACGATATTTGAATTCTCCTAAGAATGTCAAGTAAATCAATAAAGATGGAAGAACTTGGCCATGCAGATGAACTTGCAGAGATGTTCACTGTGTCACTGTACTCCCTGAAACATTTTTCTCTGCCCATGTTAGAAATCTGCATGATTTATACACCAGTTCTGGACATCTTAAACACTGCTACCACCTACTGGTTAATTTAGACTTTAATCCACTAGTTCATCAGCAAAAGAAGGAAGGGGGGAAAGAAGGAAAAGTATACTCTAAAACGTAATTTAACTTTCATATTTCCTGAATCTATTCTAATTAACATCTTGCTGGTGCTCTGGGTGAACAATTCTAGTGCTGTAAGATTTATTTCTGAATTATTCACAGGAAGAAATATTGATAGTAGGAAACAGTGGCCATTGACAGTAATAAAGAGTACTGCTTCTAATTAGGTCACTACTGTCTGCTGTGTAGTACCTTACCTGTTGAAAGAGGGTCCATATTACTGTTTTAGCATTAGTTCACTTTTAGGGTGTCCATGGGTAAGAAATGGGGGGAGGGGAAAAGTAAGAAAGTCTCTTGGAAAGTTGCATTAAGCAGCAGCAATAATTTTGCTGCATTCAAAAAAGTTACACATACAGTAGTTGTTATGATAACTGAAGCTTACAAGGTTATGACAGGGAAAGTTACAGAATTGCAGAATAATAGGGATTAGAAGGGAACTTTGAGGATCAGAGTGTTCCAATCTCCCCTGCTAAAGCAGGTTTACCTACATCAGGATTCACAAGAATATAGGT
Source organism: Picus viridis (assembly GCA_033816785.1). Taxonomy (NCBI): domain Eukaryota; kingdom Metazoa; phylum Chordata; class Aves; order Piciformes; family Picidae; genus Picus; species Picus viridis. The sequence goes on from CM066606.1 coordinate 31,396,656, forward strand.
AGGTTTTCACAGTCTCTAGAGAGACTCCATAGCCTCTCTGGGCAGCCTACTCCAGTGCTCTGTCACCCTCAAAGTAAAGAAGTTTTTCACTAAGTTGGTGGAACTTCCTGTGTTCCAGTTTGTGACCACTGCCTCTAGTCCCATCATTGGGCACCACAAGGGGTTGAGCCCCATCCTGTTGGAATCTACCCTTTAGGTATTTATAAGCATTCATAAGATCCCCTCTAAGTCTTCTCTTTTCCAGCGTAAAGAACCCAAGGTCTTTCAGCCTCTCCTTACAAGAGAGATGCTCCAGTTCCATAATCATAGTTGTGGCCTTCCATTGGACTCTCTCTAGCAGTTCTCTGTCTCTCTTGAACTTGGGATCCCAGAACTGGGCACAATACTGCAGATGGGGCCTCGTCAGGGCACATTAGTGGAAGAAGAGAACCTCCCTTGACTTGCTGGTCACACTCTTCTTAGTTAACTTGAATGTTTTTAAACATTATTTATTTATGTAATTTTAAACTAATGCTAATAGTTTAATTAAGCATTTTTAAAACTATTGCAGCTACCTTAGTAATTAACATTTCATGCATACAGGAAAATACAACCATCACTGAAAAGTGTGTTGTTTGACTAAAAAAATGAGGAAAATGAAAGGATACTATTCCTGAAAAGATTTGTAACAAAGTTATTGTGCTAAGCAGTGTCAAGGGTTTGGGCCCGGCCAGCAACTAAATGATTGACAGAAGCTCTCTGTTCACCCCTCAGACAGACAGATAAATATCTGTGTACTAAATCCTAATTTGTTCAGTAAGATACTAGTGAAAATTCATTGGTCTTGATGTGGTGTAAGCAAGAAGAGGACTTGAGCTTTCAGTTTTAGGTGAGGTTTAAAGGGGAAAGTTGTGCCATGAAAAAGTCCAGATTTGAGCTTACAGACAATGGTACATTTCAAACTTATGTGTTCTGTGTAAGTACATGTACATGGAACTATCTAAGTACATGTTTTAGACCATGTCTTTACCTTCTGGTTTGTCAAGAACACAAACTATTGGCCAATGAAAAATAAAAGCAAAAAAAAAATGCTCTCTGTGATCCTTTCAGATGGTCTAAACCCAAAACATGCCAGCAACCTCATGGAAATCCCAGACTGCATTTGCAAGATTTCTAGACCAAACTTTTGAGAAGACAGCTCTGACCAATCACTCAGATTTTTTATACTTATCTTAACAGAAGTCCCAGATATTTGTAGCATTAGTCACGATATTGTTATGACAATTGAGTAGCTTCTGAAACAGTGTACATTTGTCCTACATTCCCTAAAAGTTGTGTCATTTTAAGGATAAATTAACAAAAATGCTTATCCACTAAATATTCCTGGCTAAATGATTTGAAGATCTAATGAATTAAGCCAGCACTAATTAGATGAGAGGAAAGAGGAATATTGTGGGATTATGTGTGGTATAAATTCTACTATAGAACATATTAAGGATAGAATTATCAGCATTCATTTATTTCTGTTCTTATTGATAACAGAGGGGGCAAAGAAAGGCCAGCACTAAGCACTTTCAAAAATCCTACCCTAGAGTTCAAACACACTTTAAAAACAGTAACTAGGCCTTTTGTTTTCTCTAGTAGTCATGAGGTCTTGGGTGACAGGTTGAACTTGATGATCTTTGAGGTCTTTTCCGACCTTATTGATTCTATGATTCCATGATTTTGCCAAAGACACCTCCAGAGCAAGGAATCAAGAAAAAAGTTGGGTATGCAGTTACCATGTTGAAAATATTTTTAGTATGATTTTGTGCTCTATGACTTTTTTTCACCTGGCAGAGGCAAAATCTAAACTGGAAGTTTTCTGCCTTACATCCACGTGTCTATACAGTTGAGGGAACCAGCAATATGGACTATGTGGGAACACAAGTCACACTTGTCTCTTTTTGTGCTGAACAGAGCAAACACCTATAAGGGAACCATTAAAATTTCTGAAGAGATTACTCTACTGAATCTGTTGTTCCACATTTGGGTCTTCTTAACTTCATTCCTGGGATTGCTACTATACGCACACCTCTACAGCAACATCTCAACACTTGATTCATTTCTTTAAATAAATCTCTTCTTGGCACAATTATCTCATATCTGAAAACCACCACGTAACTTGGCACAATGCAATACTGTTGGCAGCTTCAGTGCAAGAGGCATCCAGGACTGGAACCAAGAAGAATACTGCAAGCCAGCATTGAGGTAGGTTATGAGTGACACAGGGAGTATTTCACAGTGCTTGCCCACATCATGCTTTCTTACTTCACACAGAGGTCTTTTGACCCTTCCTACCTCAAGATGACTTTAGAATATTTCCTAGAAGATATTTTGAAAAATGTAACTTCCAGAATATGGACCTGTGAAAGTAGTTTTTGTTTCCAAATAATCAATATTAGCATTTAGCAGATTCAGGCATTTGACATTTTGGCCACAAAACTTCTTGTGTGTTTTTCTTATCTTGGTAGTGAAGGGGAAAAAACAACAAAGAAAAAATAATTTAAAAAACCCACACATTCATTTTAATTATACAATCACAGATTAAAAGTTCTACTGAATTACTTTAGTTTTCAATCTGAGGAACGAGTTTTACTGTCATGCAGTCTGTTGGCCTTTACTTGCTTATTCCTGAGGAAAGCCCAAAAAAGCATGCAGGCAGAATTCCAGCATTAGAATCACAACACCACCTCTTGTCAGTACATGGCTGTGCAGACGTGATCCTTGTTATCTAACTCACAGCAAGTTTAACTGTGATCATAATAAAAGTATTTTTATTCTATAAACTGTACCCCAAGTGGCATGCCAAGTTTGCTATAGTTTCGTTCTCCAGGAAATGCTCAATTATTTTACAGTAATCAGAGGGGATTAAAAAAAAAAAAAGTATTCCAGGTGCTATTAAATATTCATTCATTTATTAAAATATTCTGTAATAGTCAAAATAGCAGGAAATAAACTCCTTATAAGTGCATTGTAACTTGTTCATTGTTAGCTTTTAATGTGACTCCTGAATCTTCACTTTGATCTTGACTTTGAATCTTCGCTGTGGATGATGGCAGCATTCTGGAGAGTTTTTAAGACCTTTTAAAAGAGAGATGACTTTGAAAAAGGTAGGCAGAGGATAACAGAATGAAACTCTTGTGTCAGTTGTTCAGCAAAGCTGCCAAGGAGGTGCGATAAGGTAGATGGTGGTCAGAGACTTTCCCAAGTTCTGTCAGCCATGCCACTTACCAAGGCATACCCATGCGAATCCTGCTCTGGACAGCTGCTCTGCTGATCATAAAACTCAAAAGTGCCTGTCAGCTGCTATGGTAGGTGACTTGGCTTCCACTATGTTACATGTGCAATTTCAGTTGTGTTTCGGGGAGGGAAGTTATGTGTCCTTGAAAGATGAGAATTCCTATGAAGGTAAATTGGATGAGGTGAAAATAAAATATTCATCAGGAAAACTTGAATTTGGGCTCGATAGCCGGTCAGAACCACTCCTTCGGGACAGCACCGCTCGCTTTGTGAGTTTCTGCTTGGCTTTTTGCCTTGCTTTCGGGGTTTAGCAGGTCGGGAGGACTCCTGGGGGTCAGGGATTGAGGCGGGCTCGTGCTCTCGCGAGCGTGCACGGGAGCAAGTGCCTGACGTCAGCTGCGGGAGATTTAAATCCCAGCTGGGCTGTGCGCGCGGCGCCATTTTGGCTCGATAGCCGATCAGAACCGCTCCTTCGGGACAGTACCGCTTGCTTTGTGAGTTTCTGCTTGGCTTTTTGCCTTGCTTTCGGGGTTTAGCGGGTCGGGAGGACTCCTGGGGGTCAGGGATTGAGGCGGGCTCGTGCTCTCGCGAGCGTGCACGGGAGCAAGTGCCTGATGTCAGCCATGGGAGATTTAAATCCCAGCTGGGCTGTGCGCGCGGCGCCATTTTGGCTCGATAGCCCTTCGGCTGCTTGCAAAAAAAAAAAAAAAAAAAAAAAAAAAAAAAAAAAAAGATTTGTTTTCACTCACACGCTGCACCATGGTCATTACTCGGACCAAGGGTAGAAAAATAGCATCTACCCAGACAGAGTTGTTTCTCCAGCATGCTGGAGTCCAGGCTGCCAGCTGCAGAGAGTGCTTCAGCCTGGCAGTTGGAATAGAGGGAGAGAGAGAGAACACCTGTGTCAGGTGTGAGCAGGTGAACTTTCTCCTCAGTCTGGTGGCTGAGCTGAAGGATGAAGTGGCCGAGCTGAAGGAGGAGGTGTCTAGGCTGAGGTCAATAAGGGAAAGCGAAAAGGAGTTAGACTTGTGGGAGAAGGCTCTGCAGATCTCCCCTGCTGAGGGACGGGCCCCTGAAAACAGAGAGGGATGGACACAGGTCCCTGCCAAGGGTGGCAAGAGAAATCCACCCCGGCCCTCTCCTCCTCCGCTGCCCTTGCATAATAAGTATGAGGCCCTGCAGTACACTGAGAGGAACAGGAGAACCCATACCATCAACAAGTGGCTCAGGGAATGGTGCCAGCGGAGGAACTTTGGTTTCTTTGATCATGGGGCAACTTTTACGGCACCTGACCTGCTGAGTCCTGATGGGGTACATTTATCTGGAAGGGGTAAGAGAGTCCTAGCACTAGAGTTGGCAGGGCTCATTAGGAGGGCTTTAAACTAGGTCTGAAGGGGGTGGGTGAAGACATCGGTCCCTCTGCAGAGGTAAGAGTAGGGCACAAGGTAGGGTCAACTGAGAGGTTGGGAGCCCAGCTGCAGTGCATGTACACCAATGCACGCAGCCTGGGCAATAAGCAAGATGAGCTGGAGGTCCTAATCCACCAGGGCAACTATGATATAGTTGCCATCTCAGAAACATGGTGGGACAACAGGCACGATTGGAGTGCTACACTGGGGGGTTACAGGCTCTTTAGGAGGGATAGGCGAGGGAGAAGAGGAGGAGGGGTGGCTTTGTATATTAGGGAGACACTTTCTGCCTCAGAACTTGAGGTGGAAGATGAGGGAATTGAGAGCCTGTGGGTTAAAATCAGAGGGCAGCCCAACAAATCTGACATCCTGGTTGGAGTCTGTTATAGACCACCCAACCAGGATGAGGAGGTTGATGAATTATTCTACAAACAACTGGAGGCTGTTTCAAGATCATCAGATCTTATCCTCGTGGGTGACTTCAACCTGCCAGATATCTGCTGGGAACTTAATTCAGCAGAGAGAAGGCAGTCCAGAAGATTCCTGGAGCGAATAGAGGACTGCTTCCCGACGCAGCTGTTAAGCGAGCCTACCAGGGGACAGGCTCTGCTTGACCTGCTGCTCTCCAATAGGGAAGGGCTGGTGGGAGATGTGACCGTGGGAGGCTGCCTGGGGTGCAGTGACCACGAGATAGTGAAGTTTTCAATATGCAGGGAGATAGGGAGGAGCACCAACAGAACCTTCACCTTGGACTTCCGGAGGGCAAACTTCAGCCTCTTTAAGAAACTTATTTGTAAAGTTCCCTTGGTACCAACCCTCATGAACCAAGGGGTCCAGGAGGGTTGGACCTACTTCAAAAGGAGCTCTTGAAGGCACAGGAACTGGCGGTTCCCATCTGCCGAAAGATGAGCCGTCGGGGAAGGCGACCGGCCTGGATGAGCAAGCAGCTCCTGGAGGAACTAAGGGAAAAAAAGAGGCTGTATCACCTTTGGAAGGAGGGGAAGGCTTCTCGAGGTATGTTCAAGGAAGTGGTTAGATTATGTAGGAATAAAATTAGAGAGGCAAAGGCCCAGTTGGAACTGAAACTGGCCACCTCTGTGAAAGAAAATAAAAAGCAATTTTACAAATATATCAACGCTAAAAAGAAGGGCAAGAAGAATCTCCACTCCTTACTGGACCTGGAGGGGAACACAGTGACCGAAGATGAGGAAAAGGCTGAGGTCCTGAACGCCTTCTTTGCCTCGATGTTTAACAGCAAGGTAGGAGTTCAGGATGAGTGGCCTCCTGAGCTGGGTAGTAGGGTTGGGGAGCAGTGTAATGCCCCAGAAATCCATGAGGAATTAGTTTGGGACCTGCTGAGCCACTTGGACACCCACAAGTCCATGGGACCGGATGGGATCCATCCTAGGGTGCTGAGAGAGCTGGCAGATGAGCTGGCCAAGCCTCTCTCCATCATTTTCCTCCAGTCCTGACTCACTGAAGAGGTCCCAGATGACTGGAAACTGGCCAATGTGGTCCCCCTCCACAAGAAGGGTTGGATGGAGGAACCCGGAAACTACAGGCCAGTCAGCCTGACCTCAGTGCCAGGGAAAGTGATGGAACAGATTATCCTGGAGGCAATAACTGCACACCTGAAGGATGGCCAAGGGCTCAGGTCCAGCCAACATGGATTTAGGAAGGGCAGGTCCTGCCTCTCCAACCTGATCTCCTTCTATGATCAGGTGACCCGTCTGGTGGATGTGGGGAGGCCTGTGGATGTAGTCTACCTGGACTTCAGCAAGGCCTTTGACACCGTCCCCCACAGTAAACTGCTGGCTGTCAGCTCGTGGCTTGGGCAGCAACACTCTGTGCTGGGTTAGGAACTGGCTGGAGGGCCGAGCCCAGAGAGTGGTGGTGAATGGTGCCACATCCAGCTGGCGGCCAGTCACCAGTGGCGTCCCCCATGGATCAGTGCTGGGCCCCATCCTCTTTAACATCTTCATTGATGATATGGATGAGGGGGTTGAGTCAGTCATCAGCAAGTTTGCAGATGACACCAAGTTGGGAACAGATATTAGTCGATTAGAGGGTAGAAAGGTTCTGCAGAGGGACCTCGACCGACTGGACAGATGGGCACAGTCTAATGGCATGGCATTTAACAAGTCCAAGTGCCAGGTGCTGCACTTTGGCCACGGCAACCCCATGCAGAGCTACAGGCTGGGGTCAGAGTGGCTGGAGAGCGGCCAAACAGAGAGGGACCTGGGGATGCTGATTGACACCCGCCTAAACATGAGCCAGCAGTGTGCCCAGGTGGCCAAGAGGGCCAATGGCATCCTGGCCTGCATTAGGAATAGTGTGGCCAGCAGGAGCAGGGAGATCATTGTGCCCCTGTACTCTGCTTTGGTTAGGCCACACCTTGAGTACTGTGTCCAGTTCTGGGCCCCTCAGTTTAAGAAGGACATTGAGACACTTGAACATGTCCAGAGAAGGGCAACAAGGCTGGTGAGAGGCCTTGAGCACAAGCCCTGTGAGGAGAGGCTGAGGGAGCTGGGATTGTTTAGCCTGGAGAAGAGGAGGCTCAGGGGTGACCTCATTGCCCTCTACAACTACCTGAAGGGTGGTTGTAGACAGGAAGGGGTTGGTCTCTTCTCCCTAGCAACCAGCACCAGAACAAGGGGACACAGTCTCAAGCTGTGCCAGGGGAGGTTTAGACTCGAGGTGAGGAAAAAGTTCTTCACTGAGCGAGTCATTAGTCATTGGAATAGGCTGCCCGGGGAGGTGGTGGAGTCGCCATCCCTGGAGGTGTTCAAGGGGAGATTTGACATGGCACTTGGTGCCATGGTCTAGTTGTGAAGTCTGTTGGGACAGGTTGGACTTGATGATCCTTGGGGTCTCTTCCAACCTTGGTTATACTGTGTTACTGTAATTAGGGGTTTATATTTTGATTGGTTAAATTTATACTTAAAAACAAGAACAGAGAAAGCAAAAATGTTTTGGATTACATGAAAATGAACATATTCTCCACATTACATAGTACTCTCTGCTAGTAATTCAGTGGACATGCTATAATTAGCCCACCCTATGCCATGTGGAATTAGGGATCAGTATCTTTCCTGAACGTTCGGAAATATGGATTCAAGGAAAGCTAACTGTGCTAGAGACAGTGAAACTCAGTGTGAAAGGACCTGCTACCTACTCCACTTTGTCAAACTTACAACAAAATAATTGCCAGCAAATTTGAGATGGATGGGGATCTGTTTCTAGCTCACTGAATTCTATTCCTTTTGGAAAATGCTATGCACAGAAGCACATATCGGCTGCTCCTCCAGAAAATAATTCATGTCAATTAGACCTCTGAGGAGAGAGTAACACACAGTGAGTCAAAAGAAAAGTATGTCTATTCCCACCCCTTCTGCTTACTCTTGAGAAGATTCTTAATATTCCATGGGCTTTGTGACTAGGTGAAATTTCCACTTCATTAACTGCACAATTTCTATGGGAAAGAATTTTTTACCTTTCTCAGGAAATCAGTACAAAATGAAAAGATTAACTTCTTAAATGCATGTGGGCAAGCTGGTTGCCTGTGATAAGTCATAAGTGGTTTCTTGTCAGTTCAGGGAATGCAAAGCAGCTTATACTAATTCAAGCCAGTAACTGCACTTTTTTAAGGAAACACTGATTTTATTTTATTTTTTTAAATATGTGGCAGTCTCCAAAAGCACAAACACATTCAGTTCTTAAGAATACATGCTATCCTGACAAACCAGTTTTGAAAGATTTCTTATGCTTGCCTGTCTAAAACAGGACTGTTTAGATGAAGTTTGTTAATTAATATGTCTCTTTTCATCCCCTCTAGCAAATCAGATCCCATCCTGTAGTAGTATGGCTATGTTTGATATTTGAAGTAATATGGCAATGGTGTTCAATCACCCCAGAGGCACTACAAGCACAGCTTCCAGGCCAAGATGTTCCCAGAAGATATTTATTATGTTACACAGCAAGGTTATACACTCTTTTAGAAAGCATGTGTGTCACATCTTAATTGGTTATTTTCTACTGGTGTGCATGTAATTAAGGCATACAATAGGTTAAAATAACAAAACAACTTTTCAACACATCCAGCTAAATTCTGCCAAGCCTTTCTCTTCAGTTACATGATGCTAACATTCTTTTCTAAGTGTTGTGAAGAGGTTATTAAATTTATTAACATGAAATATGAATTATGAGAATATGAAATTTTATTATCAGATTAATAACCGATGAATCAACAACTTATATACATGTTCTAGTGCACGTTCGTGAAATACATTCCATAAATGGCTTAGTATTATGATTAGAACTTGATTAAACTATCTACAGACTATCTCTGTGTTTTATATAACCAGGGGTGCAGTTCCGCCGCTTGGCCACTAGATGGCGACGCGGCGGAACGCGGGCGGGTTTTGGCTAACATAAAACACGATATTGCAATCTTTGTGTGCGTCAGCGATGACTCTGCCACACGCGGAGACTTTGAACTGAGTGCTAGTGGGTGGAAAGCACGTAGAAGATATTCTGTAGCTGATGTTTGTAGCAAGGTGGGGGTCCGGCTGGTTGCTGCCGCTGGACTGGTTCCTGGTCGCGTTCGGTCCGTGGGGGCGGCCCTGGGAGTCGGCTCGCACCGCAGGGCGAGGCGACGATTGCCGATAGGCGGGCTCAGAGGTTCCCGGTCGGACAATGGCGTCAGCCTCGTGGCAAACGGCCTTAGAGAGGGTAATGCGGCTTCTCCGTTCCTGGGCTTAAAGGAACAGCGCGACGCTTGAGATAGTCCCTTCTCCCTGACAACTGGGCAGATCTTACCCTCGGGGCTGGTCCAGTCCTCCGAAAGCACGATGGGCTCTCCTGGAGATATGACCGGCTATAGCGACGCTGGCTTCTCGGGCTCAGCGAAGGTCCTCCTCTGGGCTGATCCTCACGATCAAAGTGCTTCTCACGATGCAGAGGCTTCAGTATGTGTGCATGTATGATAGAAGCTAATAACAAGCTCAACGGCAGAGGCAGTGGCTCGATAGCTGCTCTCCCGAGCAAGTACAGAGGCAAAGTGAAGAGGAGGCAACTCGTTTACCAACAGGGGTAATATTTATAGATTCCTCGAGGCTGGGTTTCACCAGTGGGCACTCTGATAGACAGCTGGCTTCAGCCTATAGAAAGCGTGAAGCTGGAATTATGCCCATACTTGGTAATGGTCCTCCTCCTAAAGCAGGGGAGACCTATCCACATGCTGGGGGCCAGATCTAGTATCTGGGCAGAATGTACCTTCACCACACTAAGTCAAAGATTAAACATGGCCTTCTCTAACTCAAGCAAGGGCAAATCTTCCCCTGCATTTCCCCTTTTCTTTCTCTCAGTTACTGATAAGACATGCATTCCTAATTCAAGGGCAAAAAAAGCACAAACACATTTAATTCTTAAGAATACATGCTACCCTGACAAACCAATTTTGAAAGATTTCTTATGCTTACCTGTCCAAAACAGGACAGTAAGTAGATGAAAACACAGGGGCAAATGTTTAGATGAAGTTTGTTAATTAATTCATCTCTTTTCATCCTCTCCAGCAAATCAGATCCCATCCTGTTCTTCCCAACTCTACTCTTACCAGACACCTTTAAAATAATTTTTCTCTCATACCATTTCATTTTTTAATCTTTTTATCAGCATCTACAAGCTTTCTGCCTCAACTTCTAGAATTCCCATCTAAAATCTGGGTTTCATATTTTTATCTTTTTCATATTCTACTCCAATCATTATTCCATCAACAACTTTTTGTTCTTTAATTCTTTAATGCTGGGAATATCCTCTGTCTGCTGGAGTACCATAGAGAAGTCTTTCCAGTGTAACTGCTTCAATCAAGGCTGTCACTGAAGGAAGACATTGTGGAAGCTGTGGCATTATGCAAAGCAATCCTCTAGGTAATACTTGCTTCTTGGAAATTGTCATGGGGTTTTTTTGTTTGGTTGGTGGGTTTTTTGTTTGGTTGCAGGTTTTTTTGTTGTTTGGTTGCTTTTTTAACATTTGAAATATGAGTTCACATGTCTTGTTCAGGAACCACGTCTTTCTGTAAATTTTAAAACTTGTTCAGCCCTGTGTTTTCAGTCAGAAGAAGAGAAAATCATTTAACAGTGGGCATAGAAACGTGGATCTTCACACACGTTTGTTATATAGTAGTAGAAAGGTGCTCTTAGGGAATAACTTACTTCATAGAATACTACAGGAAAGTCATGAGAAGAAACAACTAACTTGTGCCGTGTAAGTTCAATGCCCTGGGGGAAAAAAAGCCTGTGTAAGGTGACAGCCTGCTGAATAAAGTTAATAAACCTGTAATGACAAGGGCCAAGAATGGCAGAAACACCACCTTAGTAGACCTGCTGAGTAGGCAACAAAACACAAAGTCAATGAATGCTACTGTCAGTAAACCCTAGGTAATGTATACTGGCAAAACCAATTCCAACTCCATTTACAAAAAGGGAGGATTGGAAGTGATCATTGATGCTCCAGGAGCAGGACCTTGGGGCTGCAAATTTCATGAAAGCATTACCTTCATCTCAAGGCTCAAAACAAGCAAATACAACAGGAAATACTGTGGCACCACCATATAAAGCCCTGATACACTGACTCTTTGAAGGCAGGGATCAAAGAAATGTAGCAGCCTCTGTGTGAGGAACTCTGGAGCAGTCTGGGACAACCCAGGTGGGAAAAGGGACATTTGGGTTTAAGGGAACAGCACAGATGCCTACATGGAAGTAGAGATCAAGGATGATCAGGTTGAGTGCCTGTGGGTGAAAATTAGAGGCAAGACCAACAAGGCTGACAGCCTGGTTGGAGTCTCTTATAGACCACCCAACCAGGATGAAGAAGTTGAAGAATGATTCTATAGGCAGCTAGAAGCTGTCTCAAGATCGGCAGATCTTGTTCTGACGTGTCGCTGTATAGGGGTCGGGGTAAGGATAAGGTGATGGTCTGTGCGACAAGAATCAAACACAAGCAGAGCACATAGAAGGCCAAAAAGCAAGCACTGTTTATTCCAGCACACAACCCATATATCGTGTGCAGTGTCAGTATGGCTGCCTGCAATTGGTTAATGAACTTTTCTCAAGATTCTCATGGGTCAGCAATAGCATTGCTATAGTTACTTGTTAAGTTAGTCCAGGTGGCCTCCCGTCTTATCTTGCGGTTTCTCATTCCCACTCAGTCTGTCCGGGGAGTTTCCAGATTCTCATGGGAGCTGAACTTTTCTCACCAGAGCTCTTCCGAGCGTTCACAGGTACATCACAGTCACCCACACTTATGGGCAATTTTAACCTGCCTGATATCTGCTGGGAACTTAACACAGCAGAGAGGAGGCAGTCTAGAAGGTTCTTGGAGTGTATGGAGGATAGCTTCTGTGATGGGTTAGGCAGCCCCCCTCCAAACCCTCCCCATCACGGGCAGAATAAAACAACTCAAAACAAAACGGATTGCAAAAGTGATGGAAAGTTTAAAGGAAAAGCAGTGAATCTTTACAGAAAGCCAAAAGCAGAGTGACAAAAGAAATCCCAAAACAGTCCCAAGATAATCCCATCCCCACCTGGGGGTACATCCAAGACCCCCAGGGCTCCTTCTTCCCCCCCCTCCCCACTGCTAGGCTAGTCTCAGCTGGCCAGATCTGAGACTGCCCATCCCCCGTGGCCTTGGGCCTAGCCAGGCCCATGGCCAGGAGACAACAACTCCCCCATTACCGGGCGACGGCGAGGAAGAAAGAGGAGGTGCTTAGACCTCGCATTAGATCTTATAATGGTGCAGAGAATTATGGTAGAAATACCCAATTTCCTGTGTCCACCCACTGGGCTGGACCTCTGGACACAGGAAGCAGGGGGCACCCAGCCCAAACTGCAACAGCTTCTTTTCCCAGCTGCTGCATGAGCCTACCAGGGGTAATGTTTTGCTTGACCTTTTTACCAGTAGAGAAGGGCTAGTGGGAGATGTGGTGGTTGGAGGCTGTCTGGAGTCCAGTGATCATGAAATAATTGAATTTTCAGTATGCAGTCAAGCTAAGAGGGGCAGCAACAAAACCTCCACTCTGGACTTCCAGAAGGCAGAATTCAGGTTACTCAAGGAACTAACTCAGAAGGTACCTTTGGAAACAGCCCTTAAGGACAAAGGGGTCCAGGAGGGCTGGACCTACTTCAAGGAAGAAATCTTGAAGGTGCTAGAACAGGCTGTGCCAGTGTGCCAGAAGATGAGCCGCTGGGGCAGACAGACAGCCTGGATGGGCAATGAGCTTCTAAAAGAACTAAGAGAAAAACAGAGGGTGTATCATCTTTGGAAGGAAGGATAGGTCACCCATGAAATGTTTATGGATGTTGCTAGGTCATGTAGGAAAAAAATGAGAGTGGCAAAAGCCCATTTAGAGATTAGACTAGCCACTGCTGTGAAGGACAACAAAAAATCTTCCTACAAGTATATTAACAGCAAGCAGAGGGGCAAGGACAACCTCCACTCCTTGGTGGACACAGAGGGGAACAGAGTAACAAAAGATTAGGAAAAAGCAGAGGTACTTAACACCTTCTCTGTCTTAAATTTTAATAGCAGGATAGATTGTCTTCCAGACAACTAGCCTGAGCTGGCAGATGGAGTCATTGAGCAGTATACTTTCCCTGTGATTCAGGAGGAAGCAGTTAGAGACCTCCTTAGCTGTTTGGATCCCCACAAGGCCATGTAACCAGATGGGATCCATCCTAGGGTGCTGAGAGAGCTGTCAGATGAGCTGGCCAAACCACTCTCCATCATTTTTCAGCAGTCCTGGCTCACTGGAGAGGTCCCAGATGACTGGAAGCTGACCAACATGGTGCCCATCCACAAAAAGGGTGGTTGGATGAGTCAGGGAATTCCAGACCTGTCAGCCTGACCTCAGTGCCAGGCAAGATTATGGAACAGGTCATCTTGAGTGCAATCAGACAGCACCTACAAAATGGCCAAGGCATCAGGCCCAGCCAGCATGGATTTAGGAAGGGCAGGTCCTGCCTGACCAACCTTATCTCCTTCTATGATCAGGTGACTGCCTGGTGGATGTGGGGCAGGCTGTCGATGTAGTCTACCTGGACTTCAGCAAGGCCTTTGACGCCGTCCCCCACAGCAAACTCCTGGACAAGCTCTCACCTCGTGGCTTGGATAGCAGCACTCTGTGCTGGATTAGAAACTGTCTGGAGGGCCGAGCCCAGAGAGTGGTGGTGAATGGTGCCACATCCAGCTGGCAGCTAGTCACTAGTGGTGTCCCCAGGGATCAGTGCTGGGCCCCATCCTGTATCAATGATCTCGATGAGGGAATTGAGTCCATCATCAGTAAGTTTGCAGATGACGCCAAGCTGGGAGCAGGTGTTGACCTGTTAGAGGGTTGAGGAGCTTTGCAGAGGGACCTTGACAGGCTGGACAGATGGGCAGAGTCCAACAGCATGAGATTTAACACATCTAAGTGCCAGGTTCTACACATTGGCCACAACAACCCCATGCAGTGCTACAGGCTGGGGTCAGAGTGGCTGGGCAGCAACCACACAGAAAGGGACCCGGGGGTACTGGTTGATAGTAGGCTGAACATGTGCCAACAGTGTGCCCAGGTGGCCAAGAAGGCTAATGGCATCCTGGCCTGTATCAGGAACAGTGTGGCCAGCAGGAACAGGAAGGTCATTGTGTCCCTGTACTCAGCACTGCTTAGGCCACACCTTGAGTCCTGTGTCCAGTTCTAGGCCCCTCAGTTTAGGAAAGATGTTGAGTTGCTGGAGCGTGTCCAGAGAAGGGCAACAAAGCTGGTGAGGGGTTTGGAGCACAAGCCCTATGAGGAGAGGCTGAGGGAGCTGGGGATGCTTAGCCTGGAGAAGAGGAGGCTCAGGGCAGACCTTCTTGCTCTCTACAGCTACCTGAAGGGAGGTTGTAGCCAGGTGAGGGTTGGTTTCTTCTCCCAGGCAACCAGCACCAGAAAAAGAGGACACAGTCTCAAGCTGCACCAGGGGATATTTAGGCTGGATGTTAGGAAGAAGTTCTTCATAGAAAGAGAGATTTGCCATTGGAACGGGCTTCCTAGGGGAGGTGGTGGAGTCACCATCACTGGAGGCTTTTAGGAAGAGACTGGATGGGGTGCGTGGTGCCATGGTTTAGTTGATTAGATAGTGTTGGATGATAGGTTGGACTTGATGATCTCAAAGGTCTTTTCCAGCCTGGTTAATTCTGTTCTATTCTATTCTATTCTATTCTATTCTATTCTATTCTATTCTATTCTATTCTATTCTATTCTAAAAACCAAGGTGGCATAGAGAGCATGTTAAAAGACCCACTTTCTACTCTCCTTCCTGGAACAAAAAGTATCTGGCAGGAAATGAAACATTAAGTGTGGAGTTTAGAACAATACCAAGTGGTGGTTCTTCCGGGTACAGAAGGAAATAAGAACTTTTTGGGTGCTATATTTTACATAGGGTGAAAGGAAATATAGACAAGCACTTGGAGGAAAATCTGCTGAATCTTTAATAAATACAGGAACCTACTTCCTGGATATCCGTTAAGATGAAGAAAGCTGAATATTGGGAAAGTATGACAAATCCATGTCTTATTCATATGCTTGTCTTGGCATCCTAAACATCTATTTATGGCCACTGGCCACCTGCCTAGATAGGCCTGTAGTCTGGCTTTGTATGGAAGATTTTTATATTCTCTCTGTGTGGCAGGAGATGCTATTACCCTGCTCCACCATGTCTTTAGGAGTTTATAAACTGAAGGTTTTCTTTCTTTCTATAAACCAGGAGGTACTGTCATGCCAGGGCCAAATGGCCCCAGCACAAACCCAGACAGACCCTAAGATGTCTAGACATGATCCCTCCTTTCTGCAGAAAGTCAGGGCAACACGGGAAAAGGAACAAAGAGGACAGGACCATGCATGTCTGGTAAACAACTCTATCTGGGGTAAGGGCATGTGTCCTGACCACAGCCTGTCAGAACCCCTTCT
Organism: Picus viridis; assembly: GCA_033816785.1. Taxonomy (NCBI): domain Eukaryota; kingdom Metazoa; phylum Chordata; class Aves; order Piciformes; family Picidae; genus Picus; species Picus viridis. Next base: position 31,412,313 of record CM066606.1, read on the forward strand.
TATTGGGGAACTATGTGCTGGTTTCACTTGCAAGATTTATACACAGGCTGATTTTTAGCCACTGTACTTTGCTCAAGCCTTGCTCAAGCCCATGTTCAAGCCTTGCCTGCTTGAACCTTGCCTGGTGTGAAGTTGCATCTAGTTGCATTGCCTAGAGTGCCCAGTCCAGAGCCTGAGATAAAGTCATAAGCCTACACACCACAAGCTACAAGAGAAACCATGAGCTTAGGAGCCAAGCCAAGCCTGATTCCCCTTGCAACTAGGATTTTGTCATGCCTCATTTTCCCCAGGACAAAGCAAGTGCCCGTTGTGAGAAGCATCATTAACAGCCTGCCATCTGCTGAAGCCAGACCAGCCATCGAGACCACATGGCATTCCTGCTGGCAACCAGCCATGCCTGGCACATGAGCACCCCAAAGCCTCTAATGCCCAGCAGCAGCACCCCCTACTTGGGTACAACCAGCTGTGAGTGATTAATTCGTTGCCTCTTTGGCTTCACAACTCTTGTCTAGTTTGCCCCCCACTGTGGTGGAGCACCCTTTTGATCTCAGGGTATTCTCTTTCTGTTATAGTCCTCCTGGTTTGCATAAAATAGTTAAATTGTTATATTTGCCCAAATACTGTAGATTCTCATTGCAAATATATTCTAACCATACCTCAAACCCTTTGATACATTTTGGCAATTTTCATATTAGAAAAGGTTATTAATATCTTTATCAATATTGTCATATCATTTATAAATAAAGGAAACACTATATCCTTTAACAGGTACTTTCCTCTCTGAACATTTTCTCACCCTACTTAACTGCACACAAAGGCAACTAATGTGGTTTATTGTTGAGGAACAAATACATTCTGCTTTTTTCACCTTCAAGAAAGAGTATTACCTAGTGCATCAGCAAGTGTTCTTGCACACTGTCTTATGTATTATAGCTGACACTTTGCATTTTGGATTACAGATGAATAGTTTGTAAGCTTTTGCAAGATGTAAAATGAAATGCTAAAGAACTATGGGTTTGCAAAACAGTGACAGAACCTGGAAAGGATTAAAGACTTAAAGACAGTTTCAGAAAGTGGAATATGAGTTTCATAACCCAGTTCTGGATATTTGGGATGTATGGAAATAACATTTCCTAAACTTAGCAAAAATAGATCATACTGAGGCATGTATTAATATGGAAAAGCAGCTTATTTTACTCACGCTTTCATCAAATAGATGGGTCTGCTTCCTCCCCCCCCCCTTCGATTTTCAATATTTAACATAATTAAGTGAAGTAGAAAGAGTCTTCTTGTGGGGGAAAAAGTGAATTATATCACTCTCAGGGTATGAAATCCCCCAAGACTTGATGCTGTATATGAAGTGTATGGATTAAGCAGCCTTTCTAGTCTTTCCTGGTGATTGACACTTCCAGATAAATCAACACAAGTGAGAGATCTTAGTGAAGACTGGCAAATCTCTAAGATACCCATGCACAGTCCAATAGAATAATAAAATCAAGTGTTTTGTAGGGTTTTCACTTTATCTTCTGTGGGGTAGAAGAGGTTAGTATGGATTTCTTCCTCTCAACACCTCAGTAGAGGTTACAGTTACACTCTCAGGACATTCAGCCTATGGTAAAATGTAACTTAATATCAAACCTTCTTTAGAAAGTAGGTAAATATTCCTCATACTAATATTTTTTTGTATGAAAGTGATTTATTCTTATATTCTTGCAAGCACCAGCACACTCGCTTGCCAGAAGCCTCCACTTGCATGTGACCCACTTTTTCTGAAGAGGAGCACCTTTCACTTCCTAATTCAAATGAAACTTGCTATCAGATTCTCTGATTCTGACAAACTACAATAATTATGCAGAGTAGTAAATAGGATCTTGGTTTACAAGCAAAAAACAAACCACTCTCAAAAGGAGACAGTTCTTTATAAAAGCACTAAAACTTAGCAAAACTCATTTGAAATACCGCTAAGACCTCCCACTCATTTAACTACATTCTTTAGCAAGCCTTTGAATCCCCTCCAAAAAGTGCTATTCTTATTTCAGTGTAACATATGGCCAGGTATGGAATACCAAAAAACCTCAGCTTCTGATTATATTTCTTCCAAAACAAAACAAGTATGAGACTACTACTGGAATAATAGATGTCAGGTTCACTACAAATTATCAATGAAACAAGGCCAGGGGAAGTTCTCTTAATTTTGTGCCACTTTGTCCAAGCTCTTACTCAATCTGGTGAGATATGTGAGTGAAATGGCTTCTCATCTAATTTTCAAAATGCAAAATTTAAAAAGAGTCAGTATCTCTACCTAAATGTGAAGGGAAATGTAAGGCTCTTTAAATGTAAATGTAAATTATTTGAACCCAAATTTGTAGATAATTTTTTACCCCAATGGCTCAATGTCCAGATGGAGATGGGTGGCAAGTGGTGTCCCTCAGGGGACACATGCTATTTAATACCCTAGTCAATGACAGTGGGATGGAATGCACCATCAGCAAGTTTGCAGATGACGTCAAGCCGAATGGTGCAGTCAATATGCTAGAGGGATGTGATGTCCCCCAGGGATCAGTGCTGGGCCCCATCCTCTTCAATGTCTTCACTGACAATCTGGATGAGGGGACTGAGGCAGTCATCAGCAAATTTGCAGATGACACCAAGTTAGGAGCAGATGTTGGTCAATTAGAGGCCAGAAGGGCTCTGCAGAGGGACCTCGACCGACTGGACAGATGGGCGGAGTCCAATGGGATGGCATTCAACAAGTCCAAGTGCTGGGTGCTGCACTTTGGCCACAACAACCCCATGCAGAGCTACAGGCTGGGGTCAGAGTGGCTGGAGAGCTCCCAGAGAGGGACCTGGGGATGCTGATTGACAGCCGCCTGAACATGAGCCAGCAGTGTGCCCAGGTGGCCAAGAAGACCAACGGCATCCTGGCCTGCATTAGGAATGGTGTGGCCAGCAGGAGCAGGGAGGTCATTGTGCCCCTGTACTCTGCTTTGGTTAGGCCACACCTTGAGTACTGTGTCCAGTTCTGGGCCCCTCAGTTTAAGAAGGACATTGAGACACTTGAACGTGTCCAGAGAAGGGCAACAAGGCTGGGGAGAGGCCTTGAGCACAAGCCCTATGAGGAGAGGCTGAGGGAGCTGGGGTTCTTTGGCCTGGAGAAAAGGAGGCTCAGGGGAGGCCTCATTGCTCTCTACAACTACCTGAAGGGTGGTTGTAGCCAGGAAGGGGTTGGCCTCTTCTCTCTAGCAACCAGCACCAGAACAAGGGGACACAGTCTCAAGCTGCGCCAGGGGAAGTTTAGGCTCGAGGTGAGGAGAAAGTTCTTCACCGAGAGAGTGATTTGCCATTGGAATGTGCTGCCCAGGGAGGTGGTGGAGTCACTGTCCCTGGAGGTGTTCAAGAGGGGATTGGACGTGGCACTTGGTGCCATGGTCTAGTCATGGGGTCTGTGGTTACAGGTTGGATTCGATGATCTTTGAGGTCTCTTCCACCCTTGGCGATACTGTGATACTGTGATATTGTCATCCTGAAGCACCTGGACAAACTGGAGAAGTGGGCCCAGGTGAACCTTATGAGGTGCAACAAGACCAAGTGGAAAGTCCTGTACCTGGGTTACGACAAACTTCATTACCAATACAAACAGGGATGATGTCACAGAGAGCAGCCCCGAAGAAAAGGATTGGTGGGTACTGGTGGGTGAAAAGCTAGATATGAGCAAACAGTGTGTACTTGTAGCCCAGAAGGCAAATCATATCCTGGGCTTCACTATTTCCTTGCTGGGTTATAAGTTAAATGTTTCTTGGCTGTATTTTCTTGTAATAAATTTCCCAGAGAGCAATTCTGAAGTAAACACCAAGAATGGTAGTAACTAAAAGGTTTTCCAATTTTTTTTATTTCCAATAAACAATAGGAAAAAGAGCATAAGTTTTTTAAAAAAATACTTTTTCTCCTCTTTTTAAAAACAAGATTCTGACTAGAGCTCTTAAAAAATCCCAGAGTAAGAAGGAAAAAGTTCTTTACCATGGGGGTAATAGAACACAGGAACAGGTTTCCCAGGGAGGTAGCTGAGTCCCCACCCTGAAGATATTCAAGGTCAGGCTCAACAGGGCACTGGACAACCTGACCTAGTTGAGGATTGCAGGCGGAGGTTGAACTAGATAACCTTTGGAGGTCCCTTTCAGCCCAGACCATTCTATGATTCCATGATTCTACAATTTTCTTCAATGATTAATCTGAACTATTCTTTCAAATTAAGAAATTTTCCACAATTTTTTTTTCAGGAAAATTAGAGAGCAGAATTTAAGGACTGTTTTTCTCTACATGCAGTAACTGTTTGATTACAAATCCACTTGCACTTCTTAATCATAGAATATCAGAAATCATACTATTACATCAGAAAAACTTGTGTTTTGATTACTGTTCCTTATACAAGAGCTCCAAAACCAACCTTTTCGTCAGGGTCAGTTATAAAGATGGCCAAACTGAGCTGCTAATTAAAACACCCAGAAACCATCTGGTTGATAAGTAAATAGAGGTGCTTTGTAAGTCTGGGCTGGTTTTATCTCTGAGGGTTAAATATATCATACTAAAGCATCATCCTCTGAATCAAAATCTGAAGCATTGCACAATGTAGCTGTCTTGTACTTTGCTCCATTTCCTCCCCTTTTCAGCATTTAATGTTTTACAAAATACTGCACACATCTGCTTCCTCAGTGATTGCTCTACCATTCACATGATTACTGATTAACCTATGAGTGGAATTACAGGATTATCCTGAGATAAGAAACTTTCAAGGCACTTGGGATTTTATTAACCAACAGCAGTTTTCCTTTGAGTATGACAATCCAACTGTAGTTAATTATGCATGCATGGGGATTAAGCATGTGAGAAATAGCTTTCTGATAGAATAGAATATAGAATAGAATAGAATAGAATAGAATAGAATAGAATAGAATAGAATAGAATAGAATAGAACAGAATTAACTAGGCTGGAAAAGACCTTTGAGATCATCAAGTCCAACCTATCATCCAACACTATCTAATCAACTAAACCATGGCACCACGCACCCCATCCAGTCTCTTCCTAAAAGCCTCCAGTGATGGTGACTCCACCACCTCCCTAGGAAGCCCGTTCCAATGGCAAATCTCTCTTTCTATGAAGAACTTCTTCCTAACATCCAGCCTAAATATCCCCTGGTGCAGCTTGAGACTGTGTCCTCTTTTTCTGGTGCTGGTTGCCTGGGAGAAGAAACCAACCCTCACCTGGCTACAACCTCCCTTCAGGTAGCTGTAGAGAGCAAGAAGGTCTGCCCTGAGCCTCCTCTTCTCCAGGCTAAGCATCCCCAGCTCCCTCAGCCTCTCCTCATAGGGCTTGTGCTCCAAACCCCTCACCAGCTTTGTTGCCCTTCTCTGGACACGCTCCAGCAACTCAACATCTTTCCTAAACTGAGGGGCCTAGAACTGGACACAGGACTCAAGGTGTGGCCTAAGCAGTGCTGAGTACAGGGACACAATGACCTTCCTGTTCCTGCTGGCCACACTGTTCCTGATACAGGCCAGGATGCCATTAGCCTTCTTGGCCACCTGGGCACACTGTTGGCACATGTTCAGCCTACTATCAACCAGTACCCCCGGGTCCCTTTCTGTGTGGTTGCTGCCCAGCCACTCTGACCCCAGCCTGTAGCACTGCATGGGGTTGTTGTGGCCAATGTGTAGAACCTGGCACTTAGATGTGTTAAATCTCATGCTGTTGGACTCTGCCCATCTGTCCAGCCTGTCAAGGTCCCTCTGCAAAGCTCCTCAACCCTCTAACAGGTCAACACCTGCTCCCAACTTGGCGTCATCTGCAAACTTACTGATGATGGACTCAATTCCCTCATCGAGATCATTGATAAAGATATTGAACAGGATGGGGCCCAGCACTGATCCCTGGGGGCCACCACTAGTGACTAGCTGCCAGCTGGATGTGGCACCATTCACCACCACTCTCTGGGCTCAGCCCTCCAGCCAGTTCCTAACCCAGTGCAGTGTGCTGCTATCCAGCCACGAGGTGAGAGCTTGTCCAGGAGTTTGCTGTGGGGGACGGCGTCAAAGGCCTTGCTGAAGTCCAGGTAGACTATATCCACAGCCTGCCCCACATCCACCAGGCATCCCACTATATCCTTCTATAGTTCACTATGTATTTGTGTATATATATTTCACTGTATATTTGTGTATGTATATATTTCTTTGTATCACAGCAAGTATTTTTTGAAGTAACTTCTGTTATCTTATTTTTAAGCATGTAACATTCTCATTTTATATGTGGCAGCTTAGATTTTGTTGATGAAGAAAATATCAAGTGCTCATTAAATCTTGAATTCAAACCCCATGTACTACAGACACAGCATGTACAATCCTTGTAATTACAGAATGTTCCTTAAATTGTTGTTTAATGCCCACTCCATCAGAATGTGGAGGCATAACACTACTTAACAACTTGTTGAGCATCTACTAAACAATGGTTTTGACATCCATGAGAACACTGTCAAAAATGTTGCTGAAAGGCAAGATCATCCTTACTTTAGAAATTATTGTAAGTCAGTTGCAATGACTAACTGGATAAAGTAACACAGTTGTTTGATAGTGACTTTAAGTGACTTTTTACAAAGTAATGAGCACAAAACCAAAATTGTGGTCTCGAGTCCCCTTTTCACAGTATCACAGTATCGCCAAGGGTGGAAGAGACCTCAAAGATCATCGAATCCGACCTGTAACCACAGACCCCATGACTAGACCATGGCACCAAGTGCCACGTCCAATCCCCTCTTGAACACCTCCAGGGACGGTGACTCCACCACCTCCCCGGGCAGCCCATTCCAATGGCGAATCACTCTCTCGGTGAAGAACTTTCTCCTCACCTTGAGCCTAAACTTCCCTGGCGCAGCTTGAGACTGTGTCCCCTTGTTCTGGTGCTGGTTGCTAGAGAGAAGAGGCCAACCCCTTCCTGGCTACAACCACCCTTCAGGTAGTTGTAGAGAGCAATGAGGTTTCCCCTGAGCCTCCTCTTCTCCAGGCCAAAGAACCCCAGCTCCCTCAGCCTCTCCTCATAGGGCTTGTGCTCAAGGCCTCTCCCCAGTCTTGTTGCCCTGCTCTGGACACGTTCAAGTGTCTCGATGTCCTTCTTAAACTGAGGCGGGGGAGGGAGGTTACACAACTTATCCATAGTTTGTGAAGTGGTAACCCCAGTTTGCTAAACTGCAACTTAAAACACAGCAGCTCTGCTGTATTAACTCCTCACGCTCTCCCACTCATTAGCTGCTGATTTTCCAGTGCAGTGTATTGTGGAAGATGCCAATAGGGGAAACTGTGAATTCGTTGGCTTGCTTCTCCTATCCAATGCCCTTAAATTATCACATTTTCTTCAAGGCTGGACCCAAAGCAGACCTCACACAAACCAGTGAGTATATATGCCTTCTAGCTCCAATGCATCTGACTCACTAGTATCCCCTGTGGTGCTCCCCAGCGAAGAGAGTCAAATGAGCTATTGCTAAAGTAAGACTGTGTGCACTCACATTTTCCTTGCGCTCATATTTTATAATCAGTTGTTCTTTTGTAAAATCAGTGAGAGACACTGTCATTCTTTAGCAAGACCACAAAAGATGATTGGCTCAGGGGCTACAAATGGGCACAGAAGTTGAACCCCCGTGAAGCAGTGAGCTGTAAATTGTCCCCACACTGTCTGCTGTCACAGTGATACATGTAATGTACTGCCACATTAGAACAGAACAAAGATGTCATGAACTTGAACAGGAAACAGAAAACAGAATGTGTTTATTTTTTAGACATAAAGATTTATAACAGGTATTGAGAGTTTTAAAAAGCACTAAAGGCCAATTAAGCTGTTAAGAAATAATTGTTAACATTGTCATGATACTGTAATTGAAAGCCAAGTAACATTAATGGGACCATCAGTCACACAAGTTAGGAGTAAATTACACCAGGGATTTGCAGCATCAAGATCTTTGTTCAAAATCTATGAAGTTAAATGAATAATCTATAAAATGTTGGCATAGCTCTAGAGGGACACTGGTTTCTGTTGCTGAGATGTTCTAGAAGTAATGCTATGAAAAGTCAGCAAATCCCCACAATTAAGGCATGTGAGTATGCGTGTGCTTGTATGTGTGGTGGCAGGGATTTTAAAATAGAGAGCATACGAGTTTTATATTTAAGCTTGGACAATGAGAGGTTTCAATTCAGGACTGGCACAACAAACAGTTATGGCACCAAAGTGTGCTGTACATATGCCAAGTGTGCAAACAAGTTAAGAATGAATGGAAAGAATAAATTATGTTTATGCTTTCCTATGCGGTAAGCTACACCTGTCATGAGATGGCTCAAATAAACTTTTGGGAATTTCAGGTGCATATGTAATTTCTGAATATTAAAAAATAAGACTGAGAAGCAGAGTAGCTGGAATTTATTTGGCTTGCTTTAATATGACTGAAGCCACATTCTGAAGAAAATGAACACTTTTATGAACACTGAAAACGTGATACCTTGATTTTATGATTGCATCTAAGAAGTTTCTATTTAGACATGAAAAACTGAAACATGTATAACCCCCCAAAATATAACATTATTGTAATGTGATGGGAAATAATATATTCAGTATAATTAATTGCTACCCTTGTTGAAATATAGCTTTACTTTCAAAGATAATATAGCTTAGAGGTGATACTTTAAATATTAATTGAAAGTCTTCATTAGAAAGTAAACACAAAGCAATCAAGCAAGCTGCTCCTTTTGTCTCAGATGCTTATAAAACAGAAGAACAATTTATGAAACAGAGCTATCTTCTGTTTTCCTGCATAAGCTTAGAGATACTTAGAGATGACTGGATTTGTCAAATGCCATTGGTTTTTAATTATATGCTGCAGCCTTTTATCAGCTTTGCAAGCTTAACCCAGTTTTTCAAGTCTATAATCTCCTGCCATGCAGACATTGTTCCATAGGTTGAATATATTTTTCCATACTCTTCTTCTCAGACTACAGTAAATGATGACAACAGAGTCAAACATTAATAAATTAGTATAGAGGAATTAACGGTAGGCTTACTAGAGCTAATCACCCTGGGAAAATGAAACCTTTGCCTCCTTTCACCATCATTACTTGCTCTTTCACAAGAAAAGATCACAATGGAAGAAATAATTTGCCTGTACCACCATGTGAATGTTCAAGGGTACCTGAGTTAGATGGTGAAAATCCAGCCTGTCAACAAATTTGTGTTTGGTACTTGTTTTCTTTACTTATGATATGTTATAAAGGTCTGATTACTGAACTGATTTTGTCAGATTATGTCATAAAGCTCTTCACCCTCACCAAGGAGTACAGAGCAACAATGACAGGAGGGAGACCCCAAATAATCCTGTCCTGGCGCCACCCAGCCTTGCTGTAGGGCCACCAGCCCATCAAAGGCCCATCACAAAAGCCTCTTGGAGCCTAGGGGCAGGGGGAATGCAAATCAGAGGCTCCTGAGGAATGATCTACCTTGCCATGGCCTGACCAGGAGAACCCCAGCTCAGCATGAAACCCACCACCAGCAGCCAAGGAAGCTCTCTTGGGTCACACTTCTGACAGAGAGGATTACTGCCAGGGCTATGGATGAAGGGGAATAACAGCATGGGATCCCATAGGATTTATTATGGGATGTTTGGAGCAGGAACCAAAGGTGCAGAAAGGGGTTAAATTTACCTGGTGAGGACCAGGAGTGGGAAAATGAGGGGCAAGGGGCAAAGAGGAGTGGTTGCAGGTAAGTAGTCAGCTGTTGGGTATTCTTGGCAGCCATGCTCTGCAGCTTGCCAGTGCACCCTATCCTGGCTGCTCACCACAGTCCTTCCTTACTGCATTACCTTATCCATACATGTGTGCATGTTGTCACTAGTTGCACTGCTACAGAGAGGAGCAGGATGAAACCCTCAGTGCTGCTTGTGTCCATTTGAGTGCTCTGGATGCCTGTCTGATCTGTGTGTCCAGACAGGTGTATAGGTACATACATGGTGTATATGTGTGATTTGTCTCTGTCTGCCTGATGGGAACGTGTCTCCAGCCTCTCTGCTGGCTAGAACTACAGATATGAAGCTGAGCAGCCTCCCCTCTCCCAGGCTCTTGGATCTGGCAGGATATACTCTATATATACTACACAGTGATAATAGCATTATTTTTGTGTAAACAGACCAATGGCTACCCATGCAGAAACAAAAGATTACTTATAACTTTAATATTTATTCAAGGATAGATCTAAAGCCCATCATGGGATTTGGATTCAGCCCACTGAATGATTTTTTTTTTCTTCTCATAAAAGTTATAGCTTGTTGGCAGTTTTGGCCGAAACAGTGCTGGCTGAGGGCTATGGTCTGGACTCACGGATGATCTCAGTGCAACTGTGATGAGGTCTGCCAGATAACAGTGGGTCTGTGCAAATGTAAAATGCTCATCTCCATGAAGTGGGAAATACTCAGTTTGGTTCAACATTTAAATTTTAACCAGCTCCCCACTGTTAGAAGCAGGACAGACAGGTTACACATGCAGATTCCATCTGAAACTACTCAGGGTTTGTGCTGATATTTCCACTGATACAGTATTTCAGGAAAAACAAAGATTCTTCCAATGATTTGCAATTGTCTTTAGTTTCTAGTCTGAAGACACTCCTGGCTGATCTGTTCTTCTGTAACTCTGAAGTTCTGGTTTTTTTCCCCTTCCCTAGCATTTATCTCTCCATGCCCATATGGAGACCAAATATATCCTTTAAGTCCACTGTTTAAATAAGCCAACCATTTAAAAATTATCTTCACACTGCATATTTGTCCTGTGCCTGAGACACCTAAATTTTTACTGCATCCAAAATAACACACAGCCAGGCACCAGCCTTTCAATTTGAAAATAACAGCTTACAGCTGGGAAGCAGCAAGGAACATCTTTCTAAGCTCTCAGCTGTAACTGAGTTTTCCATTTTAATGAAGTTAAACCTAGCCAGACTGGACCCTTTACTATACTGATGCATATAGGAAGCAAATGATGCCTGTCTACCAAATTCCTGGATTCTCTTTTCACTGATCCTTGAATACTATCAATTTTTCTCAGGAACAGGATCAAATGCAGTGTGGTAATGAAGATGTGACCTTTTTGTCTTGCACAGCAGCAAAATACTTTACTCCATCACTATTGAAAAAGACTAAGAGCATAATCATGTCTTTGCAAGGCTGAACATAAATATGAAAAGAATGAAACTATTGCTTTCCATAAAAAGTGCTTTTGTTCTTAGTAATAATTACTCAACATTAACTGTTCTGGGGGTGAGAACATACGTGTTTCTGTTTATCCCACACATTATTCAGGCATGTGAAGATTATTTACTCTCCCAAGGAAGAAAAGAAAAATTCATATATAATTTACTATAAACCATGGTCTCAAGGATTTGTGATGAGCAGCGACAGTATCTTAGTTTGCATATTTTAGCTTCCATAAGGGAACATATGGTGAAACTATTGCATCCCATGAAACCATTAATCTCTTTGTAATCAGTTGGATTATTCACAAGTCCATTAGATCATTAACCTAAATAAACTGGGATTGTAATCCATCTTCTAGAGTACAGTCTGTAAAAAAAACAAGTATCAGCCTATGTCCAGCAGTTTCAAGGGAAAGTAGGCAGCCAGCACAAAGACATCTTAATTGCTTCTTGGTTGTGGAACAAAAGATGATGTCAAAAGAACACTATTTTAATACTACAGATATTCACTTGTGGAAGGGCAGAAACTGTCAAAAAACATTTACTTGTGTGCTTATGTTGGCAATAGATTTATCATACTGATGACCTAGACCGTATCAGTCAAAAACCTGTATAGCTTGAAATATTCTACGCTATTAAAATTAGTGACTGAATGTTTTGAAGCATCTAAATGAAGAGACTTTGCTGAATAATGGAAATTACTGATGATGGGCAACAGAAATACAGATGATCTACTTGAGCTAGCCTGTCTTGGAGAAAAAACATTCCCCCATCAAAGGCTAATTTAAACTACCTTAAAATTATTGCACCTGTGTTGCTAGAATCCATATACCTGCAGGGTGTTCTCTTCCGTTAGATATCCTAACCTGCCTCTATCACAATGTATTACAAGAAATACTTTCTCATCATTCTTTGCCTGCATCTAAACAGGATTTTCAGAGGAAATTACAGCTTCAGTTAGTCAAATTTCACTGGGAATGCACAAATTTTAGTTAATGAACAATGTGGAACAGTATTTCATACTGTTGTATGAAATATAGAAGTTCTCTAATATGAGAAAATATTTTTATAAGGAGACCATACTAGCTATCCTCACCAGAAAATCCACTATGTAAACTTGCTATATGTTACCTAACTGGTTTAAATTTGTAGGGATTGTAATTTTTAATATTTATAAACTTTAAAATATACAAAAATATGCCATTCCAAGTTATGACACAATTTATAGAAGAAAATGTCTTTAACGGAGCTGTGATGAAGGACAAGCACTTAATAGAATAGAGTGACCCTTGCAAATCCAGACTTTGCAGAAAAATTGTCTACCTCTTAGCTCATTTCACAGATGGAAACTTGGTAAATCTTCAGTATTTCTCTGGTGTGGAACTTAGAATTGTCACGTACCACTGGGCTCAACCGTCCTGCAGATTGCTCAAGTATCCTCCCAGGTACTCATTAAAATAAAGTAAGTGTCTGAAACCATAAACCTGCCCTTTTTATCTTTTTAGTTCAGCCTTTTTCTTGACCTACACAATACCTGGAGGAAACATTCATCACTGAGGAGGGAAGAGTGGTTCCTTAGCAGACTTTAGCCTCTCTTCCTTTTAATGCCATCCCAGAAGAGAGATAGGTATCTAAGCATACTTCTGCTTCCTAGGAGGAAATCTGCTATTTTGTTCTCAATGGGCATCTTGCAAGGTTTCCCTAGAGTGCAAAGATCTGTCTCCTATAGTAAAGCCTGCTCTGAGATTTTTGGATGAACCTGGCACTGATACTTCTTGTCACCTCTTGTCACAGACACTTGAGGACACTGTGAAGTAGCTCACTGTACTGGAACAGGATTATGATATACGCCATTCTATGGTAGTAGCAATGGGGTTTTCCCTGAGGCAAAACAGCCTAAGGTGAAACAGCCTAACGTGAAACAGCCTGAGGCGAAACAACCTTCCCCTGACATGACTTGTTCCCTAAAAAAAAAAAGAGGAGGGTAATTGTTATTGGTGATTCCCTCCTGAGGGGAACAGAATGCCCCATATGTCGGCCAGACCCTACTCACAGGGAACTTTGTTGCCTCCCAGGAGCTCAAGTTAGTAATGTTACCAGAATGCTGCCTAGTCTGGTGCAGCCCTCTGATTACTATCCCTTAATAGTTATGCAGTTAGGGAATGATGATGTTGCAACCAGAACTCCCAGGGCTACCAAGAATGACTTCAAGGCCCTGGGAGATCTGGTGGAGGGGTCAGGTGCACAAATAATTTTTTTGTCTGTACCCTTAGTTGCAGGAGGGAATACAAGAAGGAGCAGGTCAGCAGCTGTAGTCAACAAGTGGCTTAGAGGCTGGTGCAGTCTGAAGAATTTTGGGTTTTTCAATCTTGAAAAACTTTCTACTGCACCAGGTCAGCAGGCAACAGATGGAGCACATCTGTCCCAGAGGAGGGGAAAGGTCACAGTACAGGAGAATGGCCTATCCCCCAAAGGGAAAAAGATTCTGGGAAGGGAATTAGCAAGTCTCATTGACAGGGCTTTAAACTAGCTTCGAAGGGGGAAGGGGCTGAAACCAGTCCCCCTAGACAGGAGTCTGAGAGTGGTAAGCTGGAGTCAGGGGCAAAACCAGCAGCCCGGCTGAAGTGCATGTATACTAATGCACAAAGTATGGGCAACAAACAAGAGAGGCTGGAAGCCTTGTTGCAGCAGGGAAGATATGATGTAGTTGCCATCACAGAGATGTGGTGGGATGACTTGCATGACTGGAGCGCTGCAATTGATGGCTACAGGCTCTTCAGGAGAGGCAGGCAAGGAAGAAGGGGTGGAGGGGTGGCCCTGTACATCAGGGAGGCACTAGATGCCATTGAGCTAGAGATCAGGGACGATCGGGTTGAGTGCTTGTGGGTGAAAATTAGAGGGAAGACCAGCAGGGCAGACATCCTGGTTGGAGTCTGTTATAGACCACCCAACCAGGAGGAAGATGTTGATGAAGCATTCTATAGGCAGCTTAAGGCTGCCTCAAGATCGCCTGACCTCGTTCTCATGGGTGACTTCAACCTGCCTGATATCTGCTGGGATCTCAACACAGCAGAGAGGAGGCAATCTAAGAGGTTCTTAGAATGCATGGAGGACAGCTTCTTATCCCAGGTGCTGCGTGAGCCTACCAGGGGTAAGGCTATGCTTGACCTCCTCTTCACCAACAGGGAAGGGCTGGTGGGTGATGTGGTGGTCAGAGGGTGTTTAGGCACCAGTGACCACGAGATAATTGAACTTTCTGTATTCAGTCAAGCTAAGAGGGGTAGCAAGAAGACCTCCATTATGGACTTCAGGAGGGCAGACTTCAGGCTACTCAAGGAACTAACTCAGAAGGTTCCTTGGGAAACAGCCCTTAAAAATAAAGGGGTCCAGAAGAGCTGGACCTACTTCAAGGAAGAACTCTTGAAGGCGCAGGAACAGGCTGTGCCAGTGTGCCAGAAGATGAGCTGACAGGGCAGACGGCCAGCATGGATGGGTAATGAACTTCTAAAGGAACTAAGGGAAAAAAGAGGGTGTATCATCTTTGGAAAAAAGGGGAGGCAACATATGGAATGTTTAGGGATGTTGCTAGGTCTTGTAGGAAGAAAATTAGGGAGGCAAAAGCACATTTGGAGCTCAGACTGGCCTCTGCTGTGAAGGACAACAAAAAGTCCTTCTATAAATATATTAATAGCAAGAGGAAGGGCAAGGACAACCTCCACTCCTTGGTGGGCACGGAGGGGAACGTTGTAACAAAGGATGAGGAAAAGGCAGAGGTACTTAACACCTTCTATGCCTCAATTTTTACTAGCAGGACAGAACTAGCAGGAGGCAGAGACCTCCTTAGCTGCTTGGATCCCCACAAGGCCATGGAACCAGATGGGATCCATCCTAGGGTGCTGAGAGAGCTGGCAGATGAGCTGGCCAAGCTGCTCTCCATCATTTTTCAGCAGTCCTGGCTCACTGGAGAGGTCCCAGAAGACTGGAAACTGGCCAACGTGGTGCCCATCCACAAGAAGGGCCGGTTGGATGAGCCAGGGAATGATAGGCCTCTCAGCCTGACCTCAGTGCTAGGCAAGATTATGGAACAGGTCATCTTGAGTGCAATCACACAGCACTTCCAGGATGGCCAGGGGCTCAGGCCTAGCCAGCATGGATTTAGGAAGGGCAGGTCCTGCCTCTCCAACCTGATCTCCTTCTATGATCAGGTGACTGCCTGGTGGATGTGGGGCAGGCTGTGGTTGTAGTCTACCTGGACTTCAGCAAGGCCTTCGACACCGTCCCCACAGCAAACTCCTGGCCAAGCTGCCAGCCCATAGCTTGGACAGGAGCACACTGCATTGGGTTAGGAACTGTCTGGAGGGCCAAGCCCAGAGAGTGGTGGTGAATGGTGCCACATCCAGCTGGCGGCCAGTCACTAGTGGTGTGCCCCAGGGATCAGTGCTGGGCCCCATCCTCTTTAATATCTTTACTGATGATCTGGTTGAGGGCATTGAGTCCATCATCAGTAAATTTGCAGACAGCACCAAGCTGGGGGCAGGAGTTGATCTGCTGGAGGGCATAGAGGCTTTGCAGAGGGACCTCAACAGGCTGGACAGATGGGCAGAATCCAACGTCATGAGATTGAACACATCCAATTGTCGGGTTCTGCACACTGGCCACAGCAACCCCATGCAGTGCTAGAGGCTGGGGTCAGAGTGGCTGGAGAGCAGCCAGGCAGAGAGGGACCTGGGGGTGCTGGTCGATGGGAGGCTGAACATGAGCCTGCAGTGTGCCCAGGCAGCCAAGAAGACCAATGGCATCCTGGCCTGCATCAGGAATAGTGTGGCCAGCAGGAGCAGGGAGGTCATTCTGCCCCTGTACACTGCACTGGTTAGGCCACACCTTGTGTACTGTGTCCAGTTCTGGGCCCCTCAGTTTAGGAAGGATGTTGACTTGCTGGAGCGTGTCCATAGAAGGGCAACAAAGTTGGTGAGTGGTTTGGAACACAAGCCCTATGAGGAGAGGCTGTGGGAGCTGGGGTTGCTTAGCCTGGAGAAGAGGAGACTCAGCAGTGACCTTATTGCTCTCTACAACTACCTGAAGGGAGGTTGTACACAGGCAGAGGTTGGTCTCTTCTCCCAGGCAACCAGCACCAGAACAAGAGGACACAGTCTCAAGGTGCACCAGGGGAGGTTTGGGCTGGATGTTAGAAAGAAGTTCTATACAGAGAGAGTGATTGCCCATTGGAACGGTCTGCCCAGGGAGGTGGTGGAGTCACCATCATTGGAGATGTTTAAGACGAGACTGGATGGGGTGCTTGGTGCCATGATCTAGTTGTTTGGGTGGGTTGGATTGGTTGATAGGTTGGACTCCATGATCTTGAAGGTCTCTTCCAACCTGGTTTATTGTATTGTATTGTATTGTAATGGATACATGGTGTGAATTTGACCATTCTGATCGATCCAACAATTAAATCAAATTCTCATTCCTCTCTAGATGTGCTATAAGCAGAACTCTGACTTCCTGCTTTGGGAAAGGAAGGGGATTGTCAGGGGCATGGACAAGGAAAATCTTTAGCTTTAGAGATATAATTTTCATTTTCAGTTTGTACCTGAAATTTACCCCACTTAATTTAGCAATAGCAGAGACTACCTGTCAGCACCTCCACATAGCAGGACACCAATTTCCTTTGGATTGTATGAAAACTTAAAACTTATTCCATGTAATACCTATTTGCAGCAGGCAAGTCAGAGTCAACCTTGTTGTTATTCACAATTAATGACTGTATCAAAACTTGCCAGAGGAACCAGAGCAGGGAGGAATTAACCATTGGAATCTGCTACATCAGTCCTAGCAGAACACAGAAACCTGTCCTGGGCTTCAGTTCAGTGTCGCCATGTCAGAGCTCAGTAAACAACAGCGAAGAGAACTGGTGGAGGAAATCCAATGGAGAGCCATGAGGATGATTAGGGGACTTGAGCATCTCCCCTGTGAAGAAAGACTGAGATCCCTGGGGCTATTTAGTCTTGAGAAGACTAAGAGGCAAACTCATCAATGTGTATAAATATCTGAGGGGTGGGTGTCAAGTGGATGGAGCCAGTGTGGTGGTGCATAGTAATAAGACAATGAACATCGGGTTCAAACATGAACACAGAATATTTCACCTCAACATGAGGAGAAACTTCATTACATTGAGGCTGACAGAGCACTGGAACAGGCTGCACAGGGAGGTTGTGGAGTCCCCTTCTCTGGAGACTTTCAAAACCCACCTGGATGCATTCCCGTGCAGACTACCCTAAGTGATCCTGCTTTGGCAGGGGGTTGGACCTGATGATCTCCTGAGGTCCCTTCCAACCTCTAATATACTGTGGTACTGTGATACTTTTCTCCAATCAAAAACAGAGACCAACAGCCTGGGCCACTGAATAAAACAGTAAAAACCCCAAAGAGTACACAGGAATGAGATTTTCACAGTATCACAGTATCACAGTATAACCAAGGTTGGAAGAGACCCCAAGGATCATCAAGTCCAACCCGTCCCAACAGACCTCACAACTAGACCATGGCACCAAGTGCCATGTCCAGTCCCCTCTTGAACACCTCCAGGGACGGCGACTCCACCACCTCCCCGGGCAGCCCATTCCAATGACGAATGACTCGCTCAGTGAAGAACTTCCTCCTCACCTCAAGTCTAAACCTCCCCTGGCACAGCTTGAGACTGTGTCCCCTTGTTCTGGCACTGGTCGCCAGGGAGAAGAGACCAACCCCCTCCTGTCCACAACCACCCTTCAGGTAGTTGTAGAGGGCAATGAGGTCACCCCTGGTCCTTCTCTTCTCCAGGCTAAACAACCCCAGCTCCCTCAGTCTCTCCTCATAGGGCTTGTGCTCAAGGCCTCTCACCAGCCTTGTTGCCCTCCTCTGGACACGTTCAAGTGTCTCGATGTCCTTCTTAAACTGAGGGGCCCATACACATACACATACCAAAAAAAAAAAAAAAAAAAAAAAAAAAAAAAAAAAAAAAAAGATAATGTCTGAAAGGACTACAAGGTTGAGATTTTAAAGTTAGATACATAAAGATGTTTAAGTTAGATATATACAGAACAGCTAGGTTACTCTCTGGTTCTTCCCATCAGCAGTTTCTGACTTTATAATGACTTGGGAGAAAACCTGGATGGAGTCTTCCCTGTCTGCAATGCCTCAATTCAAATCCCATCAAAATTACTAAAATACCCAATGACATCTTTAAATTACAGACTGAAATCTGAAGGCCAGAATGTATAATGGGGTTTATTAGGACACAAATAACACAAGCAGGTACATATTGGAACTTTGAAATAATTTAATAAGATCCTATAAACTATGGAAATAATATGACAGCCAAACACTTGCTTTCCCGGATCTCTGAAGAGTTCAGCTGAGTTGTTTTACCAAGAGCTTTGTGAGCAGGCAAATCTTTCTAATAAAAAAATAGTCAAATATTCTCATCTGAATTAATTGCAAATCCTGCTTCCCTTTAGCACCACAGCAAGAGGTGGCCTCTAATGGATTTGGCTTAACGTAATAACCCAGCACCCTTCTTTTGGTGCGAGATGAGTGGCACCATCTTAGTTGCAATTCCATTTCAGGTGTAGAAAGATCTTTCAGCTGTAGAAATCCATGTCCTAGTCAGCTAAAATCATTCCAGCTATGATGAGCTACCTTTGTTTTCATACAGCTTTTAGTTTGTCCCAGTCTCAGTTGCATGTATTTCTACTCTTGAAATCACAGGGGAGGTACCAGCTCACACCTGCCTTGGGGATGTTGGTGCCAAGAACGTGATGATCTTCAGTCTTTGCTCCAATTCTTTCACCTCTTTTTTTTTTTTTTTTTTTCACTTTTGCTAAGAGAATATTTATCATTCCAGCTGGCAATTTCTGCAATACTCAGAGGCAAAAACCTTAGCAGAGTGCTTTCTGGACAGCTATAAGGTAATGAAACAAGGTAAAAACAGCTGAGGAAGGGAATAAAGAGTACAGCGAGGACTGCTGTGACCTACTCAGTTTTTGCAAACATAAACTATGTAATTCTATGTCAGTGAACGTTCCAGCTTCTTAACATCCTTATGGGGGAAAAAAAAAGGAAGAAAAAAATCGGTAATAATGAAAAAGCAAGTTCTCCATTTTGCTTTTGCACTTCATCTATTCTCTATTAACTGCTCTCTTCATTTATTTGCTCAATCATCTCTCTTGAGCAGATAAAAGGGTTTCATTAAAGCAAAGCCTAATGCTGTCAGTAGCAGGAGAGCTGCCAATCCTGGCAGTTCTACTAAGACTACAAAATTGACCTAAGCATGCTAATACTTAATAAACTGTTTCTATTCACAGCAGTCCTCTGCAAATATTCCTTTATCTCATATGAAAAACTAAGCTGTGTAACTCAAATCACTAACAAAAAGGGCACCCCACACTCTACCTTGTCTTTATAGTTTTGTCCTAAGAGAAGCAGTAGCATAATACCAATTGTAACATCTGCTGTAAAAGAATCACTTCCTGAGATTGCAGAAGGGTCAACTACAGCCTCACGAATGTACACCGTTTCAGAAATTATTCTAAAAAAGTCAACATTGGGCAGTCAAAACAAAACTTTTCTTCCCTCTGATTTCCTGTCTGACTCCATTTGCAGAGCAGATGTTCTAAACCTATCTGAAGAACATACATTATACGGTTTATCTCTAATTTATCCAGCAGGCAAAAAGCCCCAACAGATTCTGCAAACCACTGACATCTTCCATAATTGCCACAGCACTTAATGTGGTAGAAAATTCTCAGAATAACAACCAGTGAACTGCATAACAGTACTTGCTGGCATCACTCAGCAAAGTAAAAGCCTTTATCCTCTTTAATATCATCTGCCTTTCTTCAGAGCTCCACAGCTGCAGCTATTACTTATGTTTCATGTTTCATTGAAGCAAAAGTGTTTAAAGCCACAAAGCACTGAATGTTCAGCTCTTACATAAGAGAACAAATCTGTATCCACAGAAGAGTTTCAGTTCAACAAACTAATCTGTGAGTCTTGTAAAAGAAAAAAATGAGAATACTCATGTTTAGGTAAATGTAATAAATATGTGAGGCAGGGGGAGGGGAGCAGGAGACAGAGGGCACCAGCCTCATGACTCATCAGAAACATACTCAATTAGCATCATGATTTATTTAAGTGCACATTTACCTGAAAACTACTGCCAGGCAAATGCAGAAATTACAGTGGAGAAATCCCATGGTATTTCTCCATCCATTTGTGCTGAACATAATAGAAAACATTGGCCAGCAACAGCTATGTTTTTTAATTCATTCTCTGCTTTCAGTTTTTGCAAAGGGTAGTGGAAGCTTTACTTAACTGACAAAAAAAATTATCATATAGGTGGAAAAATTATAGAAGTACCTTGGTTCTGTGAATAGACAGGATCATATTCTGAAGTCAAAACCTAAACTGCCCCAGTAAGAAACACTTATCTTTGTAAGGGCTTACCAGAGGAAAACTAATTGTGCACGTGCCTATTATTATTATATGTAGTGTCAAATTTATACTGCAGCTACTCCAGTGAGGCTAACCACACATAGGGAATTTTGCACAGAATTAGAACATCTACAGAGGAAAATATAGCAGGTAGTTCCTCCAAGGACTTCCTCTCCTTCCCCAAGGAAAGAGAGATTATAATGAAATCACTTACAACAGGTGACAGCTGTGTCATAGACACAGCTGTGGTGAAGCCTTCAAATACAGGACAGCTTGGCATTTAGACAGTGATTAATTAGGTTTCATCACAATCACCCTCAGTAATTCTTCTCCATGTTATTATATTAACTTATTTCAAATCCTTGCAGGGAAAAACAGTGTTTACACTAGATAATGCTACATCCTGCAGACCTCTTCTCAAATATGTCAGTTTTCCTGTCCTACTGCATGGGAGAACAAAAAGTACAGATGAGTCAGAGCAAAGGAACTACTTCTGTGGATGAACTTTTTTTCAGGAAAAATAGCAGCAGTTTTTCTATTCTTTTAAAATTGACCAGTGTCTCAGCATCCAGGCCCTTATACTCCTTTTGTTGTGGGCTTGCCACTCCAACTAATTAGAATTACCTCAGTACATATTTTACTAGGGTATAAATGGAGACCTGCCAAAGCCATTTTGAGTTGGTTTTGCTGGACTAGGAGGACCTTCGTGTTCTGAACTTTCCCCTTAGTTTGGAACACCATCTAAGCATACTTCTGCTGATTGAGTAAGCTCTCACCCCACTTTGGTGAATGTATATTTTCTATTGGATAAATCCTTGAGTGAGTCTTCACATTTGAGTGTACAATTTTCAGATATAGACTGTTGAGTGGGAGGCTTTCT
This sequence comes from Picus viridis, assembly GCA_033816785.1. NCBI lineage: Eukaryota > Metazoa > Chordata > Aves > Piciformes > Picidae > Picus > Picus viridis. The sequence continues at coordinate 31,433,930 of CM066606.1, forward strand.
CATTGTAAGTGCACACACACACACACTTTGGTTCATCTTTCTATAAAGAATATCCCTTAAAGCTTAGGAATTGTTTGGCAGTAGTCTATTCCTGCCTGATTCTGAATCTGTTGGAAGAAGTGAAAAGTAATTTTGGTTACAATAAATCCACATTTTGGGTAGGTATTACTGTTCTGTGGGTATGTATTTTATAGTGACATCCTGCCATCAAATGATTCCCATTGTGGTAAACACCTTTGTTAGGAAAAGAATGTATGTGAAGAAACCAGTGACGTCTGTAGTCCAACTTACAGAATCATGGAAGCAATAAGGTTGGAAAAGACCTCAAAGATCATCAAGTCCAACCTGTCACCCACGACCTCATGACTACTAAATCATGGCACCAAGTGCCACATCCAATCCCTTTTTGAACACCCCCAGGGATGGTGACTCCACCACCTCCCTGGGCAGCACATTCCAATGGCTAACTCTCTCTGTGAAGATAACTCTCTGTGAAGAACTCCTCCTTACCACAAGCCTAAACTTCCCCTGGTGCAGTTTGAGACTGTGTCCTCTTGTTCTAGCACTGATTACCTTGGAGAAGAGACCAACCCCCACCTGGCTACAAGCTCCCTTCAGGTAGTTGCAGACAGCAATCAGGTCTCCTATGAGTCTCCTCCAGGCTAAACAATCCCAGCTCCCTCAGCCTCTCCTCACAGGGCTTGTGCTCAAGGCCTCTCACCAGCCTCATTGCCTTTCTCTGGACACATTCAAGTGTCTCAATTTCCTTAAATTGAGGGGCCCAGAACTGGACACAGCACTCAAGGTATGGCCTAACCAGTGCTGAGTACAGGGGCAGAATGACTTCCCTGCTTCTGCTGGCTACATGTCCTGGACAAGGCATTAACAAGACAGCTAAATCTGTTTTGAGCCACTGCCCTTTTCTTCTCCCTCTCTGTTACAGGGTCCAGATTGAGGTTGAGGAGCCTAATAGGCAGGCGCTGTTAAGGCTGCCTGGAGGGGCGTGGAAGCTGAACCCAATCCCCGAGCCTCACATTTCAGAAGGGGCAACTGCACGTGCCAGAGCCATGAGAGAAGGCATGTGCAGTTTACTCGCCACATAAACCTTTTGAATTGATTGGCGGGATTTGAATGGCTAATGTGCCATTGGGCCGTTCCGCTTTCGAAAAGGGGATTTATAGGGGAAGACCTCTTATGCTGGGGCTCATTGCTCATTGCTCGTTACACTCATGGCTTGCATGCCCATTACTTTCTCACCTCTCTCCCCCATTCCTTAATGGGATTCAAGGCAGTGAGAAGCACCCTACTTGGTCCTATCTTCAGAGCAATTAGCTTCTGTAGTTTTAGTGGCATAGTGCTCAAGTTGGGCCTCCACTACAGCAGGCTGCTCTCTCATTTCCTCTAAATTTGTAGATACTGCCCTTTGGACTATATCTACGAACTCAAGCACCTCTTCGTTCAGCAAAGGTTTTGGTAGTTAGCAGCCTGGCAGTGAGTAGAATTACACTATTTTACCTGGTTATTTCTGAGGTTGATAGCTTGTTACCTCTTAGCTAGCTCTGTTGTGAATTCCACGGTGGTCTGTCTACACCACCCGAGGCAGTATTGCTGTTGGTTTCATGCGCACAGGGAGATTCCAGTTTGTTCCTCTGTATTCCAAGTTCTGATTGTTCTAGACTGTTACTCTACTGTGTATTAGCCTTTTACTGTGTGTAATCCATCTGTCATCGACCAGGCAAATGAACCTGAATAAAATTGGCTCAGGAAAACAATTTTTTATATTTAATAAGTAATATTCATATTTATTCTCTGGCCAATAAATTCATAAACTACACCACCACACTATTCTTGATGCAGGCCAGGATGCCATTGGCCTTCCTGGCCACCTGGGCACACTGCTGGCTCATGTTCAGCCTACTATCAACCACTACCCCCAGGTTCCTTTCTGCCTGGCTGCTCTCCAGCCACTCTGACCCCAGCCTGCAGCACTGCATAGGGTTATGACTGAAGTGCAGCACGCAGAACTTGAACCTGTTGAATGCCATCCTGTTGGACTCTGCCCACCTGTCCAGCCTGTCAAAGTCCCTCTGGAGAGCCCTTCTACCCTCTAACAGATCAACACCTGCCCCAGCTTGGTGTCATCTGCAAATTTACTGATGATGGACTCAATCCCCTCATCTAGATCATCAATAAAGACATGGAACAGGATAGGGCCCAGAAGTGATCCCTGAGGGACACCGCTAGTGGTTTGTATAAAAACGGCAAGATTTTATTAACAATTATCTCTTAAAGAGACCTGTATCTGTTATTGAGGTAATTGATATTGCTTAAAAAAAAAAAAAAAATGTAGGTACCACCAAAACACAGAAGCAAGAAACCAGTAAAAGCATTCATATGAAATTTATGGTATTTTGGTGCACAGCTGTTGTTTTATCCAAGTGGACTTCGTAATTCTAGGAAACATGATTAATATACTAGAAAAAAAAAAGGTAAAATGTAGGTCAGGGTTATAGGGCAAGGATTGTTCAACTCAAATGGACTCCTTGCCTCTAACCTGAAGCATTATGTTCAATCCTCCTATTTTGGAGTGCTAAATAGCACTGTAACTAGACACCGAAGACAAGAATTATTAAACATTACCCACCCTTGATTTTTACAGGAAATTCCCGTGACACAAAACTGAGCAAGGTGCATGGCAAACACAGCTTTCAGGATTTGCTCTTCAAAAATATCACAAGCGTAAGAGAGACAGAAAATGTTAACATTTTATTTGTTTTGAACATATACAGGTTATAATTCTCTAACACAATTCTTCTAGAGCCATCTTGTTGGGAAAATAAGCAATTTAATACATGTAGTCTAGTTGGTTTCCCACCCAAAAGATTAAGTGTTTAGTATGCTATCTTCTTCTAGTACTCTTTTAAAAAAATAAATGCTTCAGTCGCACTGTAAACTTTATACAACATTGTTTAAACCACTGGAACATGAAGGAAGTGCCTTTATGAACAGTTAAGTATTAGAAGACTGGTTCTAAACAGAAATATACAGATCACTAAGCTGAAGATGGTACTTTTCTGAAGAATGCTTTTAGGCCAAACCCCATTGAAGTTCCATGCAGCTGCAGACCACAAAACAAAGCACAAAAACCTAGAGACGCTGAGATCTGTTTCAGAGCTTATCTGGCCAGATGAGTATATCAGATGGTACTATTCAATCTAACTGAAACTGGGTAAACCCACCACCTCAAATAAATCTAAATATAGCAGTAAACTTAACTGAAAAGCTGTTGTTCTTTAACATCCTCAGGACTGCCTATTTGTTTGAAACTTCAGTAACCTCCTCCTAGCTCTGAAGGACTTTGTACCAGTTGTTTATAAGGAACTCACTGAACAACCATTTTCTGTTTGTGGGCACTTAAGAGACGAATAGGTTTGGACAGTCAATTTCAGAATAATTCAAAGTCATTGTGCAGGCTTCTGCTACCTAGAGCAATTAAACATCAGCTGCTGCTTAATGCTTATCCTACAGAACAAAAGCACACATGTAGACCAAATATCTCATTGGGTTTTAATTTATGTCCTATTAAAATACTTAATTTACATAGAATATTAAAGTGTTTCACATTACATTCATACAGTAGGCAATTATCTTCTATTAACATAAAGGTAGAACAGAATATCACATAACGCTTTTATAAAGCACACAATTAAGAGGTGTCACAGTAAAATATGCACTTTTTGAAGCTCTTATAATCAGTGTACAGTATAGACTAGCAGGCACCTCTGATAATTTTTGTTTTTTAAACAAATAAAGGGAATTTGACAACAAAAGGGTGCTATGGTACTCAATGCCTCTTGACAGCTGTAACTAAACAGAACATTACTGGTACCCAGACATATACCCAGAAAATTTTGCTAAGGCAAGCATGAGTAGGTCAACTTTTAATCTTACACTTCTACCAAAACTTCGAGTGAAAGAAGGTGTACATGTGCAATTAAAGATTTCCTTCCTTCCTACAGATGACAATGAGACCTGCTTCCCCCACATTCTCTTTAAACTTTGGAAAGGAGCCCTGACTCAGGGGCACTTGCCTTAATGAGATTCTGGATTTCTTTGAATTTTGGATGTTCTTTATCAGCTACCAACTGCAGCAATATAGCCTCGCTAGTAGTAACAATAATTCCAGTACGAGCAAGACGCTGAAAGAGAAAAGAGCAGAGAGAGAATAACGTGAGATACTTGAAATGTGAACGAGTATACATTTGTAAAAAAGATAAGATTGTCTTTTTATAAACATCTCCTATTAACAAAAGCACCACCAATTCCATTCCAACGTGTTTTAGCAGTGCCTTTTATAAAGCTAGGATGGAAAATTACTGCTTCTAGACTTTACTAAGTTTAAAAGGTGCCCTGGATTACAAATAAGGCTTCCTACTTGGACAGATGTAATACCCAATAATAGCTTTCTTTACTTTAATGTAGATTTGGAAGGCCTAGAGGAAAAGAAAATAGCAAGGTCCAAGTAAAGGTTGCAATAGTGGTTCCCAGCTTTGTGATGCTCTTAAGTTGAAACAATGCCAACAGCTTCCCCAGATCTCCTGCTCTGTAGAGTGACACATTTATTTAAGACACACACACATAAAAGAGAAAAAAATAGGTAAATCAAAACAGTATGGCAACTTTTTCAAGATACAGCTTTTCTTGGAATACAAGGGGTTTGCTTTTAACTAACATGGATGGGAAAAAACCAAATACTGTTAAAGAACCTTGAGGTAGTTTTAGGCCATGCCTGTGAAAATTTTTCACAGATCTTGAACAGAAAGTGGTAAAATGTAAGTAAATCACTACTGGGTGTAAAAAGGAAAATAGTAAGTTCTAAACAATCCAATGGACAGATAACGAACATAAGCTAGTAATGAAAATAATCTCTCAGCTCTTTTTGCTTCTTCCCCTCTGGCTGATGCTCCTCCTGGCTTTACTGACCTTTGCTGCATTGCTTTGCTGTGACCGGTATTAACAACAACTTCTCTGCTCTTGTCCCTTTTGTGTCCAAGGAGGTAAGGAGGCGGGGGCAGGGAAGGAGAAGCTATTAGCTCCCCTGGTTTTTGGCCAGGGGGATTCTTGTTCTGTTTATTAATTGTAAACACCATTGTGAATACCATATTCATTGCATTTCATTGTAGATTGTAGTTTTGCTTGTAAATACAGCTTGATTTGCTTCCAAATTTTGATTTGTCTGGCAAATTTAATGTTGGGGGAGTTTTCAACCCACCACAAATGTGAGTGTCTTCTCTTTAGAAACAAAACATAACATACAGCATGCCAAAGAGGTTGGCATTGGTTTATACTCTACTTCTAGGACTAAGCAGAATTTATACAGTTTTGAGATTAGTAGGAAGGAAGAGATGCATGTGCTAAGCGTACTGGATGATTTTCAAGGAAAGCAAAAGTTTTCTTAGAACAGTCCTTTGAACAAAGGAAAGCAGCAAGGGTGTGTTGCATCCACACCACAGGAACAAGCAGAAGAGATGCAGATGATAACAGAAATCCAGAAGGAACAGATTGAGCTGGCTCAACTCAAGACCAAACACTGACACAAGGTATCTTCATCAAACAAAGATTAAGAACAGCCACAGTCTTGGCCAGCTGGGATGAATTGTTTAATCAATGGAAATTTGTGGGTTTTTTTTGGGTTTTTTTTTTTGTTGCTTTTTTTCCCTGGTTTCTGGGTTTTTTTTTAATCACAGGCATACAACATTTTTAAGCACACAACATTAGCAGAAACAATAATCTCTTTAGGGTTGTCCAGGCAGATATGAAAGCTTCAGCTACCAATCAAACTGCACGCTCTAGTACTTCTCTTCAGCTGTTGCACATTCATCAGCAGCACCATCACAACACATACTTATGTGAGAGGAAATGTGGAGAACTGAAGGGGCAGGTTGGACCAGATGGGATTTATTTGAAATTGCTAAAGAAGCTGGTTGTTAACATACAAGGTCACTGTGGACTCAAGAGGGGTATGTTAATGGGGGGGGAAAAAGTACTCATCTTCCTAGAAAAGTAAGGAGAAAGATTCAGAGAATCCAGATCAATGAACCTCATACTGGCTCATGAGGTGTGGAGTAAGTTTGCACAAGAGACAATGTCATGCTCACTTATTAAAAGACCATGGCTAGGAACTTCCAGTTATATGGTGACACTAAGGCAGGATTACCCACTGCTTTGGTATTTCACCAACTTCCCTAAGAAATGTTATCACTATAGCGAATCAGTATTACTGACATACCCAGAACATGTTCCTTTCTCCTACTCTTAAGTATGCCTGCCTCCTGCCCCCTCTAACCAACAGTTCTTAGCAGCATTTTGAAGTAAGGTTCTACAGCACAAAAGAAGACACCATTGGTATGTGCAGCCATTGAGGACGACTTACTGCCATATAACTGGATGGCTCATCACAGCAAGATAGGAAACATTCCTTGAATCACATTTTGACTATTTAAGGGATCACATTAAAAACATCTTTGTTGTGCTTGGAGAGAAACTGCTGCATGCTCACAAGCAGACAGCCCAAGCCAAATACCAGTAACAGGTGTTCACTATTCCCTTGCTCACCTTGCCTTGCCACAGGTTGATGCCTTTTGCAATATGGGCTTGGTGCTTTCAAAGGGAGGGAAAGGACTTTTTACAAGGGCTTGCAGTGACAGGATGAGAGGGCATGGATTGAAGGTTGAGGAGTGCAGACATTAGAAAGACTGTACATCAGAAAGAAATTCTTTACAGTAAGGGTGGTGAGATACTGGAACAGGTTGCCCAGGATGCCCCCTGCTGGAGGTGTTCAAGGCCAGGGTGGATGAGGCCTTGAGCAATTTGGTCTAGTGGAAGGTGTTCCTGCCCATAGCAGGGGACTTAGAAACAGATGATCTTCAACGACCTTTTCAACCCAAACCATTCCATCAGTCTGTGGTTAAGAAGTTACTTGCAATTGACAAGTTTGCCTGGATTGTAGCTTTTTCAACCAACCATGCTTTAGGATAACTGACACCTTTTTAAACAGCTAGAAAAGCAAAGCTAGCTAGTTACTCTTACTATGAATACATTTCTTCGCTTGCAGGCACACTGCAAGTGATCTACAAAGAAGTCCACAGGAAGGCAAATAGATGGCAGTTTTCCGATACTTGTTTTATCTGCTACTGCATTGACTTGGGAAGTCCATCATTTCAGTCACTCCTGCACACTCTGTGTGTCACTGTGCTTTACGTGACAAACAACACTAAGCTTCACTTAATCAGAGTCATGGGTTTCATTAAATGCTATACGCTGGTGATTTCACTTTAGCCTTTAATTCTCTTATTCATGAGAAAAGAAGAAATTAAAAGCCTTCTCGAAATCTATGAAAAAAGCACACAATCCATAGTTACTAGTTTTGATAACCAAATAATTGTCAGGGCACATGGCAAAACTTGCAACACTTTATGTATATATATCAGTCTTTTATTCCTAATATGGATGGCCTGTGGGCAAGTTAGGAGAACACCAGCAAAAAATCATTTGTACAAATTCGCTACTATGTAGTGGTGTGTGCTTTTAATTCTTCTTGTTACACTCATCTCCACTTTCTCAATATTTAGTTAGACTAATCTCTTAGAAGGGGGGTGGGGAAAAGCTTTACTATAATCACAGAGTCTTGAGATTAAGCTTTAATTTGCAATGATGAAGAAGAGAAAAGGGAGGGACAGACATACAAGAAGGAGGTTTGAAGAGGATCACTTACTAAATTCCATTGCATTTCAAGGCATTTCAACAAACACTGTTTGGAACATCAAAATCAAAAGCTCCATAGCACTTTTAATCTGCTGTACAGACAACACTCAGAAAATATCTAAAAGGTTCATATCAGTTATACAGAGCAAACTAGACTGCGTGGAACAACCACTTTGTAAAACCAGGTGTCCCAGATTTCACATTTTAAATTATAACTTAGTGAGGGAAAGTAAGGCAGTAATTCTTCTCTATTCTGGAAGCTATTCTGAGAATTAGGGCATTCACCTCAATTTATTATGTTTGCATTTATTCAGTGCTTACTGTCCTTAGAAATTCCTTGTTAGTTTACAATGAGCAGGGAAATTAACATACAGATCCAAAATGGAGAAAGCCGTGACCAGGAAACTTACCTCCAGAGCAAACATTCTGTCCATCATGCTTCTTGATGAGGTTGCATCAGCTACAATATGAACTTCCAGACCTCTGCCAATTAATTCCAAGGCTGTTTGCTGGATGCAGACATGAGTCTAAACAGGAGATATCAAAGGCAAGAAAGCCACCAACAAACCATTATTATAAAGCATGAGTGGCACAATGCCAAAATACAGCACATAATTAAATAGAGCTTGAACATACTCGTCTACATTACTAAGGAACTCAGTGTAAGTTTCAAATGCCAACCAGGCTTGAGACAAGATCCTGTAGTTAACAACTATTTCATTTCATATTTTATTGTAAGAAAATATCGAAGACAAATAACACATGGATAATTCAATTTGAAGAGGATATCTGAGCTCTAAGCAATCAAAATTTACTTTTTTTTTCAAATGACAGAGAGCAATGCTTAATACTGTGGTTGGCAAACAGACAAAACAGAGTAAGAATGGCAAGGCACATACTTCTACTCCAAACAGGACAACGCTACGGACTCCAGGGATCTCAGCTAATGCTGCCTCCACTTCTGGTAATACCATTGAAAATTTTGTTTTAGGAAGCACAAGTTTCACTCCTGTTAAATCAATTTCTTGCACGGTGCTCCCAAGGCCTTTGGGATACTGCTCAGTTACAATGACTGGAATTCCTAAGAGCCGTGCACCTTGGAGCTGCAAGAGAACAAAGGAGGAAAGCATACAAAAAAAGCAATGATTAAAGAATTATATTAGCAAAGACACTGTTATTACCTGAAACTGCATAACCAGCAAGCTGGCTTCACACAAACTGCTAATTTACTTTTGAGATCGAAACTCACTACAAGAGAAAAAACGAAAAACCGTACCAGTCTTTGGCCCACACTGATGATATCACCAAAGTACTTGATGGCAGGACGGAATCGCTCTTGCATATCACAACAAAAAAACACAGTGCTTGAGGGAGTGAGGTTGCCCAAAGTAGTCATCTAAAAAACAAAATAAAGGTTGTGTTTTCTGTGTCAGTGAAGACCTTTTCAAAAAAAGCTGCAAAACAAGAAGGAGTTTGCCATGTCTGTGCCAGGCAGTTAAGACTTAAGTTACTTTAAAGTCAAAAGAGGAGAAAGGCTGTTCAAGACTGGTTTTGGTATCATTCTAAACCTGAAAGAACAACTGATCCTGAGCGATGCAGTACAGTCATCAAAAGGTAATCAAGATTTTATTAACTGGGAGATATTTACACTTATGTAAGTGTAAATGGAAACTTCCAAACCTGAAGCAAGATGAGGGAGCATACTGACTGAAGTACTGTTAAAAAAAAAAACCCTGGAAGTATCAACAGTATTTTTAAATCTACAATTCTTGGAACTGGCAATAAAATCACATTAAGCTGAAGTTTAAAAAAGTTAGACTTCCACTTGCTTTCAATACTCTACGTACACACATCATCAGTAGTTTCATTGTGTATTGTTTTGTATAAAACATCTTTTAGCACAAGTCTGTTGAAAGTCCAAAGGCTAGAATGAAAGCAAAGAAGCTTGTCTGTATTATGACCAGAAACTGAATGAATACATCTTAATGGTAAAAATAGTCTCCCAAACTTTCTATCACATAGACTACCAAGTCCTGCAGAAAGGTGAGATAAGAATAATGAAATTAAAGACTGCATTTGCTCACACTTTTGAAAGAGTGTTTTTTCTATTTGTATGAAATCAGTTGCACTGCTTGCAAGAGCAAAGGATAAGGCTTTGGCTGATGGCTACAAGTAAAGCAAGCAGATACACACTGTCATCTAATTGCAAGGCAACTCAAGAGAAATTACATCCATTCAGGAGCTCTTCAGCAGACTGATAAATCAAATTGAATGAACTGCTTCTGGGAAACAATCATTAACTGCATACACTTTGTTTTTTCCAAATTGAGGTTGTGATGTCTTTAACTAAAACAGAACTACAAAATCTGCAAAATAGTAGATTTTGGAAGAGCAGGGATGTATTGGGTTTACATGCCAAGGTTTTGGTAGTGGGGGCAGACTGCAGGGGTAGCCAGAAACTGCCTCATGTTGGACAGAACCAATGCCAGCCAGCTCCAAAATGGACCCTTTGCTGACCAAATCTGGGCCCATCACCACTGCTGGTGGCACTTCTGTGGTAATTAATTTAGGAAAGGGTAAAATAAAAAACCACTGTGCAACAGCAGCTGGGAGAAAGGAGTGAGAAAACGTGAGAGGAACAACTCCGCAGACACCAAGGTCAGTGAAGAAGGGAGAGAAGGTGCTCCAGGCACAGAATTGGGGTTTCCCTTGCAGCCCATGGTGAAGGTCAGGTCATGGTGAGGCAGGCTGTCCCCCTGAAGCCCATGAAGGACCCCAAACCAAAGCAAATGGATGCACCTGAAGGAGGTTGTGACCCCACGGGAAGCTTGTGTTGGAGTAGGCTGCTGGCAGCACCTGTGGCCCCATGGAGAGAAGCCCAAGCTGGGTAAGGTTTGTTGGCAGGACTTGTGGCCCCACAGAGGATCCATGATGGAGCAGTCTGTTCCTGAAGGACTGCACCCTGTGAAAGGGACCCCAACTGAAAAAGTTAGTGAAGGACTGCCTTGTGTGGAAAGGACCCTTACTGGAAAAGTTTGTGAAGGACTGTCTCCCATTGAAGGGATCCCATGCCAGAGCATGGGAAGAGTGTGAGGAGAAAAGAGCAGCAGAGTTGAAGTGTTGTAAACTGACCACAATCCTTATTCCCCATCCCTCTCTGCTCCCAGCAGAGAAGAGGTATAGAAGTCAGAAATGAATCTGAGCCTGGGAAGTAAGGAAAGATGTGGGGAAGGTGTTTTTAATTTGTTCTTATTTCTCATTATTCTGCTCTGTTATTGATTGGCAAAAAATTAATTTCCCCAAGTTGAATCTGCTTTGCCCGTGATGGTAACTAGTAAGTGATCATCCTGACCTTACTGCGACCCACAAGTTTTGTCATAGTTTCTCCCACAGTCATGTTGAGAAGATCAAGTGATGGAGCAGCTTGGTGGGCACCTGGTAGCCAGCCAAGGTCAACTTACCACAAGTGACTCAGGAATCTTTAGATACTAGTCCTACATCTTATCACTGATTTGCCATGCCTCCTGAATAAAGTATTTTTAATATCCATTTCCTAAACACTAGAACACTTACAGTAATGGCCATACTCAACCACACAAAATGGCCTGTTCAGGCTGTTGTGAAAATTACCTGGTCATTTTTGCTGTAAATGCTGAATTTCCACACTTTTTAGATTCAGTGCACCACTACTATGGACAAAACAGCAATACTATTAATCCAGGCAGTTACAGAGGCAAATACTGCAACAACCAAAAAGCAACTCATAGAATTGTTTAGGCTTTAAGGTCATCAAGTCCAACCACTACCTAACACTAGCAGGTCTGCTCTAACATTGGACACACTGACACCACAGAAGACAGAGGAAACAGGCAGGAGGGAAATCTTTTTCACTAGGAAGCCAGAGATGTACTGAAACTGGTTACCAAAGGTGGTGGGATCTCAGACCTTGGAGGTTTTCAGCATTCAGCAATGTGACAGCAGATTTGATCAAGAACAGGCTTTGCATAGGAGTTAGGGAAGGCAGAATCTATATACTCTCCTAAACAACACTTCTGCAATTCTAGACCATGTAATAAATGAGGTCTGGGACTTAGAACTCCTGGGGAAAAAAATTAAATATTCAGTAACTGCCTTGTTCTAACACCATTCAATTACATACTTGAACAATGTAGAAGTCAGCTGGTGTCAAGTACTAACACACTATTCAATACCACAGTGAGCACCTACTGTGATCTGTTCTACCCTGGCACTTAACACCATCAGAGTAGTCAATCATGACATTTAACTTTCCTAGCTACCACTCAGCAGGAAAAATAGAGTAATTGGAATAGACAATATTTATGTGTGCTTCCCAGCCAGAAACCTTGTCATTCTCTCTTGACATTCATATTGCAAGAAAATACCATTACTTTCTTCCATAAATCATTTCACCACTTCAATATAATTTGAATTACTGGAAAACATCATGGACTGTAGAGTGACATATAGAACTGTCTACTGCCTTAGCATACACCTTCCCTTGCCAAAGCAGTAGATGGCACTACTATCCTTATCAGAGGGACAAGCATAAACAGACTAAGAGGGCCTTTAAGAAGCTGCACAGTCTGACTCTACATAAAGATCAACCAAATAAATATTCTTTACATCTAGATACCAGCTAGGTCTGACTTGTAAGTAATACATAATTTACAGAGCTCATATGCAATCCATCCCACCGTTCTGCTACCTTCTCCTTGCTGTGTTTTCTTACACACATCTCCTTTGTTGCCATTTAAGAGCATTATTTTCAGTTCTATCCACAGTGGATTTGAAATGTAAGAGCATTACCAATCCCCTCCATGTGCACAACCATGCAAAAATACCTATTACCATACCTCAAGACTCACATACAGCCTCCCTTTAGATCTTCCCCGTCCCTCTGTTAATCCTCTTCCAGCATTTCCTCCTACAACTTAAAACATTCTCCTTGCCCTCCCTGGCATGCTTTTCAATTTGCAGTCTACATTGAGGCCTCCTAGTACCACTGTAACAGTAGTATTTCTCTGCCTGTAATACTTCCTCAGCACTAGCAGAGCCTCAGAAAATGTCAGTCAATTCAGAGCTCTTGTAGGCATTGTTCAATTCATACTTTTTAGTTTGCTATTGTCTCTTAACATAACTGATAATACTTAAGACTCCTGGGGTATATATAACTTTGGAATCATCCCTTGAAGTCCCTCTCATCTTTTATTTGCACTAGCCCTGGGTTTGTCCAGGATAGGGTTAATTAATTTTTCACAAGAAGTTGGGAGGGGGCACACCCAGGATGGCCACTTGCACCAGTCAGTGGGGTATTCAGATACCATAAACATCATGATCAATCGGTGGACCACTCAATGGGTTAAGAACTGGCTGGACAGCCAGCCCCAAAGAGTGGTGGTGGAGTTAAATCCAGTTAGTGGCCAGACACAGTGTTCTCCAGGGCTCAGAACCGATACCAGTTCTCTTAAGTATCTTTAGCAATGATCTGGATGAGGGGATTAATTGCACCATCAGTAAGTCTGCACATGATATTAAACCGCATGGGAGCATCAATCTGCTTGAGAGTAGGAATCTCTGCCAAGAAATCTGGACAGGCTGGATCAATGGCCCAAGATCAACTGTACGGCGTTTAACAAAGCCAAGTGCTGGGTCCTGCATTTGGCTCACAAACCAACCCCACGCAATGCCACAGGCTTGGGGCAGGGCCTGGAAAGTTGCCCAATGGAAAAGGATGCTGGTTGGCAGCTGAACATGAGTCAGCAGTACACACAGGTGGCCAAGTAGGCAAACAGCATCCTAACCTGTATCAAGAACAATGTGGCCAGCAGGAGTAGGAAGTCACGCCCCTGTACTCAGCACCAGTGAGGCCACATCTCAAATGGTCTGTTCAGTTTTGGGCACCATCACTACAAGGACATTGAGCTGCTGAAGCATGTCCAAAGACAGGCAAAAAAGCTGGTGAAGGATCTAGAGAACAGCTCTTATGAGGAGTGGCTGAAGAACCTTGGATTGTTTAGTCTGGAAAATAGACAGCTGAGGGGAGACATCAAATTCTCTCTACCTGAAAGGTTACAGTCAGCTGCAGATCAGTCTCTTATCACTCGTATCAAATGACAGGATGAAAGGAAATGCCCTGAAATTGTGGCAGAGAGGTTTAGATTGGATATTAGGGAAAATTTCTTCATGGAAAGAGTGGTATTAAAACTGGTTGCCCAGGGAGGTGGTGGTGTCACCATCCCTGAAGTATCAAAGAAACACGTGGATGTGGCACTTCAGGCGTGTGGTTTAATGGCCATGGTGGTGTTAGGTCAATGGTTGGACTTGATGATCTTAGAAGTCTTCTCCAACCAAAACAATTCTATGATTCTGTACGAAATTGAGATGGTCATGGTTTCTCTGGTGAAGGCTTTTGGTGCACAAGTGGGTGAGGGTGTTGAATTCTATTTCACTCCTTGTAATATATGACTTTCTTTACTATTGTTGTTGTTCATTCTTGGTACTGTTTTATTAAAATCTCCTTATCTGAAGCTATAAGGTTTTCTATTTTCTTCCCAATTTCTGCTTCCCGTGCTACCAGGGGAGAGGCTGGAGGGCAGACATGTGAGTGGCTGTCAGAGGCTTGGCTGCAGCCAGACTGGAAACATGACAGTCCTTTCCATCATTCATGATGGGCCCAAAAGGTTGAGATGAGAAAAAGCCTTACCAAAACCTGTTAAAACAAACTTGCTATATACACTTTTTATATTAGCTAAACAGTTTATGGTCACAATATGACTCCATCTGCTTGCATGGTGATATCATGTAAATCCGTATGTCCCCTGTGTATTCCTGCAGTGATATTCACATGCTGGGGAAATGGATCAGGTCTACGACATCGCTGTATCAGATATTGTTCATGTATGATATGATTATAGCACTGGCCATGGGGTTAAGCTGCTGAAGGAGAGTGATTGCCCATTGGAATCGGCTACCCGTGGAGGTGGTGGAGTCACCTTCACAGGAGGTGTTCAGGAGAAGACTTGATGGGGTGCTTGGCTGTATGGTCTAGTTGTTGGGTGGGTTGGATTGTTTGATGGGTTGGACGCGATGATCTTGAAGGTCTCTTCCAACCTGGTGTATTGTATTGTATTGTATTGTATTGTACAGTAAATACAGAATCAGCTTTACAAAAATGTTCACATATACTGGCTGTATCTGTACTTTCCTGGTTCAACTTCAGTAAAGCATTACATATGCAAAATGCAATTTGCCTCTGCTAACTGCAATGAACAAGGAAATGGAGAAATAATCCCATGTGACAACACTATCACCTTATAAATCTCTCACCAAGGTTACTTACTAAAAGGGCAGAGTGGAGGACCTTGCAGCCATGGTGTTTCAATCATGGCATAAAAAATAACAGTCAAGCAGATGACTATCAATATTTTCTTCTTCTTCTTCTTAATTTCTAAAAGGAAATGTGCAAGATTCAGTTTAAATTTGCTACTTTTCAAATAAAAAAAGCCACAACAACCGAACAAATCCAGTTTCTTTTTTTTTAGGGGAAGGTTACAAATGTTTCATCATAGGAAAATATTTGTGCTAAGCTGAAATGCAGACTTCTGTATGAAATTCAACATTTTAAAAGGGAAAATTTACTTATATAAGCATATGATGTTCATATAATTGAGACATTACAAAATTCATCATCAAAATAATCAAAATGCTTGTTGTAAAATGAAGATAGACAAGCAAGAAGTTGGGATTTGAAGAAACCTATCTTTCAGTATTTTCAGTCCCTTTTTTATCCCCTTAAGGTTCTGAGTGCTGCTGCTTTAAAAAATAAATAAATATATATATAAAATAAACATTGTATTTACTTGTAGCATTAATGTATCAGAATTTATAGCTGCACCTTTGGGGGAAAAAAAAAGGCAAACAACTCCCTACACCTGACTTCTACTTTCAATTTATGCTTTGGCTTTTCCTGGTCTTCAGAAAACAGACTTAGGCTCCTGAGTTTGTTACTTCTATTTCCAAAGCACTGGAATGTAGCAATATTAGATATGTGTAAAAAGTGAGAAAACATTTGTATAAATAGTTCTATTTTATTTACCTTACCTTTCAGCAATAATTAGCTGTCATTCTGTAAGCAGCCTTCTGCAAGAAAGACACACTTGATATGTCAATATGTCGTTTAAAAAAATGCCTTGAAGTAGAGATGCTTTATGTAATCATTTCAATAGTAATTGTTTATCTTTTAGCTGCAGCATCTTAAGGTTACATGTTTGTAAATGCAGTAGTAGTGTTTGTAAATGCACAAGTAGTGCTGAAGAGAAATCACCTCGAAGTTATAACAATGACTGTCATATAGCCTCTCTTGGGCATACATTTGAATGCTGCCTGAACCCCTCCATTACACAGCTATAATGAGCATAGCTGTCGTATTCTTCTGATACTTCTGAAGTGTTGTCCTTTACCACTTCTCTCCTCCAAAAACAGCTACAACAGTTACAGCAAAACACAATAGTTTTAATACCACTACTTAACTGTATTTAGAGGCAGAAGAGGTTACAGTGGTCCTTATTTACTAGAAGAGAATAAAATAAACCATGTTGGAAAAGACCTTCCTCTATTCCCCTGACCTAATGAGAAATATTATTCCTTTAGAACTATTTAAATCCATAAAATGCAGAGGGTTCCCTTTGGGTAGTACTCAGTCACTCAAGCTGCAAGCAAATGCCATCCATACCAGCTGCGAGAAGCCAAATGAAAAGTCCCTCATCCCACAAATCTGTGGTAAAGAGCAGCTGCCAGGCTGAATATCGGGGTTTACCTCATCCCACCACCCTATCCAACAATGGAGGGCCATTAATAAGTCAGGTGTCTGTTTTGTGCCAGGACAGCTAAACAAATGTACATACGTGAATACAGTAAAAAGGCACAAATACAACTGGACAGCAAAAGTCCCTGTGCAGAACTGAGCTGCTTGAAATGGCTTTCTCAGGACAACATATGGTGATTTCTCTGTGAGACTGCTGTCCCACTCAACTGCAGGGACAGGCAATTCAAACAGGCCAGTCAGGCATCATTTGGTCCTGACATATCATGAGCTACTGCAACAAAAAAGGTATCACTCCATGACAGGTCCATAGAGCAATCAAAAATGGGAGGAAATAATTCCAGAGCTCACAGGTGCTACTGCCCTAGGAGTTAAAATGCCATCGCTAAATGAACATATATGTGTATTTTACAACACACACAAGCAAAAATACTGGAATTAATGTCTAGGGATATGGATGCTAGTATCTGTGAATCTTAATTTAAAACCAAATATATCTTTCCAAATATGCAAACTTAATTACATCAGTGAAAAAAGGTTGTCCTCTTGAAAGGCATGTTCAAAATGGTATTTCAACTGACTATGCCACATGCAGAGTTAACAAACCTATGTCATGTGTCACTGCAGATGAAACACCAGCGAGGGAGTAAAAGAGCACACAAAAGTGGTAGTGTATGCATGAACATATGGAAAGAAAGTATAATCTTCCCATCAGTAAATCCTAAAGGTCTTTAAAATCACAGCTGTGACTATATCAGACCAAATGTTCCCCAAACAAGTGATCTCTGAGCACCTGCCAGTGGCTTAAAGCAAGCTGACTGACATCATTGTGATGTCTCCAGCTCATTCTCAGCTGCTGAAGCACATCAGGGAAGCAACTAAAATAATACACAAGTACGATTATTTTCCTAAAGAGTTCCTATTGTCACAGAATGGCAACAGGATCAGTGAAAACACCTAATCAATTAGGAAATCAGTGCATTAAATATTGCCTCATCCTGAATCCCTGTAGTCAGCTAAAACTGCATAGTGCATCTGAAATTATGTATCCTTCTGTACCCCAACAATGACCTGGTACTCTGACATGTACCTCCTGCTATGAACGTTCAGGCTGCATATTTTAACGCAGAAGCCTTCTACAAAGAGAGTCTTTGCAAAGCAGGGATCTGCATGCACAAATAAGAAGCAAAATTTTGACCTGCACCAAGGTTACACACCCAGACTACAAAAATTCTGCTTTTAAAATCCTTTCTTGAATTAACACCCATAACAACTCTTTCTGCAAGTTGAAGAGACTGCCCTTTCCAGTTTCTCAGGCTGGGCCTCCATCCGTTCTGTTTCGAACACACAAAAGATAAATATTTTAAAATAAATACGATGAGTGATGAATTACTAATAATAAAGGACAAAGTAAGTTAGATAAACTAGTTTGGTTTTTACAATGACTCTTCCTACACATAGGGTTAAGTAAAAGACAAAGGACTCCACAGACATCTTTGATGTACAGTCTAAGCAAACAGGCTGTCTTGAGTGTTTATGGGTTCAAGATGCTGTGATTAAACAGTGTGAATTAGACTGTTTCTAGAAACATATAGAAAAGATGAGCAGTGTATCAGTATTTATGAAATCCCTTTTTCATCTTAGCACTGTTAGCTCAACAAACTAAAACTTCTTAATTTATAATGTTCTGAATTAGAACAACAATCATGTTTTGTTTTTTTAAAAGTTTACCTCTTTGAAGCAGGAGAAAGAAAAAGCTATTTTGCTTCAAGCACAACTACTGCAGCACGCCTGGCATGAATCTCCAGTGTACTTAGAAATACCTTAGTATGAAACACACGTACTGTACCTGTCTGGCAGTCTGGTTTTCTGTTTTATGGCCACAAAACTAGCGAGTCATGAAACTGTAAACTGAAAAAGCTTTCCGGGACAGGAAGAGAAACATAAATACTAGGGACCAACGAGATCTTTCGCATGAGATATAGAAAGCCTAGGGAACCTACGAGCCATGAGACCGAGCTCTGGCGGAGCCCTCATAACCGGCACGCTTTGAGCTTCCTCGTAACATTACTTTAGGTTAAGGTTTGGAAGCATCAGTCCTATTGATTATTTTAGTCACCAGCCTGTTTTTCAATTCTAGGGGCCAAGTAAGTGCTGACGTGTTGAGGGCAAAGACCGGATACCAAACGCATGCGGCGCGGAGCGCACCTGCCTCTCCGCCTTCGTAAAACTAAAGTTTCCAGGAAGCAGTAAGTCAGCGCGGCCTGCGGGGATCTGCCCAGGACTCCATCCCGCTCCGGGCTTCCCGGCTGCCGGTGCCGCTTCTCCCTGGAAGTCTCTGAGGACGCTGGGCAGTCGCAGCCGGCGGCCGGACGGCGCTGCCCGCCCACACACCTGTGGCAACCCCGCCGTCGGGTCTCACCTGTATCTGCAGCGGCACCAGGCGCACTTTGCAGCGCTCGCTGACGAGAAAGCCCTTGGGGAGGTCGACGTACTGGCTCCACTCCTCGGCGAACAGCTGCACCACGAACTTGCGGTGCATGTCTATCTGGTCCCCGTAGAGGCTGAGGAACTTCTGGATCAGCAGCTCGTAGCCAGCGCCGTGGGGCACACTGGAGGGCCGCGCGAAGACGGAGAAGCAGAAGAGGACGGGCACGGAGCCGCCGCCTGCCGGCGAGCTGCCCCCGCCGCCCGGAGCAGCAGCAGCCGCCTCCGCCGCCGCCATCTTCAGGGGCAGCCGCACCGAACCCAGCTCACTCGCTGCGGCCCACACTACCGCCCCCTCCTCCTGCCGCCTCCTCCCTCCGGCCAGGCGGGCGGCGCCGGCGGCCCCCAATCCCAGCGGCAGCTGCTCCTGCTCCTCCTCCTCGCCATGGGGCCAGGCCCTGCCCCGCGAGCACTCGGGGTGGACAAGCCGCCGAGGCGTCTCCGCTGGGCGGACGCTGGCTCCCCTGGCGCCGTCGCGCTTTCTCGGAGAGCGGGTGACTCCCCCTCGGGCGGGCGGTGGGAGGAGCACCCCTTCACCGAAATGCCTGCTCGCGTCCGAGTCGACGGGTATCGTCCGGTTCTCCCAGAAAGGGGCGAGTGGCGGTAGGCTGGGGGACTTCCCGCTGGGGCCGCCCTATCGCGGACTTGCCGTGGCCGGCTGGCAGTTGGTGTGTAGCCGGGCCGCACCCCATCGCCGCCAAGCTGGCCACAGAACCCGCTGTCGTGAAGAGGCGGACGCCTGGAGCTGGAAGCCGTGGCGCCCCGTCGGGCCAATGAGGCGGCTGGGAGGAGCAACGTGCCGAACGGGGCAGGTGGCCCCGGCGGAGCCGCTGGTAGCGAGGGAGGCGGGCGGGGCGCTGGGCTCCGTCCCGGTCCGCGGCAGAGGCTGGTGGATCCACGCCCCGCAGTAGCTGGGGAGGAACTTGTTGACATACTCTGAGAGATGTCCCGTTTCATTCAAGCATGATCGATCCTGACTTTAGATCTAGAAGCACAGTTGTTCACTGTCCCAGTACCGAAACCGGTTGTTAACAAGAGACTTGCTTCAGAAATACCAGTTTCGGAACTGCGGGAGCAACCTGCTCTGCTACACGTCGAGCCTCTGAACCTGCAGCTTCATATACGGACGAGGGAAAAAAGAGCAGAATGCAGTTCATTCCCACATTTTATCCTTCCTAGATTCATGATCTCTACAATTAATTAACTTTCTCCCCGCTTATTCCCTCCCTCCCCCGTCAAGCGCAGGAGTGACCGACAGATGGAAATCTTGCTCATGTTTTGCCGTAATTGCCAGTCTGTTGTGTTACATTGTACCTGGGGGAAAGGATCCAGTGGTGTACACATTAGAGAGAAAATACTCCCTATAAAACCCACTGGAGGTTTTCATGCACTATCCAATGCAGTGACGCCACTGTCAAGGTTAAACGATGTCTACCTGATCTGAATAGCCACAAGGTGAAGATCGAAGTTGCTCTGCTTTATTCCTGTCAGAAATCTGGACTTGTCATGGTGAATGACAATATTATAATAAACAAGTTTATAATTTTTTTCCCCAGAAGATACACTGCTGATACAAACTGATTTAAAAACTGCAGGCTTGAGGAACCTGTCAGAATTACATATTTAGACACAAATATATTCACTAGACAGTGAAGCAGCCTGAAGTGATTAATTTATACACCAACCAAGAACAAATGTGCAATGGCTCTTACACATTACAAAGAAAACCTATAAATCTTACTGTGTCTGGGCAGAAATTACACAAAGATTTTAGAAGGTTCCGTTTGCAGCTCTGAAATATATGGAAACTCTGTCTTCTCTTTACTGATGATGTGTTGAGTGCATTCATGCAGAGTTTGCACCTTGTTTCAGAAGGAGGTGGTGTCCATTTAACTCTCTTCAGTGTAAATGAACACTTCTCTGTGATTAAAAAGCACTTTTTAATAAGTGAAAACATAAGAGGTTCTTCCCATCTGAGTTCTGTTTAAACATTTGATCCCATCCTGTGTGACAATGTTTAGCTGGCAAGAAAAGTAGAAACACATCTGTAGGAGTGTTCAGTGAAGCATGCACAACTCTATTTCACCTGCCAGCTAAAAAAATACCCAGCAGCCAGAGTACAGGGCTTATTTTAATTATTTGTTCATGCTTACTGTTCTGCTGATTTAATTTATTAATATAGCTCATCATTAAAGCTGTTTCAGTGGAATCATACAGGGTAAACAGTTGGCTCAGTCATTAGCTCACTTAAGTCTGTTCCAGTTTTCCAAAAGAAAAGGAGAAAAATTGAATACTCAATAAAGTCTATTTATTTTCTGTGACTTAAATTGGTTTCCAGTTCTTAATTTGTACTTTCACTGAGTGCAGGTCTGGAATTGAATGTTTCTAAGACCATGAGTAGTGGCTTGGTTGAATAATGGTGTCTTGAATGGACTTTGTTTTGGCATTATAACAACATAGGGCTCTCTGTTAACAATATACACCATAGTGAATTCTTACCTTTCCACTGTTGCTGTCTGCAATGAATACATTTGAATGAAAATTAATCAGTTATGCAGAATGCATAACTATTTGGTAAAGTTGGCCAGATTCAAGCTTATTAAAATAACAGAATTATTTTCTGCTAATGGGGTTAGAGTTATGCAGTGTCAAGGAAATACAGTCATTCAGAATCTGGACATGGAGGGGCTCTTCTAGTGCAGCTGACTATTCCTTCCTCTATATCAAGTCAAAGAACAAGCAGGGAGGTGGACCCAGACATCCAGAGAAGGGGCTGCTCCTCCATCCCTCCCTGTCCAAGATCTTGAAGGCAGGGGAGCACAGCTACCTTCTTCACCAATGCAGCTCATGTGTCCTTACCAAGTGACACCTGACCTTGGGCTTTATCAGCATCTTAACACCACTTGTATCATACTGTACCACCTTGGATCTTTTTGCATTTCAAATTCTCTCTCTTGCCCCAGCAATTTCACTGCCAGTCTTTTCACATGTAGTCTAATTTTTCTCCTGAAAGCACTTGAGCAGCTGCCTGTGATTGTATGGTACTGTCCCTTAGAGGGAAACACTTCTGATGGAAGCAGATCTCAGACTGAATTTTTCCTCTGCTAACTGGTCATCTTCCATTTTCAAAGTATTACCCTGTGGTAGTTTCAGGCTGTGCCTAGAAAATTTTCCACAGATCTTGGAACAGAAAGTAGTAGAATGTAAATAAATCACCATTGGGTGTAAAAAGGAAAATAAGGATAAGCTCTAAATTATCCTATTGGACAGATAAGAGAAGTCAGATCTTTATCTGTAAACTAACTTTTTTTTTTTTTTTTTTTTTTTTTTTTTTTTTTTTTTTTTTTGCTGACCTTGGCTGTGTTCTTTGTTGTGGCTGAGTATTAACAAACAGCTTCTTGCTCTTTCTCCTGTCCTGTGTGTACAGGGGGCTAGGGAAGGGAGCAGGGAAAGGGAAACTATTGGTAGCCTCCTGGTTTGTCCAGGGGGTTCTCATGCTGTTTATAAATTGTAAATACCTGTAAAGAAAGATAAATATTGTATATTGTGTACATAATCATATTTTAGATTGTAGTTTTGCTTGTAAATACAGCTTCATTTGCTTCCAACTGAGCTGGTCAGGCAATTTTATGTTGGGGTAGAATTTTTAACCCACCACATACCCTGAGACACAAACTTGGAAAGGAACACCTAGGGGATCACCAGCTGGATGTAAGATGCACTTACCTTTCATGTGCCTTTTAATCATACAGTTCCTGTGGCAGTGCAGATCAGCCTGCCTTTAATTAAGCTGCAGATGTATGATACTCTCACAAATATGAAGCTCTATTCAATCCACATAATTTAGCATACCATTTTTTGCTTCAAAGGAAGAAAAGAAGGTGTGCTGCACTACATGGGGAAAATGTCCAGTGCTCCACATTACATTGGTCTAAAAAACAGGTGTCTGTTTTACTGTTTGAACAACAGAAGTGTGTAAGAGCATTTGTAGCACATCTGGCATTTCACACTGCAAGCAATGTGTGACTCACAAACAGTAAGGAAAAATATAACTTCTACTAGAAAATCAGTGTTACTGACCTCCAACCATGGAGTTTTTGAGAGACTGTCAGTCTCACAATTACAAGCTCATAAAAATGGAGTATGACTACAGTGAATATGTCCCTTGGCTGGTGAGATACAACACACTAGAAAAAATATAAAAGATTGATAAGTACCGAATCATCTAAGCTATTAAGTGAAGGCCAAATTTCCTTAGCCTGATTCTGAAACATTTCTGTCTGTATCAAGTCTTCCTTTTATCAAGTCCATTGGTGTTCTTCTGAGTCACAAGGCTTTGCCTTCTGTATCGGACTTCCTTTCCTGCAGCTGAACTAAAAAAGGTCATCTGATTTGTAGCCTCTAAAAGCATTTTTGTTTGTTTGTTTTCAGCAATTAAGGGCACTTCCATCATGAGCTGGGATGTATACAGTGAAGTTATGCTATGTCCACTTTAAAAGTCGAGGTATGGGGAAGATTTCAGATCAAAGGTTGGAATTCAGGGCATTCAAAATAGTAAAATTTGACAATAGTAGCCATATTGGTAACATATATAAAAGATAAAATATAAAAAGCAACGAGATCTTACTCAATAATCAGATGATCATTTTATTTTTCACTGTAATATGTGGAAATAAAATGTGTATCTTTTTTTTATGTTGCAGCCCTCATATTTCTACTCTTCTATGAATAATTGCATCCTTCATCACTGGCATTAAATGTGTATGGTAATCTTTTAAAGAATATTCTCAATGATCTGATTATCTTTTAGTTTTGTCTGAGCAGGCTACACACCTAGGCAAAATCAGTCCAGGAGTTTTCTGCAGAGCACTGATGATAACATTCTGGCATAGCTGGTGGAGGAGCCAACAAAGAGAAATGTGTGGCTCAAATTTGTAATAGCAAAGAAAGGTCTCTTTGGGGACGTAAAATTTAGAGACAGTCTTCACTGCAGTGCCCATGAGATGGTGGCGTTTGGGATTATCCAAGGCAGTAGCAGGGTAGTAAGCAGGATTGCAATCCAGGACTTCAGGAGAGCCAATTTTGACCTCTCCAGAGACCTCCTTGGAGGAATCCCATAGGCTAGGACTCTAGAAGGTAGTGTAGCTGAAAAGAGATGGTTAATATTCAAGCACCACTTCCTCCAAGCTCAAGATTAGTGTATCCCTATGAGTAAGAAATAAAGCTAAGGAGGCTACTCTTGAAATAATTCTCTATGCAAGTTCTTCTTTGCATTGTGTAGTTTTTCCCTAGTCCAGCAAAATTCTTCTAGGTCCCATAATCCTGTTTTATAGTTAGAATTCACTTCATTTGTTTTTGTTGTTGTTGTTTCTTGGTTGATTGGTTGTTTTTTTTGTGGGTGGTTTTCTGTTTGTTTTTGGTTTGGGATTTTTTGTTTGTTTGGTTTGGGTTTTGGTGGGGTTTTGTTTATTTGTTCATTTTTTTCTTCTTTTGTTTATGAGGCAGAAATATTACAGAGCCCCTAAACTGCACTTGGGAGATCTGTAGAGTTTTACAATCTCAACAAACCTTTTGTATTTGTCTTTGGAAAAGTTAATACCCTACTCAGCAGGCAATATCCCTTCAATAAAATGGCACCTTGTTCTCTTCGTTCACCCTGTCATCATTTGTGAATCTTTGCAGTTTGTCTAATTGATGCACAAAGACATAGGGAGTTATCAAACAAGTCTAGGTTCCCCAAGACTTTTTTTTGAAATTGAGAGAATTTTTTTCTCTTGCAAATGAGGCCCTGCCAGTTCAGCTTGCTTCGCAGTTTTGTTGTTATCACTGTTATACTCTGCTTCATTTGCTTCCTGTTTTGGCATCCTCTCTCTGTCCTCAGATATTGTGGCTTTTGCTTTTTCACACAATAGCTGTAATAAATGTACTCATGTTTTCATATTATTAATATATAATAGTACAGACTTGATGTAATATTATAGCTATTGATTTTAGCTGTGGCAGCATGGGCAACATTTTCTGAGAAGTTTTTTGTGTGGAGTGTGAGCCATGAGTGTATGGGAGTTCACCTGTAACTCACAGGGTTGTTAAAGCATCATCGTGGAGGAATGGAGTCCCCTGGCAGGAACAAAGATTGCAGAGAGACGGTCATGTTTAGAAGTGGAAGAGAAGAGTTATGTGAAGATATTGGGTTCTTTTGCAGAAGGACCAGCCCTTTGCCACCAGTACACTGAGGTAGCCTTTCCCACAGTGGAAAATGTACATTACACTTGAGAAGTTTTGATAGGATGTAACACTTCTTCCACAAATGAAGTTGTTTGGGTTTTTTTGAATTGCACTGTCTGGTTTGTTGTTTCTAATTGTGCATGGAATCACAAATGCTGTTGATTTTTTCATGCAATCATTATTTTACTATATTGAACTACTTTTCTTCTGATCGTGAACTGTATGACCTTTTAATAATAACTAAAGCAGTAGCTTACTTCTACTGATAAAAAAGAAAAACACTTAATGCCTTTTAGTAGTAAGGACAATGCAATTCTTCTTTGGCTATCAAAGAGGAGTTAAAATCATCCCTGTTGTCACAGTTTGAGAACAGAACTGAGCATGCAGTTACTTTTTCAATTTGATTCTACATGGTTCTTCCTATTCAGTTCCTTGTAGGCATGTAATTTGTCCAATGGCAATATTCAAATTAAAAGAAGCCTCAAGGCAGAGTAACTAACATTATTTTTGTTAATACACCTGTCTTTATGGGCTGCAAAACCCTCTGAGCTGTCTGTATTGGGATCCTGGAACAAACTGATGTGTGTGCCTGTTCCACCAGGGAAATACTCCGCAAGAGCTGTGAGTAGCATTAAGCCAGCTGGGGGCAATATAGTTACCATCAAGGACCCAGGCCCACATCAGCCACACAAGACAGGCAGTACTGTTGAGGAACAGCCATCTCTAGAGACATGGCAGATCCAAGGTCAAGCAAGGAAAGTTGTAACAGCAGATCAGAATTAGGATCAGCAAGGTATCTGGTCTGGGCTCAGTGATACCCATTACATAGCTGAAATGCCTGAGGTTTAGCAGCAGCTCCCTGGCAGAGGTGGGAAAGGCACCACACAGCTCTTTCTTCACAGTCTGGTGCAAGTCCCTGTGGTTGCAGCATGCTGAAGCTTGCCACCAGCGCAGACAGCCAGAGCCTGTGAGTAAAACTTTTCAGATCCTGTTAGCACAACTTTTCAGATCCTGTTAGTACATGCAGATTTTTGCAATGAGATCTGTAATTGTGAAGCATAAAGTATGAAGCCTGGCTTTGGCAGATGTATCAAGTGAACAAATTAGTTTCTAACCTTTGAAAAGACAAGTAGATTATTTAGAGCCAAACTCTGTAGTGTAAATATAAATACAACCAGATTGTTGCCCTCTCTGCTCCTTTCTCCATGTGAATAGCTACCTGAATTAACAGAGTGCTTCTATCACATTTTATGTTGAGATTTTTTTTTAACTTGCTTTCCTCTTTGGCATGGAAAGTGTATTTCCCCTCTTATGAGGTGTTTTAGCAATTTGCAAAGCAGAGGAAACCATCAGAGATTTTTAAGGAGAAAAGAAATAGCTTCTGTCTCCTCTTCCACTGTCAGCATTCATCTCAATTGTACTTATTTTTAAATCAACCACCTCAGTCCTCAGTTTCCCAGTTCTAAATACTTTATTTTGAGGAGGTAACTAACTCAAGAACTCTTCTGAAAGATTTTAACTTGATTACTGCTGTTTGGAACATCTGTGTGACAAACTTTTGCAATAGCAGCTAATGAATGACAGGTGACTTTTGTTCCAGGAGATTCATAAGTTTAATTCCAGGACTGCTTAATCCACAGGGGATTTTGCACTAACTAATAATTAAGTTTGCTTGCCTCCCATTTCCTTAATTTATTTTATTGTTGTTGCTTGTTTGTTCTTTTAACTGAAATAACAGAACATGGGAGAAAGAAGAGGTGAAGAGCACAGATCACAGATATTTTTAGCTAGAATCCATTGTCAGTATCTTTGAGAGACCAGAATCATCAGTGAGGGTCTGGTGACACCTGCATAATTACTAGATTATATTTCATTATAGCAAAGCTGAGTGGCAATTGGCCCATTTTGCAAACAAATGCATAAATGTGTCTGAGACATTTAGTAGTGACAATACTGCTTCTTGAATTGAGCTTTAGAGCTCTAGCATTCAAATAAAAGCAAAATATGAAAAAAAAAAAAAAGCTGAAGCAAAGAAAAAGGTGATTTTTTTCCTTAAATCTCTTTTCCCTTTGTGGGACTTCTGCTACCAGATACAGGTTTTGTGTGACTATGTGTTCAATGGTGGGCTATAAAATGAATAGTTGTTGAAAGCTAGGGTTAAAAAAAGTCAGTAAATTGAGCAGGGATTTATTTATAAAGAATGATGTAATGGAATATGAAAGGTCAAATTTATTGCCTGTGTGTTTTCAGTGTGTTAAAGGCATTGGCAGTGGTCCTAGGAGTCCTTTTGATGCCCTTTCCCTTTCTCCTAATAATCCTTACAGGCTACATTGGGGTTTAGAAAAGGAAAGGGAAATCAGAACTCAAATGTCAACTGCAGGATTATGGCTTTTAGCTGTCTATGTTTTTATCAATTATATAGGCAGTGGGATTGAGTGCACCATCAGCAAGTTTGCAGGTGACACCAAGCTGAGTGGTGTTGTCGATATGCCAGAGGGACAGGATGTTATCCAGAGGGGCCTGGACAAGCTGGAGAGGTGGACCCAGGTGAACATCATGAAGTTCAACAAGAACAAGTGCAGGGTTCTGCACCTGGGCCAGAACAATCCTCACTATCAATACAGACTGGAGGATGAGGTAATAGATAGCAGCCCTGTGGAAAAGGTCTTGGGGGATACTGATGGAGGAGAAGCTGGACATGAGCAGGCAGTGTGAGCTTGCAGCCCTGAAGGCAAATCACATCCTGGGTTTCATCAAAAGATGCATTGCCAGCTGATCCAGAGAGGTGATTGTGCCACTTTGCTCTGGTGAGACCTCACCTGAGTACTGCATCTGGGTCTGGGGCCCTCAATATAGGAAGGGCATGGACCCGATGGAAAGGGTCCAGAGGAGGGCCACAAAAATGATCAGGGGGTTGGAGCACCTGTGGTATGAGGACAGGCTGAAGGAACTGGGGTTGTTCATCCTGGAAAAGAGGAGGGTCTCTACAACTACCTGAAGGGTGGCTGTAGCCAGGAAGGGGTTGGCCTCTTCTCTCTAGCAACCAGCACCAGAACAAGGGGACACAGTCTCAAGCTGCATCAGGGGACGTTTAGGCTCGAGGTGAGGAGAAAGTTCTTCACCGAGGGAGTCATTTGCCATTGGAATGGGCTGCCTGGGGAGGTGGTGGAGTCGCCGTCCCTGGAGGTGTTCAAGAGGGGATTGGCCGTGGCACTTGGTGCCATGGTCTAATTATGGGGTCTGTGGTGACAGGTTGGACTCGATGATCTTCGAGGTCTCTTCCAACCTTGGTGATACTGTGATACTGTGATACTGTGACCTAATAGCAGCCTTCCAGTACCTGAAGGGGGTCAACAAGAAGGACGGAGAAAGACTGTTTACAAAGGCCTGTAGTGATAGGACAAGGGGCAATGGCTTCAAACTAGAGAGAAGTAGATTTTGATTGGATGTTAGGAGCAAGTTCTTTACTATGAGGGTAGTGGAACACTAGATCAGGTTCCCCAGTGAGGTAGTTGGGTCCCCATCCCTGGAGATATTGAAAGTGAGGCTTGACAGGGCTCTGGGCAGCCTGATCTAGTTGAGGATGCCCCTGCTTGTTGCAGAGGGGTTTGGACTAGCTCTGGAGCTCCCTTCCAACCAAGACCATTCTGTGGTTTTCTGATTCTATGTTTCTAGGTGCAATGCCTGAAGAATTTAGAGTGATAGAAGCTTTGAAATGACCAGCAGCTGCCAAGTGTGTCAATTAGCCATTGTAATACAAATTCTAATTGTTCAGAAAAACTTGTCCTAAGATTTAAAAACCTGCAGCTTTGGAAACTAGGTATTTCAAATTTTTAATAGCTGTTTCTGGGTGACTCCAGTCTTAGAGTAAATACTTAATTTACTTGCAGCTCAAGAAACATTTATGTAAAACTAATTTTTTTCAACAGGGTGACATGAAAATGAGTCATACATATTTGCAATTTAATATTTTACTAAAGGCAGCAGAATCCAGTTCTGGGCTCCTCAGTTTAGGAAGAACATCAAGACACTGGAACATGTCCAGAGAAGGGCAACAAGGCTGGTGAGAGGCCTTGAGCATGAGCCCTATGAGGAGAGGCTGAGGGAGCTGGAATTGCTTAGCCTGGAGAAGAGGAGGGTCAGGGGTGACCTCATTGCTCTCTACAACTACCTGAAGGGTGGTTGTAGCCAGGAAGGGGTTGGTCTCTTCTCTCTAGCAACCAGCACCAGAACAATCATAGAATCATAGAATCAGTCAGGGTTGGAAGGGACCACAAGGATCATCTAGTTCCAACCCCCTGCCATGGGCACAGACACCCCACACTAGATCAGGCTGGCCAGAGCCTCATCCAGCCTGGTCTTAAACACCTCCAGGGACGGGGCCTCAACCACCTCCCTGGATAACCCATTCCATGGCTTCACTGCTCTCTTCCTTCTCACATCTAGCCTGAATCTCCCCATCTCAAGCTTCATTCCATTCCCCCTAGTCCTATCGTTACCTGACATCCTGAGAAGTCCCTCCCCAGCCTTCCTGAAGGCCCCCTTCAGATACTAGAAGGCCACAATGAGGTCACCTCGGAGCCTTCTCTTCTCCAGACTGAACAGCCCCAACTCTTTCAGTCTGTCCTCATCGGAGAGGTGCTCCAGCCCTCTGATCATCCTCGTGGCCCTTCTCTGGACACGTTCCAGCACATCCACATCCCTCCTGTAATAGGGGCTCCAGAACTGGACGCAGTACTCCAGGTGGGGTCTCACCAGAGCTGAGCAGAGGGGGAGAATCCCCTCCCTTGACCTGCTGGTCACACTTCTCCTGATGCAGCCCAGGATCTGATTGGCTTTCTGGGCTGCAAGTACACATTGAGAGCTCCTGTTGAGCTTCTCGTCCACCAGCACCCCCAAGTCTCTCTCCTCAGGGCTGCTCTCCAGCCAGTCCCTGCCCAGCCTGGATTTGTGCCTGGGATTGCCTCGACCCAGATGCAGGACCCTGCACTTGGTCTTGTTGAAGCTCATGAGGTTGGCTTGTGCCCACCTCTCCAGCCTGTCAAGGTCCCTCTGGATGGCATCCCTTCCCTCCAGCGTGTCCACTGCACTACACAGCTTGGTGTCATCAGCAAACTTGCTGAGGGGGCACTCGATGCCACTGTCCATGTCACCCACAAAGATGTTGAACAAGACAGGTCCCAGGATTGATCCCTGAGGGACTCCGCTTGTCACTGGCCTCCACTGGGACATGGACCCGTTGACAACCACTCTTTGGGTGTGGCCATCAAGCCAGTTCTTTATCCATCTAGTGGTCCATCCATCAAACCCATGTGTCACCATCTTGGAGACCAGGAGGTGGTGTGGGACAGTGTCGAAGGCTTTGCTCAAGTCCGGGTAAATGACATCAGTTGCTCGCCCCTCATCTATTAATGCTGTCACCTGTTCATAGAAGGCCACCAGGTTTGTCAGGCAGGATTTGCCCTTGGCAAAGCCATGCTGACTGTTCCAAATCACCTCTTCACTATTCCTCTGAGTCATTAGTGCCTCCAGAAGGATCTGCTCCATGATCTTTCTGGGCACAGAGGTGAGACTGACTGGCCTGTAGTTCCCTGGTTCCTCCTTCTTACCCTTTTTGAAAATGGGAGCAATGTTTCCCCTTTTCCAGTCTGTGGGGACTTCCCCAGTCTGCCATGACTTTTGGAATAGAATAGAGAGGGGTTTAGCAACCTCATCTGCCAGTTCTCTCAGCACCCGTGGGTGTATCCTGTCGGGTCCCATGGACTTGAACACTTTCAGGTTCTTCAGGTGCTCACGAACCTGATCTTCACTTATGATGGGCAGTTCTTCCTCCCTGTCCCTGGCATCGTCTGCCATGACACCAGGAGTGTGGCTGGAGGCCCTTGCAGTGAAGACTGAGGTAAAGAAGTGATTGAGTACCTCAGCCTTTTCCACATCACTTGTGACTAATTCACCACTTTCCTTTCTGAGGAGGCCCACACCTTCCCTAGTCTTCTTCTTGCCATTAATATACCTATAGAAATTCTTAGTGCTCCCTTTAACCTCCCTGGCTAGATTCAATTCAAACTCTGCTTTGGCTTTCCTAACCAGGCCTCTTGCTGCTCAGGCAGCTTCCTTATATACCCCCTGTTCTATCTGTCCTTCCCTCCACTTCCTGCAGAGTTTCTTTTTAAGTGATAGTGTGTCCAGCAGCTCCTTGTTCATCCAGGCAGGCCTCCTAGCATTCTTTCCTGCTTTTCTCCTTGTAGGTATACATAGCTCCTGGACACAGAGGAGGTGGTCCTTGAATACTGACCAGCTGTCCTGGGTCCCTCTTCCCTCCAGGGCTTCATCCCACGACACTTTGGCTAGCAGATCCCTGCAGCGATCGAAGTCTGCACGCCTAAAGTCTAGGGTCATAAGCTTAGAATAGGTCCTCCTGATTGCCCTGAGGAGATTAAATTCAACTGCTTCATGGTCACTGCAGCCAAGGCTGTCTCTGAGCCTCACATTGGTTACCAGCCCTTCCCTGTTGGTGAGAACAAGGTCCAGCATAGCACCTTTTCTTGTTGGTTCCTCTACCATTTGGAGGAGGAAGTTGTCTTCTATGCAGTCCAGGAACATCCTGGATTGCTGATGCCTTGCTGTGTTGTCCCTCCAGCAGATGTCAGGGTGGTTGAAATCCCCCATGAGGACCAGGGCTTGTGACCTGGAAGCTGCTTCTATTTGCCTGTGGAGGGCCTCATCTGCTTGGTTCTGCTGGTCAGGTGGCCTGTAGGAGACCCCCACAGTAATATCTCCTTCCCCTGTCTTGCCTTTAATTCTAACCCATACACTCTCAACCAACTCATCATCCCTCCCCAGGTGGAGTTCTGCTGATTCCAGCTGGTTATTGACATAGAGGGCAACACCTCCTCCTCTCCTTCCCTGCCTGTCCTTCCTAAAAGGCTTATACCCGTCTATCCCTACGTTCCAGTCATGGGAGTCGTCCCACCAAGTTTCGGTGATGCCCACTATGTCATGGCGTCCCAGCATCACGGTGGCCCTTAACTCATCTTGTTTGTTGCCCAAGCTGCGTGCATTTGCATAGAAGCACTTCAGCTGGGCTGGCCCTGTCGTCCTCTTGTGCCAGCTCCCCTTGGTTTCCACAGGGTGTCCTGGTGCATCATTCGTGGCTTGCCTCAGGGCAGCAAGTTGAGAGCCCTTACCAGCTCTCCATCCCTCTGCCTCAGGTGATCTGCCCCTCTGTTTGTCACAGGCCAGCAGGAGACTATTAACCCTTCCTGCCTTCAAATCTAGTTTAAAGCCCTGTCAATGAACCCTGCCAATTCCTGCCCCAGGATCCTTTTCCCCCTCTGGGACAAGTGTGTCCCATAAGTTGTTTTCAGCTCTGCTGCCTTGAAAACCAAACCACGATTGTAGAACCCAAATCCCTGTTGATGGCACCAGCCCCAGAGCCATGAATTGACCTGTTGGCTCTTCCTCAATGTTCCCTCATCCATCACTGACATTAGAGGGATAGCAGAGAACACAACTTGAGATCCTGATCCCTTTAGCAGGTGCCCTAAGGTTCTGAAATCTCTTTTAATTGATCGCGAGCCTCACTTTGTTGCATCGTCACTACCCATCTGAAAGACCAGCAGTGGGGAGTAGTCTGAATGGCTCACAAGTTTGGGAATTTTGCCTACTATGTCCTTTACTTGGGCACCAGGGAGGCAGCAGATCTCCCTATGAAATGGGTCTGGTTTGCATATTGGGCCCTCTGCTCCATTCAGTAGGGAGTCTCCTATAACGATGACCCTATGAGGTTTCTTTTCCGGAC
Organism: Picus viridis; assembly: GCA_033816785.1. Lineage (NCBI taxonomy): Eukaryota > Metazoa > Chordata > Aves > Piciformes > Picidae > Picus > Picus viridis. The sequence continues at coordinate 31,467,049 of CM066606.1, forward strand.
TAGTTTTGATAGCTGGCCTGAGGGAATCTGTCATTGGTGCAGTTTCTGTCTTCATTGAGTCCTCGTCCTCACCTATGACCTCCTCCTCCTGCAGAGCCTCATACCTATTCTGAACCTGCACTGTAGGCAGTGTGCTGCTCAAAGTAGCACGCTTGCTCCGTCTGCACTTCTTCCGTCGGGCAGAGACCTGCTCCCATTGGCCCTGCTCATGTGGGTTACTGCAGGGAGGCTGAGAGGCTAGCTGATGGGAAGGTGGCAAACTCCCTGCTCCACTAAAAGTTACCCCCTGTTCTGGTTTGGTAGAAGTTAGATTTTGGGAATAGTCAGTGTTCCTTTCGCTGTCTCTTATAGTTCTTAGCCTTTCTACCTCTTCTTTTAGTTCGGCCACCATGCTCATCAGATCGCTGATCTGCTCACAACTCACACAGGAGTTGTTCCTTCCATCCTCCATATCGAGTGCCAGGTCCCAGCACTCACTGCAGCCACCTGCCTGAACACCTGCATGCTTGTGAGTGGCCTCTGGGTGCCCACTGTTCTTCTACTAGCCTTACTTCTAGTAGTAACCATGTTGCAGTAACCACCCTCTTAATCACCCTCTCCACCCGTTGTTTTCGTTTTGCTTTTTCTTTCCCTCCCGTCAGTGAGCAGGCTGAGCCGAGCTCCTCGCCGCTGCCTGCTCTCAGCCACCGGTGGGGTCTGTTTGGCTTGCGCGCGGTTTCCACGGCAACCCCTCCCCCTGATACGTCACTGCCCTCAGGCACGTAGGCAACCGGAGCCTGCTGCCCCTCCTCCCCTCTCCAGGACGTCCCGAGCCACCAGCCCCTCACCTCCCGAAAAGCAAGGAAAGCAAAGCCAAAAGCAAGCTCTCAGAGCCGAGCTCCTCGCCGCTGCCTGCTCTCTCAGCCACGCGCAAGGGGACACAGTCTCAAGCTGCAACGGGGGAAGTTTAGGCTCAAGGTGAGGAGAAAGTTCTTCACCGAGAGAGTCGTTTGCTATTGGAATGTGCTGCCCAGGGAAGGTGGTGGAGTCAGCATCCCTGGAGGTGTTCAAGAGGGGATTGGCCGTGGCACTTGGTGCCATGGTCTAGTCGTGAGGTCTGTGGTTACAGGTTGGACTCGATGATCTTCGTGGTCTCTTCCAACCTTAGTGATACTGTGATACTGTAACCTATGCTTTCTGGGCTATTGCTTTAGTTGATTTCACTTTACAGTTTCAAAGTCCTGCCAGGTTGTGTAAGAGCTTTATTTATTAAACAGAGACGGGATAGAGGTGACAGAAGGAAAGATACTGGATTTATAAGATACAGAAAGAATAATTTCCATTTAAATTCTGTCTGATATACAGATTCCTACTGCAGTTGTGGGAATTGCTAACAGAACATGTGCATCAGAGCTAACAAAATGATGTTTTGTCATCCACTACTTGTCTGTCATTAAAGACTCACCTGAAAATGCTACTGGGGATTCATTGACAGTCCTCATTCAGTCCTGGAAACTGTTTTTCTCTATGAATAGTTTTTAGACACTCTTTTTCTGATAGTGGTCTTTATCTACCAATGCAAGGCAGAGATTGTTTTAACTAGGTCACATTCTGTCTAAGAAGAATGATACTTCTACAGAACATCACATGGAGAGGTTCAAGAAAAATGCAGACTATCGTATCAACATTTTAGTTAGGAAGAACTTCTTTTTGTTTGGTGTTAGGAGCTACCTGAGCAAATTGAGCAATCTCAAAAAATATTTGAAGATCATTTACTTTCTTGTATGCCACAGTTCTCTAAAGAAAATTAGTTTTAATAGAGCACATGAAGAAGCCATAGGTTATTGAAAAATAATTTGTCTGTCTGGAGAAGACTTACTACCTCAAGCTTTTTCAGAATGTACATGACAAATGGCATAGGGACTTGCTGTAGCAGAAGTAGGCCAGTACAAAACTGGACAAAGACAATGGTGAGTCATACTCACCATTGTTTTTAATCACAAACTGCCCAACAAACCCGGTTTGTTAATGGCAGATTACAGGTATTTGAGTAGATGTAAGCTTCTCTTCACAAAAATTGGATTTTTGTGGCCAGTAAAGTTGAAATGGGGTCATATTGCTTACAGCTCAAATGAGGTTTTCCTCATTTTACTAAAGAATATGGCTTTGTTATTGCAGTGATGTGTATGACTGATTACAGTGCTTTCACATGTCATCAATAAGTAATTGCCTCTTCTATCTTTAATTTATAATTCTAGTGAAATGCTTGCAGACAAAATGAGCTGAATGCATATGGCTACTTTTTGTGGGCAAACTGTAGAAGTGCAAGCCTTGGCTAAAACTGGGTTTGTGTAATTCCAGTAGAGAGCTCAAATATATCTGTGCTCCCAGCAAATGGCAATTAGATTCCTATGCAACAGCAGGAAATGGATTTAAGACATAATCCTCCTCTCACTGTTTCTCACTAGTTGATTCAGGCAATTCTTGCTCTTTGAACTGACTTTTGTGGATCCGATTTTCAGGCATATAACTCACCCTTTTTATTTCACAGAATCATAGAACATCATCGAGTCCAAACATTGACCTAACACCACCATGGTCATTAAACCATGTTCCAAAGCACCACATCCATGGTATTTCTTGAATACTACCAGGGATGATGACTCCACCACCTCCTGGGCAGCCTGTTCCAATGTCTGACCACTCTTTCCATAAAAAAGTTTGTCCTATTATCCAATCTAAACCTCTGCTGGCACAATTTCAGGCCGTTTCCTCTCATTCTATCACCTGATACTAGAGAGAAGAGACTGACTCCCACCTCAATACAGCCTCCTTTCAGGCAGTTGCAGAGAGTAACAAGGTCTCCCCTCAGCCTCCATGTCTCCAGACTAAACAATCTCTCAGCCACTCCTCGTAAGACCTGCTCTCTAGACCCTTCACTGTCTTTGTTGCCCTTCTCTGGACACACTCCAGCACCTAAATGTCCTTCATGCAGTGAGGAGCCCAAAATTGAACACAATATTTAAGGTGCAACCTCACCAAGTGCCAAGTACAGGGACAAGATCACGTCCGTTACTCCTGGTGTTCACTCTATTCCTGATAACAGGCCAGGATGCTGTTGGTCTTCCATGAGGCACTGTCATCCAAAGTGAAGTCTGTGAATTTCACTAAGTACTTGAGTTACTGAGCTAGGCTCCAAAACAATGCCTATACCTACTCAGCTTCAAAGGATGAACCATGTTTACTCCCAAGACCTTATTGCTCTCTACAACTCAGTTTAGGAAGGATGTTGTCTTGCTGGAACATGTCCAGAGAAGGGCAACAAAGTTGGTGAGGGGTTTGGAACACAAGCCCTGTGAGGAGAGGCTGAGGGAGCTGGGGTTGCTTAGCCTGGAGAAGAGGAGACTCAGGGGTGACCTTATTGCTCTCTACAACTACCTGAAGGGAGGTTGTAGCCAGGCAGAGGTTGGTCTCTTCTCCCAGGCAGCCAGTACCAGAACAAGAGGACACAGTCTCAGGCTGCACCAGGGCAGGTTTGGGCTGGATGTTAGGAAGAAGTTCTATACAGAGGGAGTGATTGCCCATTGGAATGGGCTACCCGTGGAGGTGGTGGAGTCACCTTCATTGGAGGTGTTCAGGAGGAGACTTGATGGGGTGCTTGGCTGCATGGTTTAGTTGTTGGGTGGGTTGGATTGGTTGATGGGTTGGACGCAATGATCTTGAAGGTCTCTTCCAACCTGGTTTATTCTATTCTATTCTAAGAGCGATAGCCTCAAATGAGACATAAACCTAGATCTCTCTTGGTTTTTAAATATGTGTATGTATATATGAAAATACAGATATGCTTAAAACGATAAAAATATGGTAAAGGTGGAAGATTATAAGTGCAGGGCCCCCAAGTAATAGGACTTCAATACATGACACACCCTTGGACTTTTCCAAAATGATAGCCTCTTAGTCTCTTTGTATACAAGATTTTGATTTAGATTAGCACATAAGTAATTATCTACTTATGAATCTGGAATATAGTCCAAATTTTCATAACTAATGTTTTGATTCTGGGTTTTTAAAAGAATTTTCACAAGCTGCATCCCACTTTCTGATGAAACTCCTTGCACAGCAAAGAGTAAGTGCTAGTTCTTACCAGAACATGGTAAGGGGTTTGAAGCATTTCTTTGCTCCCTGTATCCCACTCTATCTGATCAGCTTAATTACCTCCAGTCACCACCTGCAGTGGCTAGTTTGGAATATACTATATCTGCTGACAATACGCAGTTTCTTTAACAACTTAATTTTAAAAAATATAGGAAAAGTACCAGAAGTTTGCACCATGAAATGTAGCTAATGGAGATATTTAAGAGGTGTCTTTTTGAGCTACTCTCATTGTGATTTTTCATTGTTATTTGTGGGGGTTGTTGTTTTATTTGTTTCCTTGGTTTGTTTTTTTTAAGTGAACTGAGCCATTTAGTTGAGTTCTAAACTCAGAACCACCACAAAAAAGCAACTTAATAAATGAATAAATTTGGCTAGTCCTATGCTGTCCATACACACTTGTAAGAACTATTACTTCTGTCATTGTAGGAATATCAGTTACTCAAAGACAAGGAGACAACAGCAACAACAAAAAAGGAGGATTTGCCAGTTAAAGTGTCCTTTTCATAAGAAAGACTTATGCCTGTGTATGGTACAGCTAGCATAACACAAAACGCCCCACTTCTAATGCAGAAATACCTCACAGTGCCAGGAACAGCTCCCGATGAAAATAGGTCAGTGCATCTCCTGCTGCAAAGTAGCAACAGAGACTGATTTTCTCCTATTGCAAAAGCAATTCCTGACCATTTGATTTGAACTGTGTCTAGTGCAGTTTCTTTCAGAATATGAATGAAAACTTGGTAAAAGATTCCTGGTCTATGGAGAAATTGTAGATTTGTTAGGTATATAAAGATTTCATTTCACTCTGATAATACAACATAGTTTATTTAAAACTAGCTCTGTCATCTACATCACATAATGTATTTAATTAATTTATTCCTTACATTACTACTTTCTTTGGCTCTCTGCTGTACTTTTGCATCTAATTTTACTGTAAATAGTCATATTTTAAACAGAAGGCCATTATTTGCTTGAAATTAGTTTTGACTTAACACTTTTCAGTATGTGTAGCTATTATTATGTCTATAATTTCTGTTAGAATGCACATCAGATTACTAGTTGCACTGTTAGCTTGGGCAAGGCTGCTGAAAAATTAATTGTAACTTTTTTATATTTTGTTTTGTTTTCATTCAGATACAGAGTCATTTATATCTTTCCTCCCATAGCTATCCAGTATTTTTTAATTTTAAAGCGACATTCAAGTGTGGCACTCCCTTTACCTTTATTTTCTTCACAGAAAATATGCAAAACCATCAGTAGAATATGTTTTCTTTATGTCCTCTGCAAGGAATTTGTAGGTCATTTGAAACACATTCTGTATGGTGGCTGTTTCATGTATAGGAATGTTGATGGGAGGATGAGGAAAAACATAGATGTTTCAGTGCTTCATCTCTTAAAAAGCTGTATCTGCCTACCATGGAGGATAAAACTAAGATCATGATCTGCTTAGGAACTATATATATTTTTACTGTGTGATGTAGATCCTGAGAAAGACTTAGGAAAATTAATCCAGGCTCTAAATGTATTAAATACACCAGACGCACTAGGACAAGAAATCAGATATGTGTTTACCCTCACCAAAATGTGCCTTCCTTAAATGATAATCCCAGTCTCACTCTTCTAAAATAAACATTTCTTTCATCATGAACTGTAACCATCTGCAGAGGAAAACTTCAAGATACATACACCATGTCTCAAAAACAATTATCTTTATTTCAGAATCATAGAATCATAGCATTATGTCAGTTGGAGAAGACCTCTAAGATCACCGAGTCCAACCACCAACCTAAGAGCACAAATGGCCATTAAACCATGTCCCAAAGTGCCACGTTCATGTGTTTCTTGAACACCTCCAGGCACAGTGACTCAACCGCCTCCCTGGGCAGCCTGTTCCGATGCCTGACCACCCTTTCAGTAGGAAAAAATTTCCTAATACCCAATCTAAACCCCCCTGGCAGAATTTCAGGCCATATCCTCTCATTGTATCACCTGATACTAGAGAGAAGAGACCAACCCCCAACTCACTACAACCTCCTTTCAGGTAGTTGTAGAGACCAATGAAGTCTCCCTCAGACTCTTCTTCTCCAAACGAAATAATCCCAGTTCCCTCAGCTATTCTTCCTAAAATTTGTTCTCTAGACCCGTCACCAACTTTGTTGCCCTTCCCTGGACGCACTCCAGCACCTCAATGTCTTTCTTATAGTGAGGGGCCCAAAACTGAACACAGTATTTGTGGGCTCACCAGCGCCGAGTACAGGGGCATGATCACTTCCCTACTCCTGCTGGGAAGTGATCTTTTTATCTTTTTATCTTTTTTTCCCCAGTTTGTGAGTGCAGCCCTCCATCCACACCCCTCCACTCTTGGCTGCTTCTTCATCCCTATTACATTAAATGAAATCTCCCAGATAAATACTAGGGTATCATTTTGCAGTAACACTAAAGCCTGTGGCATTCCACATTTTGACCTGGGTATGAGAGTAAGACACAAACAGGTTGATCCAAATATTTTCCTCATTCTAAAATGAAGGCTTACTTTGGTGTTTGACATAAAGATCATTATTATTCAGCCTGAATTTTTTTTTCCAGTTCAACAATTCACATATCCCTAAGAAATGCAGCATTTTGCTGCACCATGTTTCAGTGCATCTACTGGCACCTAATCTACTGGCTGAAAGAAATAAAACTACTGGACCGAGAACGATATACTGTTTTCCCTTTAGGAAGTACAAAGCTTATGGTTCTGTAGATTTTCCCTCTCAAAAGATAGCTCTTGAGATAGTGCATGGGACAGGACTCTTTTACTATCATTTGAACCCAGGCAGATTGTCCAGGCTGTGTTGGTTACATTAAGGAATACAGGAATCATAGAATCATAGAACTGTAGGGGTTGGAAGGGACCTCTGGAGATCAGGGAGTCCAACCTCCCTTCCAAATTAGGATCACCTAGGATAGGTCACACAGGAATGCCTTCAGACAGGTCTTGGAAGTCTCCAGAAAAGGAGATTCCATAACCTCTCTGGGCAGCCTGTTCCAGTGCTCCATCACCCTTACAGGAAAGAAGATTTTCTGTAGGCTGAGGCGGAACTTCCTGTGTTCCAGTTTGTGTCTGTTGCCTCTTGTCCTATCACAGAGCAACAATGAAAAAGAGACTGTCCCCTTCTTGACACCCACACTTCAGATATTTGTAAACATTAATAAGATCTCCTGGTCATCTCTTTTCTAGACTAAACAGCTCCAGGTCTCCCAGTCTTTCCTAGTGACAGAGACGTTCCAGCCTCTTAATCATCCTTGTAGGCTTCCATTGGACACTCTCTGGTATATCCCTGTCTTTCTTGAACTGGGGAGATCAGAACTACACACAATACTTCAGATGTGGTCTCGCTAGGGTAGAATAGATGGTGAGGAGAACCAAATGCATCTCTTGGCCAGAAGGGCACATTGTTTTCCTATGATGAACTGTCTACCAGGACTCCAAAGTCCTTCTCCCTGGAGCTGATTTCCAGCAGGTCAACCCCAGGAAAGTACCTGGAATTTGGTATTTGTCTACTGGTCACAGCTGTGAAAAAAACACCTGTAGGCTGCTCAAGCCAGCTATATTAGAAGAGTCCTGCTGCTGCTGAAATACCCTACTGAGGTCAGGAACACTAATTGGCTGCAATGGGCAAAGCATGAAAAGTAGCACACAGGCATTTTTCTTCCTCTAATGCTGTCTTCACCTTAACCCCTCCATATGGAAACAATGTTCATTCTAGATACTTTACAAAATAACCCATCAAATGGTGACAATCAATGTTAGGAAATAGTTCTTCACAGAGAGAGTTATCAATCATTGGGATGGCAGTTGTGGAGTTACCATCCCTTGGGCCATTTAAGCAGTGTTGTGTGCTGTTGTGACAGGACAAAAGATGAGGGTTTTAAACTGAAAGTGGTTAGATGTAGACTAGGTTTAAGGAAGAAATTTTTTATGATAAGGGTGGTGAAAACTGAAACAGGTTGCCCAGAGATGTGGTTCTATCCCTGGAAACATTCAGGGTCAGGCTGGATGGGGCTTTGAGTGACCTGATCTAGTTGAAGATATCCCTGCTCACTCTAACAGGGTTGGACTAGATGACCTTTAAAGGTCTCTTCCAGCCAAAACATTCTGTGATTCCACAGTGATTCTGTGATGATTCTGATTCCGTGATTCTATGAATCTTTGTTTATATTTTTTACTGCATCCTTTGTCTGGGTTTTTAAGGAAAATAATGAAAGTGATAATCAGACAATCAAAAACCAATACGAGTTCTAATGTCTTGTTGGACAAAAAAAAAAAAAAACAGAAAGAAACAAGAAGAGAGAGTTAATTTTCTCTGACATTGTGTTCTTTTGAGAGCCTGGTTTCATGCCAGGAGACCTGCATGGTTAAGTAGGGAAATGCTGAGCAAATTCAAGTGGAAGAAGTGAGTCTACATATCATGGAAGGAGGGGCTGGCCATCTGGGAGGAGTTTAAAACTGTTGTCAGAGGATGCAGGGAGACAACTAGGAAGGCTAAAGCCTCTAGAACTCAACCTTGGAAGGGAGGTCAAGGACAAAAGAAAGGGCTTCTTCAAATACATTGCAGGAAAAACTAACACTAGAGGCAATTTAGGCCCCCTGCTGAATGAAGTGGGTGCCTTGGTGACAGAAGATACAAAGAGGGTAGAGTTGCTAAATGCCTTCATCTTCATCTATACTGCTGGAGACTGTCCTCAGGAGCCCCAGACCCCTGAGGTGCCAGAGAAGGCATGGCAAAGGAGTTTTCCTTGGTTGATGAGGACTTAGTTAAGGAACAGTTAAGTAATCTGGACATCCATTAATCCATGGGTCATGATGGCATGCACCCATGGGTGATGAGGAAGCTGGCAGAGGTAATCTTTGGTAAGTCATGGTGGACAAGAGAGGTGCCTGGGGACTGGAGGAAGGCAACCGTCACTCCAATCTTCAAAAAGGGTAAGAGGAAGGACTAACTATAGACCAGTCAGCCTCAACTCCATCCCTGGAAAGGTGATGGAGCAACTTATCATCAGTGCTGTTCTTAGGCATATCAAGGACAAGAAGGTCATTAGGAGCAGTCAAGATGGTTTTACCAAGGGGGAAGTCATATCTGACCAACCCGATAGCCTTTTATGAGGACATAACCAGGTGGACAGATGATGGTAGAGCAGTGGATGTAGTTTATTTTGATTTCAGTAAAGCATTTGACACTGTCTCCCACAGCATCCTTACAACTAAACTGAAGCAGTGTGGTCTGGATGATCAGGTAGTGAGGTGGATTTTGAACTGAAGGAAAGAAGTCAGAGAGTTGTGGCCAACGGGACAGAGTCTAGTTGGAGGCCTTATCTAGTGGAGTCCCTCCAGGACTGGTACTGGGACCAGTGCTGTTCAATGTATTCATCAATTACCTAGCTGAGGGCACAGAGAGCACTGTCAGCAAGTTTGCTTATGACACAAAACTGGGTACAGTAGCTGACATGCTGTGGTGAAAGCACCATATGCCTCATGCTTTCTGTAGGCTAAAGCTGCCTGTTGACAAAATTGCCCATTGGCCAAATCCAGCCTCAAGAAACTTACAAGTATTACCCCAAGTTGTAAACAAGTCACTCTCTTTGCTCTCCCTTTGCCTGAGCTTTGTAAGCTCTTTGCCCTCTTTGCCTAAGTGCTATTATCTTTGATACAGAGCTCCGGGCCTCAGCTCCATAGCTATTGATAGTAAGCCTTCTCACTCCACTCACAAGCATACTAGCAGCCTCTGCAATATGGAGAGAAGCCAGCCCCAAGAGCCTGCAAAGCAGAGTCCTTCTCTGGAAACTCCAGACGGCCAGTGTCGTATTTGCCAGTCCTGTCAGTCGGAGAGAACTGCTGCATCTTAAAGAGGACTGCACCCCCAAGGGTAAGACTGCCCAGTTGATGGGGAAGGGACTAGTGCACATCTTGGCAGTCCAAATGTCTGCCCCAACCATAAAGCGGCAGACAGGGAGAGCCACAGAGTCTGTGTGCCAGCTCGTAAAAGCATGGACAGTGCCCAGCCGCATCCTGCCTTACCCTGCCATTCACGGGAGAAGAGGAGCTGCCACCTGTGCCTGCTCCACAGCCCTGTAACCCCAGGGAGACTCAAAATCAGGACTACCTGAGAGAGTCCCGCCAGCTCACTTTGAGCCAAGGGGAAGCCACCACCACTTTGTGCAGCTGCGCACTTTCCCAGGGGCCGCTGTGCCAGCCCACCGTCCGGACCCCACCGCTGCACCAGGTCGACCCCGAAGGGCCCACACCACCTGCTGCCACACAGGATCAGAGATGCCCGAGCCTGTCCACAGGGAACAGACACTCCTACCCTGCAGGACCACTCCACTGGCCCATTGCTGCTCCAAGGGAGCTGCTCAAACCCTTTCCAGGAGGGAACCTGCTGACTGCCAGAAGTCTACAGGACCGCCAACAGTTGCAGCAGGTGAAGGCTGCCCCCTATACCGCCATGCAGAGGGAAGCCCCACCGTGGGCCTGCCAGCAGCTTCAGCTGCAGCCTCAGCCCCTGAATAGACCTACCCTCGAGCCAGCCAGGCAGGGAGCAGCCACCCATAGCCTAGCAACTAACTTCCCTACAAACAAAAGACAGTGTATCTTTTCCATGTGTTCTCCACTAGCTAACTTTTAAGCCTCTGATTGAATGGCCTCTGATATTTGTAACTTTCCTGTATATAGTTAAAGCTGCAGCATCTTGTTGAGTCACAAGTGGCTGAACTGCACCCTATGTTCTTTAATAGAAATTAATTCTGTAAATATTCTAATTGGGTTAAGACTGTACATATGAGACCAGTTATGGAATATATGTCACAATCATGCACTAGAATCTGTATATAAAACAGTGATTAATTTGTTATTAATAATACTAATTTTAAAATAATTTTTGCATTTCAAATTTCATATTCATAAATTAATAACCTCTCCATCACACACACCTGAACACTGTGCCACCACTCAGTGAGACTTAGACAGGCTGGAGAGTTGGGCAGGGAGAAATTTAATGAAATACAACAAGGGCAAGTGCAGACTTTATGCAATCGGACTTAAGTCAAAGACAGTACATAATTTGATTTAAATTATCTTAATACTTGATTTGAAATGTTTTTAAAGCATTAGAACATGTCTTAGAATTTAAAAATGTCTCCTGTATTTTATATTCATAAAATAATAACCTTTGGTAGTCATTAATAACAGTAAGGAAGCTATATGTTAGTCAATATGTGTGACATAAGCTGCTAGAATAATTCTCTTTATGCTATGTAAGCAATTATCCCCATGAAGTGTGCACATTTTCTCTGTCTGTTGCTATCTGCTGATAAACATTTCACAAAGTTTGCTCTGTCTTCAGAATTTGACTCTCCAAACATCTGGTTTAAGAAAGGAAAGAGCACAGATCATTACAACAAAAAAATCTCAGCAGTTATTGTAGTATAAACGTCTTTGTTTCAGGTTTGTTTGGAGGGCTTTCTTCAGCTTTATTCTTTCACTGTATGTTCCATAAGACAAGTCCTCTGCAGAAGAGCTGTTTTTTCTTCCAACCACTGTCAAGTGTTTCTTGAAATACATATTCAGAAGCATATATGAAGCGTAAACTACGTTTTAAAAGAGATGGTACTGGCGTATTTTCACTCTCAAAACCCATCAACTCATGTCACAGTCTTTTTATGTTGAATCTTTTCTTCTATGCTTCATATCACATATGTTCATTTAGTACTAAGAAAAACTATCAGATTCAGCATCTTTATTCTGAAATTAAAATAGATTTCATTCATTTTTTACAGGCCATTTACTTAAAAATTGGTGTCAAGAGGTAAAAAATTATTAGTCAACAATACTGACCAAACAAGGAAAGATACAAGACATACATGAATGTAAGTATCAAGTATATAAAATATTAATCTGGATAACTATGTATAAATACTGGTAATTAATGCTACAGTAGCTTGTATAGGCTATCCCTTAACAGCCAATTATTAGGTTAATTAAAGTTTCATTTTCCCAGATAAGATCATCTCATGTACTTCTTTGGTTAACGAGACATATGCTTTCTTAGACTTATCTAAAAAATAAAGAGGATCAGTAATGGTAGATGGATTAAAACCTTCATCCACCAGTCGAAATTTCTGTTGTTTGAATGTTCCAGTCATTTCCATGTTTTCCTAAATAAGAAAGATATATTAGTCAAAGATGTATTAATTATTTTCCTTAAATTCACATTTCTTTTACTTGATATAAGGTCACTATTGTTTATTCTCACTGCACTGGAAAACTAGAACTTTAGTGCTGCTATAGATGAACATCCAGAGACATGGAGGAAAAATATTACAGGCCATTGCTTTCTGCATTGCTGCAGAGAGTGTCTGATATGGTGTAGTCTCAATTCAGCTTCTTCAGTTGTGTGCATTACAAAACTACACATTGTAACGAATCTCAGAGTAAAAACCATCATTATCAAGAACTTCTTACTGATTAAAGTTCTTGAAATTTTCTATATCTATCACCATTATCACCTTAATTAAAGGGTTCAAAGAATCATATACTAAATCAGCCATACTCATACTCAGCCATGTCCAAATGAAGGTCTATCTTTACCATGTATTTATAAAGTTTTCAAGCTTATCAATGTCACTAAGTTACCTGGAAAAAATAGTAGGAGCAACCTCCAGTGAAACACTTCTCTCTATCCTCCCTATGTATTCTCAGCCCTGCTTTATGACCTCTCCCTATCTTTTGTCTTTACATTTTTTATATATATGCAAACTAACTCTGAAATGAAAAATGAAGTATTTTCTATATTCTCACCTCTTTTATTTTTTCCTAGCTATATCTAATCAGTAGTATTACATTCATATTTTAAACTCATTGGGAAAGGGACTGAAGTTTTTTGTTCTGTTTTGTTTTTGCAAATTGGATAGTTACTACAGCAAAGTATTAGTACAAAACCAGGGATGGCTTTGATGATTATGATGATTTTCAGTTTACCTAGGAACCCTTTCAAATGCTTTAGCTTTTGCCATTATATTACATAAAAATGACATTTCACTTATTGTTCATAATCATTGTCTCCTGTGTTAGCTCTAATTCTCTGTCCTCTCACTGCCAGTGAATAAAATGCATTTTAGGTTATATTCTCTAGATGCAGTTGTTCACATTTTGTTAATCTGAATCTTTTTGTTTTCCCGTGTTCATGCGTCTAATCTCTTTAATCCTTTTGTATGATCTCTATCCTTACTCATTTGTACAATTCCTCTATTTTCATGTAATCTGCAAATTTCGTTGATTTATTGTTTAATTCCTTTCCCAGAACTCCAATAATTAAGACAGCAACTAGGACCTGTTTTAAAACTAGTGAAGTGATAAAGGAACAAGCACTTTTTGTTATTCATCTAGCCCTCTGTTCAAATGATGTTGAGATTTCTTTGCACTTTTCACTGCACAAATGCAGCTTACCTGGACTCTTAAAAAAAGAGGGCAAGCATAGCTTGGTAGATAGGTCACTACTTGCTTATACATTTGCTCCAAGTCTAATGACGCATTTTGCTTTAAAATAAGCGAGGCCATTCCTGCTTTTCCTTCATGATCTATGGGAAAGGAAGTGAGATGAGAATTTTGAAGCATGATAATTTAGTGATGAAGCTTACAAGAAAAGAACTGTTATGTTTTAATAAACTGACAGTCATCTTCTGATTTTCAGTAAAACTGAAGATTACATTAATATTTCACAGTATCACCAAGGTTGGAAGAGACCTCGAAGATCATCGAGTCCAACCTGTAACCACAGACCTCACGACTAGACCATGGCACCAAGTGCCACATCCAGTCCCCTCTTGAACGCGTCCAGGGACGGCGACTCAAGCACCTCCCCAGGCAGCCCATTCCAATGACGAATCACTCTCTCGGTGAAGAACTTTCTCCTCACCTCCAGCCTAAACTTCCCCTGTTGCAGCTTGAGACGGTGTCCCCTTATTCTGGTGCTGGTTGATAGGGAGAAGAGGCCAACCCCTTCCTGGCTACAACCAGCTTTCAGGTAGTTGTAGAGAGCAATGAGGTCGCCCCTGAGCCTCCTCTTCTCCAGGCTAAACAACCCCAGCTCCCTCAGCCTCTCCTCATAGGGCTTGTGCTCAATTTCATATGAGATTGCATATATTTGGAGATGACTCAAGTGGTCAGTTAAACAACAGTGCTATAAAAGAGTTTGGTACATAACACTAAACGAAGTCCCACGGTCAAGATTAATCAATACATGTGGATAGTCATCAACACCATTCCTTTCTGAAAAACAAGAGTGCCGAGTCTCGTTCCAGGATTTGCAAACTATGGCTTCACTTTAGTTTTAGCTTTTCTCTGTTGCCAGTGGCTACTCTCAAACCTGCAGATCTGACTGTTAACAGAGGGAGAGACCAAAGGCTCTTACTAGTTTGACTGGAAAGAGAGAGCACTGTGGATTTATGGAAAATGACAAAATGGATAACTATATAGAGGCAATTAACTCATCCATCAAAAAGAACTGCACACTTTAACTATCAGTCACTAATAACAGCAGAGATGTTCTGCCAACATTATCTTTTGTCTCCTTTATGTGTTGTGGTTTTGTTGGGTTTTTTGTTTTGTTTTGGGGTTTTTTTGCTAATGCAAATTTATAAGGCACTTAATTTGTTTATGTTGAACTGCAATTATTAAGACAGTTGCATAAACTAGGTAGGATTTTGTAGTTAACTGTATAGGAAATGAGAAGCTCTTGTATTTTTCAATCCTATCTTCAGTGTTTTTTATTGTGATCTGCTTGTTGTGTGGCTTTAAACCAGAGATATGTGACACCTTATTCACATTTTAAATTTTTCTGTCATTTTGTGGTGGGTTCACCTTGGCCAAACATCCAGCCAGCTTCTCAACTCACTCCCTTCTTCCATGGAATAGGAAGGGAACAGAAGGAAGAGTCATGTATCAAGATACTGACAGCTGATTAGGAAAAGCGAAAGCTGAATGCATAGGGAAAGCAAAAAAAAAAAGAGAAAAAAAAAGACATTTTAAAAAAGTATTTCATTCATTATTTCCCATTGCAGGACATATCCAGATACTTCCTGCATGTGGTGGATGCTTGAGAAGACCAATGCCATCACCACAAATACCTCGCCCTCTTCCTTTCCTCAAGCTTTTATTACTGAGTATGGCATCATATGGTATGGAACATCCCTTGCCATCTCCATCTGCTCCAAAATTCTTGCCTGTCCCCAGCATATTTGCTGCAGGGAGAAAGCCAAGTGTTGCTAAGGTAGCAACAATTTTAGCCCAGAGTACAAAGTGCAGCCACACACAGACTCCTATAACGAATCTTACCTCAATTCCAGCCAGACGTAGTACACATTTTATAAAAATATTTAACATGAATGGAAATGAAGGCCAGATGATCTTATGAAAATTAACAAAACCAAACCAAACAACAACAACAACATCAATGCATTTTCTTTCTTAACATTTTTTCTCTTTGTTTGCTTTATTGTCTTGTCTTTGGTTTTGTAATATATCTCTTTACAGATGGTTTATGTGGGTAAGTGAAAAGTGAAATAAGGCAGAATAATGTCTTCATATACTTTTCTTTAGAGTTACTTTAATTCTAGTTGACATTTTATTTTAACACAGAGATCTGTGGATTTTACACACGTGAATAAATCTTCATAACTTTGATCTAGATAACATTTTAAAAAATACACATCACTGAATGTACATAAAAATGCATGACTGACTGGCTCATTCACAATTTGATGGTATTTTCTTTACTCAGATTTTATTTAGGTATTGAAGAGATGACTTGATCAGAAGTGACTCATAGGTTTAAAACATTAAATAAAAGAGTTACTAGAGTTAGCAAGTAAGAAAAACATACAGCTAAAGCTTCTTTTACCTGGCACAGGTACACCATACACATTTGCTTCTTGTATGAAGTCCAACATTACAATGACATCAGAAACTTCTGTAGTTGCAACATTCTCCCCTTTCCATCTAAAATGTGAAAAAATAATTTAATCTCCTGAAAATATAGGGACATATCCTCTTTACAAAAGATTAACTTCAGCAGAACCTCCATTCATTTCAGACTAATACCACCTGAAATTTGTTCTCACTTGTCACATTGGTGCATTGATCTGATCGTAGAAGACAATGCCTGCAATTCAAATGGTACTGCATATCAGCTGTCATGATGAAGTGCAAAGCATTTATC
This sequence comes from Picus viridis, assembly GCA_033816785.1. Taxonomy (NCBI): domain Eukaryota; kingdom Metazoa; phylum Chordata; class Aves; order Piciformes; family Picidae; genus Picus; species Picus viridis. The sequence goes on from CM066606.1 coordinate 31,483,437, forward strand.
TAAATGTATCAGCTTTGAGCAACCCTTACCATCTGATACATTATTCTCCAGTATAAAACTTCCCTGCTCCCAGCAAAACCATCATTTAGCTTCTTTGCTCATGGGAAAGACTATACAAAGAGCAGCAATTCCTACAAAACACTCTGGAAATGAGCTATCCAGCTCCAGGGGAACACTTTTTCAAAATTCAGACCCTATCATCCACTTCAAGATCATTATAAACTACACCACAATAGTAATAAAGCAAACACTTCCAGTTGAAAACAAACAGTATTATATTATTCTGTATATCCATGGTTTTTAATAAACAAGATATGAAAAGAAAAAATATACCTGAAGGTATCTCCAATCCTGTCCCAAAAATAAAGAAAATCCTCATGGTCTTGAACCATTAGATCTCCCGTATTAAAATAAATATCTCCCTTCTTAAATACCTCACGGAGTAATTTCTTTTCTGTGTGTTGCTTATTGCCAGCATAACCAAAGAAGGGGTTTTTTGCATTGACTTTGGAAATGAGAAGACCAGCCTCACCTATACAGAGAAGTTGAAAGAATGTAAACCTAAGGCATCGTTGCACATTTTTTACTTTACATTAATATTGATTTGGTACATACAATTTTACAAGATCATAATGTAAGACTCAGTAATAAAAACTTAACCTGCTGCTTCTGCTTTACAATTCCTTTGGTCACCTCTACATACAGAGTGACCATAAAGACACAGTACAGTATCGTTCACTTCAATTTCCAGTCTTACGTATTCCTTCCTGATGGTTCATTAGTCTTCTCCCATGAAATGTTATCAACCAATTGTGACTTCACTATTAGGTTTAGTATCCTGTCAGAGTGCACAATTCAAGGCAATATTATGTCCAACTCCCTACACCTTACTCAATTTCCAGTAATAAGTCTTGATTTCATCAGGTTCCTACTGAAGAACTGGTGTTAATAAAAAGCAGGTGTTCAATCCAGGTATTAAACCCCCACTTAGAGTCCTTTCAGATGTTCTGTGAAAAATTCTTAGGAGTTTTATTAATGTTATATAGCCTTATTGTCTCCTTTCTGGAGTAAAATATAAAAGTTTTAATATATTTTTTTTCCTCCTCCAAAAATAGGTAATAGATGGAGAAAGGATCACCCTGCTATGCATCTAGTGTATCAGGGCGTTGGTTTGCTGAAAGTGGAATAGTTGTATGAATGCCTAACATTCTCGAAAGCACATTCTGAACAGCAAAGGTTAAGAGTTATGTTACTTTGTATCAGCAACAAGAATTATAAATATGAAAATATAAAAAAAATTAAAATATGCCCAAGGGTATGCACATTTTTTAATTTAAGACTGTCTCATCAAAAGAGCTCCACCCTTTTCCCATAACAAGGAAAGGGTAGTGTTTAAGGTGAAAGCATTAGTTGCCTAGCAGATTTTCCTTAAAGTGCCCATCTTTGATTAAGACCTGTTAGAGAACAACTTTGGACGCTCTGCTTCAGGTCCCTATTAAAGCTCTCTGCCTGACCTTTAGTAAGGAGTTTTTCACACCTCAGCTTCCAGGCATTAATTAGAGCAGTTACCTTTCTACAATAAACCAGAGATGCTTCAGTTTCCAACAACATTTTGGCAAATAGGTATAATCAAGAGATACCAGATATTTGTTGAGTAATTTGAATGCAGCTACAATCACTTTTAAAATAACAACAAGAACAAAACATCGATAATTCTAATCAACTAATTTTGTCAGGATCACTTAATGTCTCACAAAAAGTATTTGCTCTAATCCGTCAGCTTTTCTTGTGGATTTCTTAGGCAGCTATCTCACTGTGTTAGCCTCCTTTAAAAGACCACTGCTGTCTTTATCTACAAGGTCAGATATAATACCATATCATCATTTTTGAACATTGCTCTTTTTACATATACCCAAGAATCTTCCAAGTTCTTCTGGCATCAGAGCTGGTATGTCTAGTAATGTTCTGTCTTTGATCAGAAATTATATTGCTTTTGTCAGAGCAAAGAGTAACACTTGATGTTGGCATAGTACAATAACACAACAGCAAGGCTCCTTAAAAATTTCTACAGAGTATTTGTATTAAAATCAGAAGACTCTTATATCCTATTAAAATACGTACTTACCTTTCTTAACTTTCTCACACCAACCATGCTTATTTCTAATTGGTCCATCTTTTAGGAAATCATACTTGATTAAATCAAAAGGGAAAAAAAGCTAGAAAGGAGGGAAAGAGTCATCAGTTACGCATCTACACAGTGACATCTGGTGGCAGTAAGTATAAGCAAGGAAACCTTTTCTCCAGTCTTGCTCATCTAAAAGTAAAATATAGTTCCATTCAAAACTGCAAAGTAGTCTGTATAGAAATTGCACCCTTATCTGAAGGCAAGCAACATCAAAACATATTTATAACCTTGTAACTTTCAAAACTATTTGATGAATATACAGAATTGCAGTTTTACTAGTTTTCTTACAAAAAAAATATCACATCCACCATATGAAAAATGTTCTTGGGGTCTTCTGGTATCCAAAACAATTGGCAAAGCAAAGGCCTAAATCTCCTTACAAAGGGCAACTTGCTTCTTGTTCAGCTTTTCCCTTGTATAACTAGCCCCAGTTCTTCATTTAAGCAGTCTCAGCCTGGTGTATGGCTGCAAGTCTTACCACAAGCACAAGCAACATGATACATAGGTACACCCACAGCATGTGATGTGGTTACGTATCTTGAGTCCTTATGCTGCAAAGCTACTTATAATACTCTTGCATAAGGATCATTCTAGAAAATGTGGCTCTCAGCTGAAGGAGAGACTAAGATATTCATAACAGCAGAAACAGCAACACTTTTTTCTCCAATATACAGGGTGTGACTTGGTTTCCACTGAATTTTTCTACCATGATAAGAATCCAAACTAGACCTTTGAGACTTTGACAGATACATGCCTAGTAATATAAGGACTAATGTGTTTGCAGTTACTATCCTACAGCTTCAGTTTACTCAGCTTGGGATTCTGATTTCCCTTTTCATAAACAAGATATTAGTGAGCTATTTAACAACTAGTCAAAACAAGGATATATAATTATCTTCTCCTGGAGAAATCTTGGCATCTGAGGAAACTATTTTAAAATCACATTAACATACACCTGTACTCTTAAAAATAAAGAAATGCTATAGAATTTAAGGATGGTGTTACAAAACTGAAGTTAGAAGCATGATACGAAAACATAAACCCCTTTGCTTTCCTGCAACTAATTTGGGTTGAGAGTTGCATAACTGTTTTATCTTAACTTGCAATATTTCTGTAGATATATTGCATAATTTTCAATTAAGTCTGAATAAATAGCATTACTGCTTTAATAGGTTTCATATGATAGATAAAATGCAATGAATACTACAAATAAGAATTAAATGGCATAAAGTGAGATGTTAATCTGTTATTTCTGTGTTTGATTAGAACAGCAGTATGCCCTGTTCAGCTCATCTGTTCATTCCTTTAGGGCTCAAGAGCCATACCTTGTCAACATATTGTCTGTATGATGCTTGAAGTTGTCAGAAACTTTAATCTAGTATCTGAGGTTATCAAAAACTGTTGAGACATTTACTCTTTAAGCTGCTGCTTACTTCTTACAGTGACTGCAACTTTAGAGTATAAGCAATGCCTATTTCAGTTATTTTAAAAAGCTAAGTCATGAAAATATACAATTTAAAGGAGAAAATGCCACTTATTGTATTAGGCATGCATAATGAATAATACTCTCTGTAAACACCTGTCTCAATGCAAACACCTTTCTTTTCATATTAAATACTAGAAAACAAAAGCTCCAAAACAAAGTATTCAGTCTAGGTACAGCCTGCATTTGTTTAATTTAATTATTTAAAATTTATTGGAGAAGAGGGTCCAAGCTGATGAAGCATTACCACTGCCATTACCTGTAACAGATATGCCTTTCTAGTTCTTTCCCTTTTCCACTGCTAAAAATATTGTACTTTGAACCTACCTTCTATCTTTCCCACTATACTTCCTATATATGTAGTTATGGGGTTTCATGCTGTGCAATTATGCCAATAGAAAGAGAGGAAGTTTCTTCCTTTTCCTTTACTGTATCAGGTATATGAACACACAAGGCTCTTTTTCCCTCACTTCTCTTTCTATTCCTGGTTTAAGAAAGAAACAGGTGCTTAGAAAATCCCTAGAGAGTATCTCTTCATATTGTCCCATGCATCAATAATGCTTCAAAAGCTGTGGTAGCATGACTTTGAAGAAACAAACCAAACCAAACAAACAAACAAAAAAGGAACTGGATGGCCTTGCTCTTTGTGTGCCATTCTCAGCTTTCCAGTGGGTGATCATTGCCTTTCCCACAACATTCATGATTAAGAAAATTAGGTAAAAGCAGTTCTCCTACATACAGCCTATGTCCAGCAGACTGAGGTAAAACAAACAGAACAGCTATACTTCAGAATAAGCCCACAAAATGTATTTTTGAAAGCCCAAACCTAATAAAAAATACATGTAAAATATTTGTTTAAATATGTACATTAAGAGAAAAAAAAAAAAAAAAGGAAAATCACTAAAAGCTATGTCTAATGATATTTATGATATTTTCAGCATTCCTCCTCTCAGCCTCTTCTTTACTTTTCTGAAACTGCACTGTAACTAAGCCTTTCATGTCAACTCTGCTTCAGCATGCGAGGGAGTTAGCTGCTCCTGCAAACAAGTGTTAGGAAGCATACCGAAGAAATTGCTATTCAGAACTGCACTGATGATATAAGCAGAGCTCCAGTAGTTAACACACTGCAGAACTGTTTATTTAAGACATGTAGCAATTTTAATATTAATTATGCCATACCGTTCCACTGACAAATTCTTTCAGAGAGAGAGAACATGGAAATACAATACAGTGGAAACTGTTTGGAGGTTCCTGGAGTGTGAAGAAGACAACTTCCTGACACAGCTGGGAAGAGTGACAACTAGTAAAGACATCTCACTGGACTTGCTTGTGAACAGAAAAGGACTTCTGAGTAAACAGAAAGGTGAGGCCCATCTTGGATATAGCAATCACAAAATGACAGAGTTTTCAAAGCTTGGGGATGTAAGGAGAAGGGTCAGCACCAGTTTGGACTACTGCTTTGGACTTCCAGAGTGCAGACCTGTTTAGGAGACTGGTTGCCAGAGGCCCTTGAGAGGCAGTCCTGAAGGGCAAAGGAGTCCAAGAAGGTTCCATGTTCTTCAAGAAAGAACATCTTAAGGTGCAGGAGCAAGTCATTCCCATGTAATGTAAGACAACCTGGCAGGGGAGAATATCAGCTTGGCCGAACAGAGAGCTCAAGTCCTACTTATCTACTACACCATTTACATGCACACAGGTCTATGGTGTCAGATGGGAACCACACAATGATTCTGACAGAGCTGATGGAGGTGCTCATCAAGCCACTTTCCATGATTTATCAGCAGCTGTGGCTAACCAGGCAGGCCCCAGTAAACTGAAGGTTAGCAAATGTGATGCCCACCTACAAGAAGGGCCAGGAGGAGACCTTGGAGACAGAAGAGCTTATGAAGAGGCAGGTCCTGTTTGATGAACTGATCTCCCTCTATGATGAAACCATCTGTTTAGTGGATGAGGGGAAGGCTGTGGATTTTGTCTACCTGGTCTTCAGTAAAGCTTTTGGCACTGTCTCCCTTACCATTCTCCTGGAGAAACTAGCTGCTCATGGCTTGCACAGGTGAAAGCTTTGCTGGGTAAAAATCTGGCTGGATAGCTAGGCCCAAAGAGTGGTAGTTAACTGAGTTAAATCCAGTTGGCAGACAGTCATGAATGCTGTTTCCCACAGCTAGTATTTGGGCCAGTTCTCTTGAATATCTTTATTAATGATCTTGATGAGGGAGTTGAGAGCACCCTCAGTAGGTTTGCAGAAATACACTCAACTGGGTGGAAGCATTGATCTGCTTGAGGATAGGGAGGCTCTACAAAGGGATCTGGACAGGCTGGGTCAATGGACCAAGGCCTGTTGTATGACATTCAACAAGGCCAAGTGCCAAGTCCTACGCTTGGGTCACAACAACCCCATGCAACACTACAGGTCTGGGGAAGACTACTGAATATCATCAGAAAAGAACCTGGGGGTGTTGGTTGGCAGCCAGCTGAATATGAGACAGCAATGTGCTCAGGTGTCCAAGAAGGCCAACAGCATCCTAGCTTGTATCAGAAATAGCATGGCTGGCAAGAAGGGAAGTGATTGTTCTCCTCTTCTGGGCACTGGTGAGGCCAGAGAATACCGTGCACAGAGTGGGTCCCCTCACCATAAGGACATAAAAGTTACTAAGAAGAAAGATGGAGCGTAGTGAAGCTGGTGAGGAGTGTAGAACACAAGTCTTATGAGAAGTGGCTGAAGAAGCTGGGCTTGTTTAGCCTGGGGAAGGGATGTGAAGGAAAGACTTAATGGCTTTCTAAAACTACCTGAAAGGAATAGAACAAAACAGAACAGAATAAATAGGATAGGATAGGATAGGATAGGATAGGATAGGATAGGATAGGATAGGATAGGATAGGATAGGATAGGATAGGATAGGATAGGATAGGATAGACCAGGTTGGAAAAGAACTTTGAGATCATTAAGTCCAACCTACCAGCCAATACCATCCAATCAAGTAAACCATGGCACCAAGTGCCTCATCCAGTATCTTCTTAAACACCTCCAGTGATGGTGACTCCACCACCTCCACAGGCAGCCCATCCCAATGACCAATCATTCTTTCTGTGAAGAACTTCTTCCTAACATCCAGTCTAAACTTCCCCTGGCAGAGACTGAGACTGTGTCCTCTTTTTCTGGTGCTGGTTGCCTGGGAGAAGAGACCAACCCTCACCTGGCTGCAACCTCCTTCAGGTAGTTGTAGAGAGCAATAAGGTCTCCTTGGAGGCTCCTCTTTTCCAGGCTAAGCAACCCCAGCTCCCTCAGCCTTTCCTCATAGGGCTTGTCCTCCAAACCCCTCACCAGCTTTGTTGCCCTTCTCTGGACACCTTCCAGCAACTCAACATCCTTCCTAAACTGAGGGGCCCAGAACTGGACACAGGACTCAAGGTGTGGCCTGACCAGTGCTGAGTACAGGGACACAATGACCTTCCACCTGGATACACTGCAGGTTCATGTTCAGCCTACTATCAACCAGTACCCCCAGGTCCCTCTCTGCCTGGCTGCTCTCAGGCCACTCTGACCCCAGCCTGTAGCACTGCATGGGGTTGTTGTGGCCAATGTGTAGAACCTGGCCCTTAGATGTGTTAAATCTCATGCCATTAGATTCTAACCATCTGTACAGTCTGTCAAGGTCCCTCTGCAAAGCTCCTCTACCCTCTAACAGACCAACTCCTGCCCTCAGCTTGGTGTCATCTGCAAATTTACTGATGATGGACTCAATGCCCTCATCCAGATAATTGATAAAGATATTAAAGAGCATGAGGACCAGCAGTGATCCCTGGGGGACACCACTAGTGACTGGCTGCCAGCTGGAGGTGGCACTATTCACCACCACTCTCTGGGCTCAACCTTCCAGCCAGTTCCTAACCCAGCACAGAGTGCTGCTTTCCAAGCCTTGGGCTGACAGCTTGTCCGGGAGTTTGCTGTGGGGGATGGTGTCAAAGGCCTTGCTGAGGTCCAGGTAGACCACATCCACAGCCTGCCCCACATCCACCAGGCGGGTCACCTTATCATAGAAGAAGATCAGGTTGGTCAGGCAGGACCTGCCCTTCCTAAATCCATGCTGGCTAGGCCTGATCCCTTGGCCATCCTGGAAGTGCTGTGTGATTGCACTCAAGATGACCTGTTCCATAATCTTGCCTGGCACTGAGGTCAGGATGAGAGCTCTGTAATTCCCTGGTTCCTTCTTCCAGCCCTTCTTGTGGATGGGCATCACATTGGCCAGCTTCCAGTTATCGGGGACCTCTCCAGTGAGGCAGGACTGTTGAAAAATGGTGGAGAGTGGCTTGGTCTGCTCATCTGCCAGCTCTCTCAGCACCCTAGGATGGATCCCATCTGGTTCCATGGACTTATGGGGATCCAAGTGGCCAAGTAGGTCTCTAACTGCTTCCTCCCGGACCACAGGGGAACTATACTGCTCCCTGACTCCATCTGCCAGCTCAGGAGGCCAGTTGTCTGGAAGACAAGCTATCCTGCTATTAAAAATTGAGGCAAAGGAGGTGTTAATTACCTCTGCCTTTTCCTTATCTTTTGTTACTATGTTTCCCTCCATGTCCACCAAGGAGTGGAGGTTGTGCTTGCCCCTCCTCTTGCCACTAATATACTTGTAGAAAGATTTTTTTGTTCTTCACAGCAGAGGCCAGTCTAAGCTCTAAATGGGCTTTTGCCTCTCATTTTTTCTTACATGACCTAGCAACATCCTTAAACATTTCATGGGCAACCTCTCTTTCCTTCCAAAGATGATACACCCTCTTTTTTCCCCTTAATTCACTCAGAAGTTCATTGCCCATCCAGGCTGGCTGTCTGCCCCAGCAGCTCATCTTCCAGCACATTGGCACAGCCTGTTCATGTGCCTTCAAGAGTTCTTTCTTGAAGTAGGTCCATCCCTCCTGGACCCCTCTGTCTTTAAGGTCTGTTTCCCAAGGTACCTTCTGAGTTAGTTCCTTGAGTAACCTGAAGTCTACCCTCTGGAATTCCAGTGTGGAGGTTTTGTCGCTGCCCCTCTTAGCTTGACTGCATGTTGACAACTCAATTATCTCATGGTCACTGGACCCCAGACAGCCTCCAACCACCACATCTCCCACCAGCCCTTCTCTATTGGTAAAAAGAAGTTCAAGCAAAGCCTTCCCCCTGGTAGGCTCACACAGCAGCTGGGATAAGAAGCTGTCCTCCATATACTCCAAGAACCTTCTAGACTGCCTCCTCTCTGCTGTGTTATGTTCCCAGCAGATATCAGGCAGGTTAATATCATCCATAAGAACAAGGTCTGGTGATCTTGAGACAGCCTCTAGCTGCCTATAAAATAATTCATCAACCTCTTCATCCTGGTTGGGTGGTCTATAAGAGACTCCAACCAGGTTGTCAGCCTTGTTGGCCTTCCCTCTAATTTTCACCCACAGGCACTCAACCTGATCATCCTTGATCTCTGTAATGGGTTGAGGCAGACCCCCTCCCCACCACAGGCAGAAATAATGACTCAGACAAACGGATTGCAAAAGTGATGGAAAGTTTAAATGGAAAGCGGTGAGTGTGTACAGAGAGCCAGAAGTGCAGTGACAAAAGAAATCCCAAAGCAGACCCAGAAACATCCCATCCCCACCTGAGGGTGCACCCAAGACCCCCAGGGCTCCTTCCCCCACACACTGCTAGGCCAGATCTGAGACTGCCCATCCCCCTGTGGCCTTGGGCCTAGCCAGGCCCATGGCCGGGGACATCTTGCCCAGTTACCGGGTGGTGGAGAGGGAAGAAAAGAGAAAGTGCCAGACCCCATGCTGGATCTTACAGTGGTGCAGGTAATTATGGTAGGAAATACCTAATTTCCTGTGTCCACCCACTGGGCTGGCCTTCTGGACACAGGAAGCACCCCACGTAGCAGAGGGCACCCAGCCCAAACTGCTGCAATCTCTAGTTCCACAGTGTCTAGAGCCTCCCTGAGGTACAGGGCCACCCTTCCATCCCTTCGCCCTCACCTGTCTCTCCTGAAGAGCCTCAGGCCATCAATTACGATGCTCCAGTCATGTGAGTCATCCCACCACATTTCTGTGATGGCAACTGCATCCTAACTTTCCTGCTGTAACAAGGCTTCCAGCTCCCCTTGTTTGTTACCCATACTGCGTGCATTAGTGTACATGCACTTCAACTGGGCTGCTGGTTTCACTCCTGTCTCCAGCTTACCACCCCCAGACTCCTGCCTGGGGGGACTGGTTTCAGCCCCTTCCCCCTTCAAAGCTAGTTTAAAGCCCTGTCAATGAGACCTGCCAACTCCCTTCCCAGAAGCCTTTTCCCTCTGTGGGATAGGCTATTCTCATGTGCCAGGATTTTTCTCCCCCTCTGGGACAGATGTTGCCATCTGTTGCTAGCTGACCTGGTGCCATAGAAAGTTCCCCAAGATTGCTAAACCCCAAATTCTATTGGTGGCACCAGCCACCAAGCCACTTGTTCATTGCAGCTGCTTTCCTGTTCCTTTCAATATTCCTTCCTGCAACTAAGGTTATTGATGAAAAAATTACCTGTGCCCTGACACCTCAGCCAGTTTTCCCAGAGCCTTGAAGTCCTTTTGATTGCCTTTGGACCTCTGGTTTCACCATTATTGCTCCCTACCTGCATAACTATCAAGAGATAGTAATCAGAGGACTGTACCAGACTAGGCAGCCTTTTGGTAGCATATCTGACCTAGGCCCCAGGGAGGCAGCAGACTTCCCTGTGGGAAGGATCTGGCAGACATATGGGACCCTCTGTTCCACTCAGGAGGGAATCTCCAGTAACAGTTACCCTCCTCTTTTTTTGAGGGAACAAGTCCTGATGCAGGGGGCAGGCTGTTTGGCTTTAGGCAACACCTCAGATGGTGTGTCTTTTGTCTTCTCATTCACCTCACCCTCAACTTCCAGTGCCCCATATTTGTTTTGCAAGGGCAGCTGGGAAGGTGAGGGAAGCCATAAAGGTTTTACTTTGCATCTCCTAAGAGGGACCTGTATCCATTTGCTGCTGCATCTTGGGTCACCTCCCTCTGCTAGGGGAGCCTGCAGAGCCTGGTTCCTCAAATCCAACTTGCTTTCACATTCCCTTACAGTCCTAAGTCTAGCAACTTCTTCCTTCAGTTCAGCCACTAGATTAAGCAAATAATCGAGCTGCTCACACCTGATGCAGATGTTATCTCCACTACTCTCCATTTCAAGTGCCAGTCTCCAGCACTCTCTGCAGGCAGTTGCCTGGACACCTGCCTGCTTAAGCTCAACCTCAGTCTGGGTCAACACAGATCTTTTGAAAACAGCTTTGTGGTGAGTTACAACCACCCCTATCCCTGGCCACTGAACAACTGGAGAACAATTCAGGAATGAGCCCACGTGACTCAGCACCTGCCTCCCTCTGGTGAAAACACTGCTGCCGCAGCAGTCTCTGCCCACAGTGCGCCGGCCTCTCGGGAGAGAAAAGCTGGATCGGGGGAATGGGGGGAACCTTACTACTATATTTTGTCCAAGCTAGCACAGAGGCTTCTGTGCTCTGTCGGCTGATGCGGCACGTGCCGCTAGCTGCAATCGAGCGGGAAGGCTCTCTTGCCAAATGGTGGTTGCGTGGCTCAGCTCTCCCACGTTTAAATTTCCTGCGGCTGACGTCAGGATCTCAAGCGGGCACGCGAGAGACAACCCTGCTGGTCCTCGCGGTCTGCCGAGGTCCTCCTGCCCCGAAAAGCCCCCAAAAGAAACCAAAAGGGAGTGCCTCTGGGCTCGAGCATTCCAGTCCTGGTGCCAGCCCCGGTGCCAGTCCCAAGCAGCTCTCGTGCCAAATGGCCAGCAGGAGGCTGTAGGAAGGTGGGGATCAGTCTCCCAGGTAACGAGCAGTAACAGGAAATATTATCAAGTTGTGCCAAGGGAGGTATAGGTTAGGTATTAGGAAAAATTTCTTCACTGCAAGGGTTGTTAGGCACTGGAACAGGCTCCCTGGGGACCTGGTGAAGTCACCATTCCTGGAGGTATTTAAAAGATGTATAGATGTGTTGATGAGGGGTGTGGTTTAGTAGTGACTTGGTGTTCATAGGCTAATGGTTGGATCAAAACATACTATTATGAAAAATCTCCTGATGCAGATTTGGAGTAGTCTCTGAAACGTCCTTGATTGTAAGGCATTTGGGGCCATTCTATTTCCACATAAAATGAATCAAACAGTCCACCCACTGACCTGGCTAGACATACTATACCCACGTAGCCAAGGCAAGGCAGTTTTTCTCTGCACTGAATCTGGTTTTTGGCGACAACTTTCCTTCTTCTCTGCAACTCTGTCGTCACAGAATGTCAAATGTACATACACAGGGGAAAGGTCTGGGAGCCAACACATCTAAGGCCCCCTGGAGAATAGTGATAGCCAGTTACTCAGCTAGCTCACATATAATGTATTTTAGCTACTTTTCTTGTGACAGAAACTATGGAAACAACTAAAGATTTACTATTGATTTGTTTCTAGGGAAAAGAAAGTATTGAAAAACACACAATAAAATTGATTTCAAGCCAAGCCAAATGGAATGAATGGCTTTTTCCAGTTCATAAAATATCTTACGGTCTTTCCATGTTCCCGGGACAATCCATGATTACCTAAGCAGACTATACTGATGCTACATAGACTGTAACAGTTACAGATATATATAAACTATAGAAAAGATGTCTGGTGGTATCAAGTATTCAGTTTCAACTCTATTTGTTTTTTAACTGCAGTTTACATGAGCTATTTTCACTCCTAATCTGTAGTCACTAGGCTGAGATTGTAAATCCAATCACTAAAGAGGAAAACACAGCATTTTTCATGTGCAAAGAACTCTACAATACTAATCCTACTGTTTGGAAACACAAACAGCATGTTATGACATATTGAGTGCCACTTCCAATACATGCAACACCCCCTTCCTCCCACTTGATTAAAAGTACAGATAACTAAATCAATAAATAGGTAATTTCAAGTGTAATCCTGTACCTGCTGCAACTTTAATGTGGTATTTACAAAAGATTAATACTCCCTTGATGAGTACTGTCTGTCACAACACTCAACAGTGATTGTATTTGCATCATGTTGTCTTTGAAATTTCTGAATAATGATAGACTATATTATTGAGTTATTTATGTTTAAACCTAGGTATAAAATAGCTCTTAAAGCTATGTATGCTTATATGTTACTTTCTTTTAATTCTATTAGAATAGAATAGAATAGAATAGAATAGAATAGAATAGAATAGAATAGAATAGAATAGAATAGAATAGAATTACCAAGGTTGGAAGAGACCTTGAAGATCATCGAGTCCAACCTGTAACCATAACCTCACAACTAGACCATGGCACCAAGTGCCACATCCAGTCCCCTCCTGAACGCCTCCAGGGACGGAGACTCCACCACCTCCCCGGGCAGCACATTCCAATGACGAATCACTCTCTCGGTGAAGAACTTTCTCCTCACCTCCTTGATTCCCTTTATGTCAAATATTTACATAGCAGTATTTGAAAACAGATCTAAATATAATCTATAGAACACTAAGAAGAGGACATGTTTATTTCATAGCTGATGAGTTCTTGGGTATTAAATTCAGCTTCCTCTTTTGTTCATTAATATAGTGGAAATTTGAAATGCTACTTGGAACCTACTCAAAACTGTCAGAAGAGCGGTAAGGCCTTATTGCCTCTTGTGATCTTTAAGAATCTGTTACTGTTGGGTGTGGTTTGGGTGCTAAGCACTATCTGCAATACTTTGGCAGTGAAGTCTTTACAGAGGATCAGTTAAACTTTCTATAACTAAGCTACAAAATTTACTTTGAACTCATGACTGCAGCATCATATTCTGTGGTCAAACTGAGAAACTATGTACCTTCAGCACTTCCCTTTACAAATTGCAATATAAATGAACAGTCACCTTATAAAAGAAATTGGTGCGTCCAACAGATCCAATTTTTCCTGTGTGGTTCATGAAACAAATGTTTCCTTCTGTAGCACCATAAAACTCACAGATCTTAATAGCACCAAACCTGTCTAAAAATTCTCTCCATACGTCATTCCTTACTCCATTGCCAACTGCTAGTCGGACTTTGTGATTTTTTTCTCCTTCTTTCTGTAAAACAAAACAAACAAACAAACCAATTAAGTATGATATACTGATGACTGCATTGATTGTTGCATATACTGTGGGGAAAATGCACTTTTAATGAATAATTCGAGTATAAACAAAACAACAGAAAAGTAATAAGAAAGCTGGTATAACACACCTACACCTACAATGCAGTACACTTTCTTTTTGAGAAAGAAAATTATTTCCTGAATAGTGTCTACATTAATTTATATAAGTGCTCCCATATTTTAAAAGTTGTGTTGTCTTACTGTGTTTTCAAGTCCAATAAGGACAAGTGCAGAGTCCTGCACCTGAAGAAGAAAACACCCGACACCAGTACAGACTAGTGGTCATCGTGCTGGAAAGCAGCTCCACGGAGAAAGACCTTGGAGTCCTAGTGGACAGCAAGTTCTCCAAGGGACAGCAATGTGCCCTTATGGCCAACAGCATCCTGCAGTGCATTAAGAAAAGCATGTCCAGAAGGTCTAGGGAGGTTCTTCACCCCTCTACTCTGCCCTGGTGAGACGACACCTGGAATACTGTGTCCAGGTTTGGGCTCCCCAGTTCAGGAGACAGGAATCTGCTGGAGAGAGTCCAGTGGAGAGCTATGAAGATAACTGCAGGACTTGAGCATCTGTCCTATGAAGAAAACTGAGAAAACTGTGGCAGTTAAGTCTTCAGAAGGCTGAGAGGGGATCTGATCAACATGAGAAGACATTTCTTTGTGGTGAGGGTGACAGAGCACTGGAACAGGATGTGCAGGGGGGTTGTGGAGTCTTCTCTGGAAACTTTCAAAACCTGCTGGGATGCACCCCTGTGTGTTCTGCCCTAGGTGATCCTGCTTTGGCAAGTGGGGTTGGACTTGGATTCCACACACACGTAGTATCTGTTCCTTCCTACATAGCATGTATGAGTCATTTGCAGGGAAATAAGGAGAAGCAGTAACAGAACCCTTACTTTGGACTTCTGGAGGGCAAACTTCAGCTTGTTTAAGCAACTAATTCAGAGAGTACCCTGGGTAGCAGCCCTTAAGAACAAAGGGGTCCAGGACAACTGGACCTACTTTAAACAGGAGGTCTTCAAGGCACAGGAATGTGCTGTGCCCACATGCTGAAAGATGAGCCGGTGGGGAAGGCGACTGGCCTGGATGGGCAAGCAGCTCTTGAAGTGATTCAGGGGAAAAAAGAGGGTGTATTGTCTTTGGAGAAGGGGGAGACAACTCGTGATATGTTTAAGGATGTTGTTAGATCATGTAGGAGAAAAATTAGAGAGGCAAAAGCCCAGTTAGAACTCAAGCTGGCCACTGCTGTGAAGGACAACAGAAAGCATTTTTATATTAGTGCTAAAAAGAGGGGCAAGAAGAACCTCCACTCTTTACTGCACCTGGAGGGGAACATTGTCACTAAAGATGAGGAAAAGGCTGAGGTACTAAATACCTCCTTTGCCTCCATTTTCAACAGTAAGGCAGGAGGACTTTAGAATAACTGGCCTCCTGAACTGGTAGATGGGGTCAGGGGGCAGTGGGCTCTCTCATTTTTTTCTACATGACCTAGCAACATCCTTAAATATTTCATGGGCAACCTCTCTTTCCTTCCAAAGATGATACACCCTCTTTTTTCCCCTGAATTCACTCAGAAGTTCATTGCCCATCCAGGCTGGCCATCTGCCCCGGTGGCTCATCTTCCGGCACATTGGCACAGCCTGTTCCTGCACCTTCAAGAGTTCTTCCTTGAAGTAGGTCCAGCCCTCCTGGACCCCTTTGTCTTTAAGGGCTGTTTCCCAAGGTACCTTCTGAGTTAGTTCCTTGAGCAACCTGAAGTCTGCCCATCTAGACTCAGCCCATCTGTCCAGCCTGTCAAGGTCCCTCTGCAGAGCTCTCCTATCCTCTAACAGATCAACACCTGCCCCCAGCTTGATGTCCTACAGTATCCTAATGTATGAAAATTGAAATAAAAATGCAGGCACGTACTCTTTGAACCAACTGCTTCTGCTTTGAATTTCTGCCATATTCAAATGGCATTTCATCAACTAGCTTCCCTTCTGTAGACCAGATAGAATTATAGGAGCAAGAGGAATTCTAAGGAGTCATCTAGTACACAACTCTTCTGGGAGATCACTTCTGCTACCCCCATGCCGTTCTTGATACCTGAATGTGCCTATCAGCCAGTTACTGTGCTGTGGTTGGTATGCAGCAATTGTCTGCATACGTATCTTTACCCTGCTGCAACAACATAGCACCTTGTTAACACTTCCTTCACTAAAGGCTGTACTACTTTCTCAACATCTCCTTTACAAAGGGCTCACTGCCTTTCAATGGTCAAGTATCACCAGTAAGATCAAATAATATATGTCTCATGAAAATTTGTGCATGCTTTGTGTTTCTGAGTGTGATTAATAGTTCTGTATAGATAATTAGGAAGACAGATTTTAGAATAACAGAATGTTAGAACATCTCTCCAAGGTCTTAGCAAAAGTCTACTTATTTTCCTGCACTGTGAATTTCTTAGAGTGAAAAATAAAACAGGGATTTGATCTATATCCTAAAAGTGGAACATGTTTTTCAATGCCTTTTTTAAGCATTAAGGAGCAATCTCTGTTTCTATCTTACATATGGACTTTGAACTCTATACCAAATACCTGAATACATCATACACTTATTTCAGACATACTATTTCTTCATTTTGCGTGCTTGTTTCGTTTGTATAGTAATTAATTGACAAGCCAAAATCTGCATTATAATGGTAAACACCACATACCTAGGATTTTTCATCTGCCAGTGTTTCCTCCTTAAGCATTCTTTGCAAACTATGTGGGCTATCTACTTGATTAAGTTGTTGATAAAAGAAAAGCCTTTTAAAATGCCATTGACAACATATTAATCAGTGTGGGAAGGATTCATGATGACAGCTATATAAAAATGTACTTAGTTGCATTGAAAGAACACAAGAAAACAGCCTCATTGGCATTACCATTTCTGCAGCAGGAAAAACCAAATGGAGAGAAGCAACTTCAAGCAAAGGAAGTATTAAACGTTTCCTGCATTATGACCATGACAGCAACTAAAAGTAACCTCAGGGCCTAAGAAATGGAAACATCTCTTAAATGTAAATTAAGACAGACCACACAGGATTTACATTCATGTAACATCACTTTCACCAGTTCTCTATTGACACATTAGCTGTGAAAAAGGGGGCATCAAGGCATTAGTAAAAAGACTGTAAGATGGTAGATATTCTACACCTGTAGAGTATCTACTGACGACAGATGTAACACTCTCAGGATGCATGCTTACATTCACTTTTCAGTAATGCCTGATTATAAACCGGCAAATACATTTCAAAGCATAATGTGTATGCCAGTTTAAAAATACAAGAAAACAGGACAGGTACTGAAGATATGTACCCTAAGAAAAGGGTAGGAATTCTAGGAACAAGACAGACCCTTCCCGTTCAGGAACTGGTTCTTTGCTGTTTAGCATCGCTCAGTCTCACCTCACTTTCATTAATCAATCTCCGGATAATATAATAGGATTAGATTCTAACAGAAGTCTTCTTCCTCTAGCTCTACCAACAGGAAATGGTTTTTTTAACTGTACTTCTACCTCCTCAGAAAAAGTCACTTTTGTCTGTGTTCCACCCAGTAGTATGAAGCAGACTGTTCTATTTTTGCTGATCATCTCAGGAGCCCACAATCAAAACAAATTACACTTACAGTTCAGAGAATTAAGCATGCAGAGATTACTTCTTGTGTTCCATATTGCACACAGTATTCTGTGAGTAATACGAACCTTCCCTCTCTAAAAGTGTGTGATGGGTTACGCCTATCCTGGAAGCAGGGTGGGGAGGGCTTGTGAAAGTATTTCCCTCCCTGCAGGGGGTTTTCACCCTGGGAAACTGAGTTAGTCTGTTCCACTCCCCCTCCCTGTCCAGCAAGCCTATAAAAAGGAGGACACTGTAGCTATTAGCTCTCTTGGCCCCTGCCTTTGCCTGTACGAGGACTGCTGCTGGCTCCCTGCTTCTCTGCCACATGGTTCCTCTCCCTGCTACACACATGCCTCTTCAAAGAGACTGGTTTTGTATTCTTATTATTTCCCCATCTATCCTTGTTCCTTACCCTGTGAATCCTTCCTGTTATTGTCTTTTACATATATATATATAGTTTAAAGAAAATTCTTTACCTCTCTACTTCAAGCCAACTCCAAATTATTTCTCGGTGGATTTGCTCCTTTCCTTTCTTTTCCTCTCTACTGAGAAAGAGGAGGGGGAGCAGGGGAAGGATTCTCAGCCTTGCCCCCATCTGAGCTCTTAAATCCCAGTTAAGGCTTGAACTACCACAAAGTGTGGCTATGATTTCTGGTGTTCGTTATCAGGACATATTCTGCATGACTCCACTAGCATAGCACAAAAGATGAGTATCCAGGAAAAGAAACTGGAATGAGAGAAATTAGTCAACTTAGTTGCAATCTCCAGGATATCATATAAGTCCCACTGTAGTGGGTATAAATACCCAATTCCATGAACAGAAGACTTTTTCAGGAAGAAAACCTTAAAACCTTTACTATTAAAGCACAAAGTTTGTTGTGATATACAGTATATGTTTAATCAGATTAGCTGATACAGCCTGGAGGGAAAAAACACGAACTTCCAAATCCCAGGTGCATTTCTGAAGCTTTATTCCAGACTTGCTGAATACTTTCCTAGTCTAAAAATGGCATTTTCTCTAACTCCATGTACAAAAGATGTTCAATACTCCTTCTGGACATTGTTAACCCTGCAGTAAACCACTTAAAACTTAGATTAAGAATGATGTCTGCTTATGACATGCACAAGTGGTTGCAGATTTAAAACAAAACAAAACCCCACAGGTTACTATAAGAACAAATAAATTGCAAAACTCACCCCAGTAAATAAAATTGCAATGACATACAGAGACCATTTGAGGAATTTAAATGGAAGGTACATATGTGCTTGTCTGTAGCAGTGACAGATTACTGGTTTGGAGTATTTAGTTAAATGTTTATGCCAAAAACCTACAAGTGGTTTGACAAATTTTCACTCCACTTTTTAACAGCAAGACACATTTCCAGTACTGACCATAGTTTAACAAGGAAGAAAATGTGATATAAAGTAAAACCTGCATTGTAGAGAAGTGCCTGCTGACTCATTTTTCCTTACTTACCTGACTATCAAATTGACTTCCTTCAAAGGATCCTGTTTCTAGGTGTTAGGCAGTGCTAATCAACATGTATAGATCCCATTTTTATGTTCCTTCTAACAAGTGAGTCAACAACAGGAACATAGTATTCATTCTGACTTACTATCCCAGAATCACTGACTTCCTTGTTTTGTCCTTCTAAATTACTATTGTTCTAACACAGAAGAGTTTTAATAAAATAAATCCTTAAGCATCTTTTCTAAAGTCACTTCAGAGCACTTAATCTCATCCAAAGAAACCTTGGCCAAACTGGATCTAGTGGAGAGATTGGCTTGCTGCAGCTTAACAAAATGAAGTCTGAAAGCTGATATACATGGTCTTATACACTTGAGGTAACCCCAAGGAAACACAAAATGTTACTGATGTCAAACAATAAATTGGCTCAATACCAAATTGACATAGGACAGCTATAGAAAGAAATTTTCTAAGCAAAGATACAATTAATTGTGAAACAGACTTTGAATACAAGTAGAAGTGAACTGCAGTTTCAACAGACACCTTATCAAGCTCATGTGAGGTTATCAGAAATCACAGGATCATAGAATTGTTAGGGTTGGAAGGGACCTCAAAGAGCATCTAGTTCAAATCCCCTGCCATGGGCAGAGACACCTCACACTAGATCAGGTTGCCCAGAGCCACATCCAGCCTGGCCTTGAAAACCTCCAGGGATGGGGCTTCCACCACCTCCCTGAGTAACTTGCTCCAGCGTCTCACCACCCTCATGGTGAAGAACTTCTTCCTAACATGCAATCTGAATCTACCCATTTCTACTTTTGTTCCATTCCCCCTAGTCCTATCACAACTTGGCACCCTAAAAAGTCCCTCACCAGCTTTCTTATAGGCCCCCTTAAGATACTGGAAGGCCACAATTAGGTCTCCTCGGAGCCTTCTCTTCTCCAGACTGAATAGCCCTAACTCCATCAGTCTGCCCCATAGGGGAGGAGCTCCAGCCCTCTGGTCATCCTCATGGCCCTTCTCTGGACACATTCCAGCACATCCAGATCCTTCCTGTAATAGGGGCTCCAGAACTGGACACAGTACTCCAGGTGGGGTCTCACCAGAGTGGAGTAGAGGGGGAGAATCACCTCCCTCAACCTGCTGGCTGTGTTTCTCTTGATGCAGCTCAGGATGTGATTGGCCTGCAGGTGCACACTGCTGGCTCATATTGAGCTTCTCATCCACCAGCACTCCCAAGTCCTTTTCTTCAGGGCTGCTCTTAAGCCATTTGCTGCCCAGCCTACGTCAGTGCCTGGGCTTGCACCTACCCAGATGCAGGACCTTGCACTTGTTCTTGTTGAACCTCATGAGGTTGGCTTGGGCTCCAACAAAGATGTTAAATCATGCAATTAATGTTTTAATAGAACAATACAGTAGGAGACAGGCCATAATGATAAAACAATATATATATTACTAATCTGCTTGTTAACTACTTCAGGATTCATGTCTCCCTTACAGAAATGCAGGAAAGAGATGTTGCATTATGAGTCATGTCTCCCCAAAAGCTTCAGGATGGAATGTATTATTTCAATAGCTTGTTACTTCAAATTTGACATAAATCTGCAAGTTTATTGGGAAGATTTTGTCAACCTTTAAATGTGTTGCAAACCTCTAAGGAAAATACATCCACAGATTATTAGTTGACAAGTATTTCCAAGGCCTTTCCTCTAGGAGGATATAGGGAGCTATGCTACACCATGCTTCTGAAATTTGCTCACACTGAGCAACATCAGACAGCAAAGCCAAGCTGTTCATTTGCTGATTATTCTCTTTCACTGGAGCAGCCACATGAACATCTTAGAGCAGGATCCATTTTGTAGCTACTGAGAGCAACCAGCCATCAGTGCTGGCAGTTGTACTTCCACTATGATCAAAAGACTCCAAAAAAAAAAAAAAAAAAAAAAAAAAGAGCTTGGAACAGGGCAAGCATGCGGATTACTCACTTATTTAGAAGCCTACCAAAATCTATGAACATAACATAATACAGTCTTTGTACACATACTTAAGGAAAAGACAACTTTTCCAACACCTGTTCCTACCAGACAGCAAATAACCAAACTGGATGAAGTACAAATTTCAGAAAAATTCTAATGCAAAAGACTGTTCAAGAGCTGTTGCAGATTTAGGAACTAGAGAAATCAATCAAGGCAAAATTAATTAGGAAAGTGAAGCCAAGAGGCCATAGAAACTTGCCAAAAGGCCTGTTCAAAATCTATTAAAAAAGAGCCCACATTATCATTTCCAACCATTAGAAATACACCATTTATGTCAAATGAAGTGTTAAAGAAACAAATGAAGCACTTAAGATAATACCTATGGTTTTAATTTGTGTTGGTTAGGACCTTATAGTACTCTAAGCGTGAGAACACAGCCCACAGAATACCTTCACAGAGCTCTAAAAATTTTATTAGCCATCTTTCTCATGCTGCCAGTATATATAGTACTTCTAAGCTAATGAAACTTAAAAACAGATAAAAACTTGACAGTTTATTTCATCTACTTGAGAAAAAAAAAAAAAAAAAAGGATTGTGTAACATATTTTAAATCCTTTCACTTATTTGTGTGAACTTGTTTCTCTCCAGTTTGAACACAGTAACTATTCAAGGTGTGTTTTTTTTTCCAAGCAGCTAGCTGTCAAACTGACTCACTTAATAATTTTATTATTTCTTGATAAAATACATTAGGTCTTTATTCAGCTAGCAAAGCACCCTAATGTGTAAAATACCCTGTAGCTTCACAGAGCAAACAATTTAGATATACCAGCCCCTCAAAAGTATTCATGCAAATACATACATAGAATAGTTAATGTATAGATAACGATGTTGCAAATACAGTATGTAAATTGTTAATGATTGTATAAAGAACTATTTGCAAAATTCAAAGCCCTGTTTAACTTTTTTATGGCTTGTTAGGGACTTTAAAAAGTTTGCTTCAGAAAATTAAGAATGTTAATGCATCATTTCCACTTTAAGATACTGAACAGGATAAAATGAGTAAAACAAAATGGCATGCTCTAACTATAAAGGACAGAGAAGGGGAGAAATTAATATCTCAAGCTGAAATACAGTGAAAGTTGGGAAGAGCTACAGAGATGGGAGATAACTTTAGGAAAATCAGGTTATCCTACAATGAAGAAAAATCACACTTTTCTAAAGGTAGGCTCTTCACATGTTTTGATTTTGTTTATGGTCTTAAACTTGATTTTTCATTATCCTGTAACTTTTTGTTATTTTATAATAATGTTTCAAAAACTAAATATATAAAAATACATTAAAAACAAAACAAACAAACAAAAAAAAAAAAAGCAGAGATGGAAAGGCATCTCTGTCCTGGTTTCACATTACAGCCAGTGGTGGTCACTGGGGTATTAGCCATGCACTCACAAATTCAAGAACATTCTCATTGCTGAGGCATATATGGATAGTGCTGTAGGATTTATGACCTACCACTACATTAAACATGGTTCAGAAAATTTTCTGGAGGAAAAAAATCCAGCATTAAATGAACACTGGACCTTTTCCATTCTTCAGTCAGCAACTTGAGATTTTAATGCAAATTGTTATTCTGCTAGAAAATACAACTGATTTGCATTCTCTTTGAATTACTAAAACAGTGTTTAAGGAAGGAGGTTATTCTGCAAAATCATAAAACAAGCACTTGCATTAGAAAAAGATTTCAGATTAATTATTTTGAGCTATTGGTACCATTTCCTGCAAGATGAGTTACTTCAATAAAATTCACTGAAAAGAAAATAAATATTGAATATTTCAAAGAGAGTATATTCAGAAATACTAGTTGCATTGCATTAAATTGTAAGAAGATAAAGTTCTTTTCCTTAATATTCTACAGGTACTTGAGGTACTTTGGAGAATACAAAGTCAGACCCATTTGCTATACAACAGGCTGTATTTGTTCAGTCTATATTGTTCTATACCCAGATCAAGAGTTAATTCAGTTAACCTGATTCCACTTTTCTTGGTAATTACAACAGGTTCAGCTACTGTGTACTTGATACCATATAGGTAGATCATCTCACCTCTGACTGCCAAGGGAGAAGTATTTTCAAGTTACAGAAAACACAGCTTTGGAGAGGAATATCACTTTAGCAAAACTAGCTTTGTTGTCTGGAATAGCTTTCTAAGTGGAACAAAAGATGTTATTTTTTGAGCTGCTGACCTACACAAAACCCCTTCCAAATTTTAAAATATGTTTTAGATGATCTCAAAATATGAGATAATGTGCTAAGAACCAGAACTTTGAAAATTCTGAAAACACATCAAACAGCAATCCTCTTTTCTGAACTCACATTGCAAAACTCTGTAAAATACTATTTTTTCCATCAATTTCACCAAATTATACTGAATTAGTTTTTAATCTCAAAATCTTTTCTTTTAATAATGTAGTGTCTTCCTGATTCAAGCCATTTGTGGTGTTTTGGTTTTGTTGGGGTTTTTTGTTTGTTTTGGGGGTCTTGTGTGTTTAGGGTTTGTGTTGTTTTTTTTTTTTTTTACTGTCTGCAGATCACCAAATATGTGGAAAACCTCACATCAAAAGAAGGGCGAAGAGAATCGAAGAGAATCAAATAAACCAGGTTGGAAGAGACCTTCAAGATCATCGCGTCCAACCTATCATCCAACACCACCTAATCAACTAAACCATGCAACCAAGCACTCTATCAAGTCTCCTCCTGAATACCTCCAACGATGGTGACTCCACCACCTCCCTGGGCAGACCATTCCAATGGGCAATCACTCTCTCTCTGTGTAGAACTTCTTCCTAACATCCAGCCTAAACCTCCCCTGGTGCAGCCTGAGACTGTGTCCTCTTGTTCTGGTGCTGGTTGCCTGGGAAAAAAGACCAACCTCTGCCTGTCTACAACCTCCCTTCAGGTAGTTGTAGACAGCAATAAAGTCTCCCTGAGCCTCCTCCTCTCCAGGCTAAGCAACCCCAGCTCCCTCAGCCTCTCCCCACAGGGCTTGTGTTCCAAACTCTTCACTAACTTTATCGCCCTTCTCTGGACACGTTCCAGCAAGTCAGCATCCTTTCTAAACTCAGGGGCCCAGAACTGGACACAGTACTCAAGGTGCGGCCTAACCAGTGCACTGCACAGGGGCAGAATGACCTCCCTGCTCCTGCTGGCCACACTGTTCCTGATGCAGGCTAGGATGCTATTTGCCCTCTTGGCTGCCTGGGCACACTGCATTCTCATGTTCAGCCTACCATTGACCAGTACCCCAGGTCTGTAGGCTCAGAACATTTTTATTTCCCTCTTAACATAATAACCATATTGAGAACAGTAAAGCATATATAGCACTTACAGACAAATAGCCACCATTTTGGTTCTACTTACCACTGGCTGGTTGCAAAGGTAACGGCAAAGTTCTCCAATGTACTGGATGACAGTTACGTTGTACTTTTTGCAATCACTCCAAAACTGACTAGCTGAGAACTTCTTTTTCAATACACAGGTTGCACCTTCATGGAAATAGTAGAAAAGGACATAAAGCATTTTGTCTATAGGGCAGCTTATCTATGTATGTTCAGTATTTCTACAAAATAGAACAGAAAACAAACCAAGAGCATCCTCATTCAGATAACCATATGGTGTTTAAGCTGTTTTATTGGAACTACGTATCTGGTAGACAAAGAATGGAGATGGAACCAGTCACTTTCTTTGTGAGACAGTAAATAAGTTGTTAAAAGTTTCTCTTTGCTGGTATTGTAACATTATTCCAAAGAGCTTAACTGAAAATATCCAGAAAAGTCAGCCAAAATTAGCAGATTATTTGAGGAATACTGAAACCTCATTTTTCAATAAAAAGGCTATTAATCAATGCAGAATCAGACAGAATTAATCCATAAGCAAATGATCTTTCCCTTGCCCTAACTTGTCCTTGATACTTCAGGAAATATTTGACATCAACTTCCAAATAAATTTTTTATAAGAGAGTCATTGAGGACACATACATTGTCTCAGTAAAATACATATTTTATTTTCCATGCCAAAAGAGCACACAAATTAAATGGGCAAAAAGCTATAGATCATATAAGGATACATGGCAAAACTCAGTGTTAACTATAAATGCATTTGCCAGTCTTTTTAAGTTCACCAAAATACATTTTAGTTCTATGCCACAATACAATGATTAGTCTGTACATATACTAATGCACTATACACACTGCCAAAATATCATGTGTCTTCAAATTCTTTTTTTTACCTAAGTATTAAACAAAGCAAAACCAGTTGTGACACAATTAAGTATAATTCTTTTCTAGTACCACAATTACAGCTTGTAAGAGATCCTTTGCTATTACAACACCCCCATCTCCAAAATACAGAATTATAGAGCTATTCTGAAAAGACCATTAATTTGATTTCAATAAATAATTAGTTTCCATAATGGCAGTGAACCCGTGTTTCATACACTTGTATAATAATCAGTGAACCTAAGAGTGTTTTATACATTTTAATAATAATTATCTAATAATACTATGATCAAATGAAACAAGCCATACCCAATTCAATGCAACCACCAATGCCAAGAAGAGATGCTGCACTGTGATAAAGAGGCAAAGTAATATAAATTATGTCTGCTGCAGTAGCACCAAAAGCCCATAGCCCAGCAGCTCCTTTAAGAACTTGCATGTGACTGATGACTGCAGCCTTTGGAAGACCTGTGATGAAAACACAAAACATGCATAATGCTTCTCTTAAAGAAAACTCAAGTTAATGTTTTTTTCTTGTGTAAGGTTTCTAACAGCGTAAAATAAACAATTCTTTCTTCTGTAACCAAACTTTAATCCATCTGTTTAGATGGCCATTAATACACAACTGCCTGTTCTACAGTATTGCATGTTTGCTCTGCACATATAAAGACACACAAAATGGCTTGTAACCTCGTCTGCTAGTATTTTAATCTGATGTCAAGTCAATTCAAATAGGTGGAAACATGAAGAAACTCCGTGGTTAGCAAGCTATCAAATTACACAGAACCAACAAAAGGCCAAAAGCATTTAATAAACACATTAATTTCTTTTAACATGAAGAAGTATCACACTAGATCTCTTTCATGTAAGAGTCATAGGGACTGTAATGTAATTAAGAAAGGCATGGGATCCACATGAAGTAGATCATGTAGCAAGTGGTTATCTATGATGTAGACATCTAAGTCTAACAGTTTGGTTTACAACAGTATGAAGACTATGTAGAATTTAAAATTAAAAAGAGGCCAACAAAAAGTTCATTCCAGTTATGTTTTTCTTAATTAATTTCTTCAGATTCAGCACACCATTTCTGTTCAGCAATATGCAGTCACATGCAAGAGCTTCTTGGGCTGCTACTCTGGTACCCATTATTTTGAGTAAATGATGTGATCTTGCTTCATTTATGCTCTCACCTACACCCACATACTTCAGGTGAGTCCTGATGAACAGAGAGAACTGTTAAATTTTTTTAAAAAAATTAATAGTTCAGAAACTTTTTCTTCTAGCAAAGCTAACATTCATTTGAAGACTTGTTTACTGGAAGTGTCATATATGCAGGTTACAGCTACACTTCAAAGCTATTTCAACAATCATCATACTAAAAAGGCAACAAGCTATATTGCCAAAAAAACACTTAAGAGTCAGAAGTGCTCTACAGAATCTTGATTTTTTTCTGTCTTCCCTTACAGGAAGCTGACTGTAGACCATGCAAGATTATTCTTTTGTTTTAACTACTTTTACCAGTCATGGATTTTAGGAGCAACACTATGCTCCTGTGTTATCAAAAAGTGTGAAAATCCACAGTTACTTCCGATTAGAAATAGTTATTCCATACTGTTCAGACTAAACAAACCTTACACTTTTGGTCATCCAGTACATAAAAGAAATTCAATATAAATTAATGTGGTACATACAAAAAAATACAGTAAATTTTATGTAACTAAAATTTGAGACTTCTCACAGATATTCCAAAGGCAGCTATGAGAGAGAAATCCTCTCATCTGAAGAATTCTACAGTATTTTTTGCAAAACCTCTGTACTTTTAACAAGCAAGCTCAACCACATTCATATTTACTACAAACACACATAAACTCTTGATAGTACTTATACTTCCTAATTTTGTTTCTAGACTGACATTTTTATTTCCTATTTTTTCCCTAGAACCCAAGGCAAATAAATTATTTGTATGAATGAACAAAGCCATAAAACACATCTCAATTTTAAATCTTCTTGTGACTACAACTGTTGCATTCAGCTGAATCAGAATGCCAATCTGCTTATCTTAACAACATTATGGTGCTTTTCATGCCAGTGATCAGTTTTTTTAAAGTCTTAGCTTCTCAGCTGCTGAAGCACTGGTAATCTGGTAATAAAGACAGCCATCTGTTTCTAAACTAAAAGGCTAGTAACTTAATCCTATTTCCTATCTACAGTGACCTGCATAGAACGTGACTTAATAAGGAAAACCAAATGTCTATTTGCTTGTTTGAATATTTTTCTTGAAATTTGAGATATTAGCTATATTAAATAAGCAATTGCATGTGTTAACAAAACAGTATTTATTAGTATTGAAAAAAAAAAAACAAAAGAAAAAAAGAAAAGGTAAAACATTTTATAAACACCTTAGCTGTGAACCATTAAGGTGCAAAGCTTCTCACAGCATTTTCACAATGTAGCAGGAGTAAAAAGAAGCCACTGGATATAAACAAACAGTCACTGACATTTCTACCATAATACTTCTAATTAGGAAATCTGAAATTCCTCCATGAGGATAATAGCCCTTTGGAACAGAGAGATTTTAGATGAAAGGTGAAGAACAGGCTCTTTAGCAGATCTGTACCTGTTGTTCCCGAAGTAAATATATATAAAACAGGTGATTTGAGGTTGTTGGCAGAGCGCTGATTAACCGGAACAGGGTCTTCAGATGCATTCTCTATTTTGTCTAAAAGGGTATAGACACTTGGAAAAGTGCATTCTTTGGTCATTGTCCAAACACGTATGTCTTTCTGGAGGTTTGGAAGAATTTCTTCCAGAGACCCAAGCAGATCTTAAAAAATAACATAAAATGAAGTTACTTGCATTATGTCTTCACAAAACAAAACAAATACAGTATTTTTCCTCTAAAACGTTTACTTAATAATAGAAAGAGTGTTGAAAGCCACCTCCATGCACATAAATAGAGTCAATAAAACAATTAGGAACTAGCATGAAATTCACCAAAACCAGGATATAACATTGTAAAAATACTGCTGACCCCACAAGGTCAATTGTCAAGTATCCCTCAAGGCAAAATGAGTTTTGATTACTAGTTGCTGCTTATCAAGTAATTTTGTATAACCCTTGGTCATTTCTAAAATCAGAATGAAGTGTAGTTAGGATTCAAATTCAAAAAAATAATGAAGAAATCTGTTGAAGACACAAGGCAAATAGACAAGTAACTGGTAATCAAAGTGCAGGTTTCCCTGGAAGCTTTCAACAGCAATCACTCATCATGCAGGGTTGGTGTTTTGTTTTGTTTTTTTTTTTTCAAAAACACATAAGGGCCTGATTTAAAAAAAAACCATACAAATGAAAAACCATGTTGTGTATGCAGGTACCTGAATTTCACAGAACAAAAACTTGTGCCTTGTTCAGAAACTGCCGAAGTGCCAACCATGTGACTACTTATGTAGTGCTTTGAGTGTTTTAGATAATCTGATTTCAGGCACATCAGACAATTTTATTTTCTTATAATCACATGTTCATTCACTGAAAACCATTTCTTTTACTGGCTTTTACCTGAATATAAACACATACCCATTTTTATAGAACAAAAATCAGCAGCATAACTACTATTTTTACTGTCTTACCAAGAAAGAAACCATGAGAGCCCCAGATTAAACAGAAATAAAATAAACGGAAGCCAACCTTTAAGTAATATACTTTGTAAAACTGCTTAGAAATATAAACATAAATACCATCTGTCACTTTCTTAGAACACTGCAGACATTATAGTTCTAACCCAAGAAAATTCTCAAGAATAGGAATAATATTGATTTCAATAGAACTATTCGCATACTTAAAGACTCATTTACACTTAAGTGCTTTGCTGGATATCATCCTATGCAATTATTTTTGCGAATATCCCTGTGGGTATAAATTTGTGTTATTATCTCTGTTTTTCTAGATGAATAAACAAATGAAGTTTACATGACTCACACCCTTAATCTCATAAGGAGGTACAGCCAGGGCCATCATTCAAAATCCTGATGCCATCTCCAAGCTCATTTCACAAATATTCAATACAAATATCATTAACAGAACCTTCTTGAATAAATTTTACATTGAAATAACTGAAGATTTTTATTCTTTCAGAAAACTACTTTTGTGATGACAGATTGCTGTATATATTTTAATGAATGACTCTATCCCTGTAACAGGTATAGCTTACAGTCACCAAGTAAACATACGTTTTATAAAACTACAGAGTGTAAAGGCTATATATTTTATGAATGTTTAGTAAATAGATCTGGTGGAGTGTAACACTAACATTTTTGTGTTCTAGCTTCCTTGCACTGTAAAATGATTTCAGGAAGGAATCACTCAAATAATTACAAAAATCTGGAAGATAGATAGCCTCCCAAAATGTACTCATCGGAGTGCATTCCCCTGCCACAACACACAGCAAAAGAATGAAAAAATGTGACTGAAAAACAATGTTAAAAACAACAGTGTTAACTGCAGGAAATGCAATACAATGAAAGCCATGATTCATTGTCATGTTAAGTCTGGTTTGCTGTCACATTATACAACCAGGGAACATTTTTCAAGTAATAAATATGAAACCACAACAGTAGTAGTTTTTTGTATTCAGAAATTCTAGATAAGATATGCACTAAGTTTTCTGTGTTTGAGTAACATGAAGTGCAAGTCTGTCACCTCTTTTTGCCCCTTTCCTTTCATTAAAGGATGAAAGATGCAAACTATTAATTTCAACTCTACAGAGGCTATTATTTAAGAATAACAAGAGGGCACAGATCCCTTTTTTGCAGACAAAAATATTTACTGTAATTTAAAGAACAATCTTCAAATTAAACATACACGCTTTATTGTTTCTCTAAAACAGTCAAAACCTGTGGGTTTTGTTGTACAGATGCTTGCTTGGCTTCTGGACAACTATTGAACTACAAACTGATTACACAATAGAATTTTTATTCTGTGCTAAGGATCTTGTACTTGGAACAATATGTGAAAGGCTTGTAGCTATATTATCTTGAAAGAAGTTTCTAGTTAATTAGCAAAGAACAGCAGAAACAATAAGTGATAGCCTCAATAAGAAAGTGCAATTTAAAACAGTACTTAAAGTGCTAGAAACTGAAAATCACATTTGGAACACACAGAAGCACAGGGTGTTTGAAGACAACTCTCAGTTGTACTAACATATTTCCATGGAGTAATTCTGAGGATAGTCATCTAATGTTCTGTTCCATCAACAAAGAACTTCTGTGCCAGACATTGTGTAGGGCTTTACATACTGTCTTGCCTGTCTGTGAAGAAAAAAGAGCCCTCTGTAGAAACTGTAATTTGATTATTTCTAGAGGTAGCTGGTATTTGTACTTTACCATAAGGGAATGCGGTTAAACAGTTTAGCTACTTAAACTTGTGGTTTCTCTTAAGTACTTGTTTGCTTTTTACATTATGAAAGCATATTCAAGTTTTAGTTTATTTGTTTTGGAAGAAATGACTGCTTATCTAAATTTTGGTAACACGGTCAACAGCAGTGTGCACATTATTTACATAGTTTTTAATATGAATATTCACTATGTGGCTTCTGCCGGGGCGGGGGTGGGGAGAAGTGTTGAATTGTTCAAGATAAATATGCTTCTCCTCTTTTATTGCCTTCTTTCCCCTCTCTTGTTTTTAAAGAGCTTCAATATTCAACAAAAACTTTGTGAAACTATTGCGTGAATACATAACTCAGTTATATCTCCAGAGAAACCATAAAAATATGGTTTGCTTTTGAGCTACTGTCCTGAGCTTCAAGTTGCACAGAAAGTTTTTTATGCTATTTTCCAGCAAAGAAACAATGCAGCCTGTTGGCAAGGACACAGTCCTACACTGCTGAAAGGGATACATCAGATTGAGATCAACTTGTACTGGACAGAAAGTTACTTGGAAGGCAAATTGTATTAAATGGTTCTTACATAACTTTCACGTGCTCAGCAAGGTATGGAAAGTTCAAACTCTTCCCCACACTGCCTGGCCTCAGAAAATAATTGTTATTTGTACCTGATTCCTCAAGTGACTCCTTACACTCAGCACTTTCTCTCTGTAATACAAACAGGAATTACAAGATGGTTATGGCTCAGCATCAGTAGGCAAGGCAGCAGAGGTAGTAGAACAGAGAGTGGCTTGGGAATCACAGTTGGGCACTGTCTTCCACTCAAATGCCATCTGGGACAGAGATGCAAAGTAAGCAAGGCAAGTGATCAAGGAGATACGATGTCTAATAGAGCAAATAAGCATGTGTTCCGCAGATTTTCCATGGTTTCCTTGTCCAAAATGTTTAGGTCTAAAAAGCTTTTAATTCCAAATAGTTAAGAAAAGATGTCTGTGATAAAAACAACTTTTTTTTCACTCAGTTGATTAACATATGAGAGATGATACTGCTACTTGTACATAATACCATATGACCTTAATTCACAAATACCAAAATGACTTTGCATACTCTCTCCAGGATTTTGACACACTTCTGTCTGAACTTCATACCCACCAGTATAAACCCTGCTTCTGAGCTCAGATGAGGGACAGGAAACACTGAGTAGCACCAGAAGGCACTCCTGGTACCTGAAGAGTAAGGAATCCTGGCCAAGTAAATGGTGTATTTGCACTGCTAATTCTGTGCAGATCTGCAGAATCACAAAATGGCTGTGGTTGGTAGGGATCTCTGGAGGTCACCCTTGCCCAAGCAGGCCCATGTAGAACAAGCAGTCCATGCAGTATGTACACTCCTTGAATAGGCTTTGATGTCAGGATTGATGTAAACCAGTCTCATGGAGTTAAATAATGCAATCCTTTCACTGTTGAATCTCGCCATCACAAGTTGTGATGGCAATCGGGGGTGTCTTGCTAAGAGCCAAAATCTTCTGAGTAGCAACACACTACAAATGCGCTGGCAAATTTAGTTTGTACCTTTCTGGTGAGTAGCTTTTAAATTAACAAAGGGTGGCAAAAGACGTTAATAAATGGAGTAAGGGCAAATACCTTTTAAATAGTTCGGATTGCTTTTAGAGTAAGCTAATGCTGGCAGTCTGATAGTGACAAGGGCATAATGCTGCTTTGATTTTCAAGTTTTTTGTTTACTTACGTGTTAGTTAAATGTCATTTTATAAAAAACAGTTTTAATTCCAACTTTTGAATCCCTTCCAAGAAACATTCCACAGAATGGGAGTGGTAGTAGACAGTGCTTCTGGGAATGGAAGTGTGAGAATGTTATGTAACAAATCAACCCAAAAGCTAACTGCTCTGGCAACAGAGCAGATGAATGAAAGAACCTAAAACAAAAACTCTCTCCCTAGAAAAAAGACAAGTGGAAATACTGAAAAGCAGTTAGGCTACAACGTCTAAATGCTAAAAAAAAAAAAAATCAGAGAATCTATTTACAGCCTGCAGTTGCATGAGAAATAAAAAACCCTAGTTACTAGATTGTGCTGAATGAACTAGAAGAACATTGCTCCCGTAGAAGAAAAATCGACTTGTAAGAGATAGCCATTTCATACAGGAAACCAATAATAGGGAGAAAATTTTATGTTATTACAACATATCTGATGCTTAGGAACAATAATTACAGAGAGTTCATAGAATTTAGAAATAAAAACCAAACCTTCAAAACGTAACTACTATTGGACAATTCCATCTAAAGTTAGAAAAAGCAGTCAAAATATCAGACATGTCAGACAGATGTCTGACTGCCAGTGCCTAAGAAAAGATGACACTAAGTGGGCTGGGTCACCAAATCACAACCTCAGGAAAATATGCACGGTACAAAACAAAACTGAAGAGTACAAATTCCATAAATAAGAGATCTTGCAAGAGGTAGCATGAAAGAATATCAAACCATTCACAGTACCCACCCTATTTTGATGGAAGTATAAAAACCTTGCATAAAAACTAAAAGCATTTTGGAAAAATTACAAAATGTCCCAAAAGAAGCTGCAGAACACAATCATCCCATGCCCAGGAAAGCTATGCCACCATTCTGATCAGGAAAGATTCAGCAATAAACAATTAAATGTAAGAAGCATTCCAGATATCAGCAGAAACAAAACACTGAGTGGATTTCAATGCAGGTTCCTGATTTGACGTGCCATTACAAACAGGAATTTCAAGAGTGGATATGGTCTTGCTGAGTAGAGACAGTTAATGGTCAAATTATTAAGGGGATGATTTCTACTGCTCTGCAGACAAGAACAAGATTGCAGATCATAAAAATGTTGAAAACATACTTTCATAACTGGTAGAAAAAGTGGAATTGCTAAGTCAAGTCTATATTTGTTTGTGGATGGTGAAAAAGCCATGTATTTTTCAAAACTAGAATTTCTATTATCCAGAAATAAAATTACAATATATTAGTCTCTAATTAAAACAAACAAACAAAACCCGAACAATGTTAGTTGCCAAACATGCTACCTAACTATGGATATGATAGCTATTGTGCCACAAGAGCAAAACATACAAGAAAGTTTAAGTCATGCCTACTAATAAGGAAGAATACCTTGAAAATTACACTAATACTAGAAGAAAATATGTTTAAAAGACATCTGAGAATTACATAACTGTGTAACCTCAGTGTCAAATACTGCACTACAATTTTCATATACAATAGGGGGAAATTATTACGTACAATAATCATATTTATCTTTTTGTTTCAAGAGTGGTATGGGTTGGTCCTCACAGTCACCTAACAGTATGTGAACGTATAGCTGTGAAACCTGAATTCCTTTGGAGAAGCTACTTTTCTGTATGGCATACCCAATCAACAAGACACAACAGCACTTCAACTTGTTTCATAGATACAGATGATATTTTCTAACTCCTACAGGAAAATACTATGAAGCCTTGCAGGCTCAAGGGCCTGATAACAATGCTGAGACTAAAATCCATAAGCAAATAAGACAACTGACACATAAAAAAAAGCTCAGAGGCTAATTTCTTGGTATTCATCAGCACATAGCTCTTCTGTGAGTAGAGGGTGGGTCCTAGAACAAGGTAGTTAACACAGTCACTATCAACTGCTGGTAACAAATTAAGAGTGGAGAAACACACATCCTGTTCCTACGTTTTAATTCATTAGTCGTCCATTAAAATTGACAAAGGCTGCTCTTAAATATAAGGTTTGACCCACAGTTGTCCTTCACCACAGTCAATAAACAAGAATTTCCTAAACATTAGTTCCATTCCTCAATTCATAGACTCCAAAGTATATATTCATGAGAGAGTGTTAAATAAGACTTATTTTCTTTTTAATTAAGGCAAAACAAAAACTCTTACTTCAGGAGCATTGTTACCATATGTTTGGAGATTACATTTAAGTTGATTTTTGTTTCATTAGCTTGTTTTAATTACCGGACATTATTAAACTAGCATACTGCATACAATCACAATGACAAGTTATAATTAAAAAATATGCTAGGGAAAAATCTTAAGCACATATTAAAAAAGACAAATTTGCAGTATCAGAGGAAATTACATCATTTAGGTATTACAGATGCAAAACCTCACAACGTGTTCACTTTGTATTACTATTGGAGAGGCAGGACAACTTTAATTTTTAATATTTTGAAAGGTCCTTCTCCAACCACATGACAAGGTTCTGCGTGATCTGTTAGCATTACTGTTTCATTTGCACTTGATAATAAATACTAAGGCAAGTTTATATTGCAGAGGTCTTCAGTTTATACATCTCTAATAACTGAAGTCTAATTTGAATATACAATGCATGTTATGTCTACATGATTTTTTAATTATTTTCAAGCACATGACAAAAATGTAATACCCTAAAAGCTTACACACGCAATTATCTCCTATACAAACACAGCAATTTCTTCTACAATACAATTGGCTATTACGAATCAAACTCCTATGTGCTACATCTGCAAAAACGCAAACCAAAACAGCCTCTCAATTTTAGTCCCGGGGTGACTACCATCCCTCTGAAGAGTTGCACAGCAGAGGTTGTAGTCTGAGCTTAAGCTCAGTAGTTTGCAGTGGTTTGATCACTATAGAATACTGGAGAATAAGGCAGATGACTTCAGATTAAAAGTTACTATTCTAAAAGGAATGGGAAATTTTTTTTAACGGATCATTTAAATATTTTCTGAGATACATTAAGTAATTAGGAAAGCAAATAAACGGTTGGAGCAAGCTGTACTTGGATGATAAACTTTCCTGAAATGCACATTTTTGAAGAAAAGGTTAAATGGATGTCCCCAAAGCATGGATACCTTTGATTCTGCCTGAGCGGCTTAAACTTTATGATCTCTCGAAGCCCCTTCCAGTCCTAGGTTCCTTTCATTCTGTAAGCATCTGACAGACAGACTTTGAATGAAAGAGCTGGAAAGGTATATACACAGGGCAGACGCGACATTAAAAGCTTCGGATGTATGTATTAGCCATATACTATACCTGCTCCCACAACCAGCATCTTGGGCTCACAGCTACTGACACAGTGCAGGAGAGATTTGGCGCGGACGTTAAAGTTGAGGAAAGCCACCACGCAGCCCAGCTTGGCAAGTCCAAACCACACATGGATGAAGTCTGGTTCGTTGCTCATCAGCAAGGCCACGGTGTCGCCCTTCTTCAGAACCCCGTGGTGTAGGAAAACCTGCGCTACTCTGTTACTTCTACTGTCCACGTCCCGGTAGGTGTGCACCTTCCCTTCGTAGATGAGGAACGGTTTGTGGGGCTGCTTCTCAGCCAGCTTCACAAACTTGTCCAGGACGGTGACAATCCTCCCTTGCAGCCGGTACATCTCCACTCTCAGCCCATACGCCAGTACTTTCAGCAGGTATCTCAGGTCAACCCAGAAGTAAGGGAAGAAGAGTTTCTGGATGAAGTGCAAGGAAACAATCCCGGCGGCAGCGCCCGCTACCCAGGAGGGCGGCATTGGGAGTGGATAAAGGTCGTCCCAGCTACTCATTTCCCGCCAGCCAGGCGGCTTGACGCACGGGGCTCAGAGAGCAGCCAGGCAGGGCACGGAGTCTGAGGAGAAAGTTGGTAAGAGCTAAGGCTTTTCCCGCCCTCTCCTCCAGATTGGTGCGCCGCCACCTTGGGAAGCCCGCACCAATTCCCTGTCAGCCGGCAGCAGGACTGGGGAAGCCAAACAGTCCACAATGACCGCCAGCTGCACACCTCGTCCCGCCGCCCGGAGCCGCCCGCCCACCCACCTTAGTCTCCTCCTGCTGCGGCGGGCGCCGCACCTGCAGGATGGCACGCCCCGGCGGGAGGAGAGGGCAGGCAGGGGCGGAAGCTCCTCTACTCACCACGGACGCCTACCCACTTACTGCCCCCCATCCAACCCAGGACTTAAGGACAGCACCGATTGCTGGCCGGGCGGAGGCGGCTGCTTCTTGAGCCGGTTGTATAAGGCGCGATCAGCTGCCTCCTTCCGCCCCCGGCGGCAGTAGCCCGGGAGGTTGGCTCCTGGGTAAGACGGCGGCCGTGGGCCGGAAGCCTCGCCCCAGGATGGCCCGAGCCGCGGCTGGCGGCAGCAGGGCTCCGCGCAGAGGCCTAGGGTTCTGGGAGGCAGGTGGACGCACTGAGGCGGGCAGGTGCCCCACGCCGGGCAGGTGCTCCATTCTGGGCTGTTCCCTCGTTGCTTGTAGGGTCTACCCCTGGTATGTCATTTTGGCCGCGGGCCCCTACGGCTCGGCTCCGTGCTGATGAGTCAGGAAGTAATTGGCATACAGGCCCTGTCAACCCTGGAGGCCCAGGCTACTCTTACATGCAACCTGGGCCAAAGGAGCAGTTTTAGACTGTGGAGACTAGCGCTGCACCTAGCCTGTGTCTGGGCAATACCTGCATAACATGTTCAGTCCAATGGGAAACTGGATACTGAACTAAGGCCTTGGGTTTGTGTATCATGGAAATGTCAAGCTGAAGGGATGCCATTGGCATGGAGCAACCACAGTTAGGCATGGTGCTGATCCCATGACTTTTGAGATTGGTTACCCCAAATACTTCAAAATACTTCAAAACACTCACAGCTTCCTGCTATCCAAAAGCATCCACTTCTGGTGTCCATGGTGAGATGCATAACATGGTGTTCTTGTATTTTACTGCAGACAAGTCTGGAGTTACATGAACTGTGAGCAGCCAAGGTCGTTTTCTGAATGACAGATATTCTTCCCTTGTGTGGGCCACAGACTGAATACATGACTCTTGGTGCACTGTGACAAAGCCAGAAGGTACTGAAAACTGTAGCCTATAGTAAATGCATTATTTTACAGAGTATGAATGTGCTTTTGAATAGTTCAGAATTTTCTGAAATGTTAAGACCACAAGTACTGGTAATTTACTACATGTAGTCTTCTGTCTGCCTATCGCCAATACACCACAATAATCTAGTTTCCTATCATGTTCCTCACCTCATCCTTTTGTTTTCCTTATATACCAGGCTAGTGCTCCAAAGCATTACTGCAATATCTGCAGGAATATACTTCTCATGCATCTAATTGGTAATTATATTAAAATCCCTTTCGTCCCCCAAAAGGTATGTCATAATTTTGAGATAAGTGAGACCTGAAAGCTGACAGTGTAGCCCTTTTCTCCTTTGTCTTCAGATACCAAGCCAGCTAGCTGTCTTGTCTGAGCTCTTTGAAATCAGTGAGGGATGTCTTCCTTCTCAGGACAAAGAGGAAATTTATATAGAAGAGGATGCTTATTCCAGGCTCATCTTAAATTTAATGACTAGTATGGAGGGAATCCCATATTGGAAAGAATATCGTAGATTTCTTCCTGAGGCTGTCAATTGCAAGTGCTAGTAGGAAACCTAAATAGAGTAGTAAAGACTGAAAAGTAAAAGCAAATTGTCATTTAGTTCTTCCTAGAGTACTCCCTTACAACATCAAGACTACAACTTACATTTTGTGCTCTGCAGGTCTGCCAACTGCTTGTACTTCCACACACAGAGTGTAAAAGCCTGAACAGGCTTGCTTCTCCTAAAACACATTTCTAATATCCCTTTCATCCAGCCTGAATCGAGACCATTGGCCCTGTATTCAGTTCTCCTAAAACACATTTCTAATATCGCTTTCATCCAGCCTGAATCGAGACCATTGGCCCTGTCTTCAGTTCTGCTAAAACACCAGCCATTCTTGTTCGCTACCAGTCTACAGCTTAGAATCATAGAATTATAGCATAGTTTTGGTTGGGAAGGATCTCTTAGAACATCAGGTCCAAACATTGGCCTAATGCCACTGTGGCCATTAAACCACATCCTGAAGTGCCATGTCCACACCTCCAGGGATGGTGACTCCACTACCTCCGTGGGTAACCTGTTCTCATGCCTGATCATTCTTTCCATAGATAAATTTTTGCTATTATCCAAACTAAACTTCCCCTGGCACAATTTCAGGGCAGTTCCTCTCGTCCTATCACCTGATACTAAAGAGACCAACCCACATCTCACTACAACCTCCTTCCAGGTATTTGGAGAGATCAGTGAGGTCTCCCCTCAGTCTCCTGCAAACTAAACGATCCCAGTTCCTTCAAATGTTCTTCATAAGAATGTTCTCTAGACCTTTCTGACATTGTTGCCCTTCCCTGGGCACACAATAAATGTTCTTATTGTATATAAGAACAATAAATATAAGAACAATAAATGTTCTTATTGTAATGAGGGCCCCAAAAGCCCCCAAACTGAACACAATATTCAAGATGCAGCCTCACCAGTGCTGAGTACAGGGGCAAGACCACTTACCTACTCCTGATGGCCACACTATTCTTGATCAAGGCCAGGATGCTTTTGGCCTTCTTGGCCACCTGAGCACATAATTGGCTTATGTTCAGCTAGCTGTCAGCCAGCACCACCAGTTCCTTTTCCACCAGGCAACATTCCAGTTATTCTGCCTCAAGCCTATGGTATTGCGTGGGGTTGTTGTGAACCAAGTGCAGGACTGGGTACTTGGCCTTGTCAAACCTCATACAGTTGACCTCAGCCCATTGATCCAGCCTGTCCAGATCTCTTTGCAGAGCCTCCTTACACCCAAGCAGATCAACACTCCCACCCAATTTGGTGTCATCTGCAGACTTACTTAGGGTGCACTCAATTCCCTAATCCAGACCATTGATAAAGATGGCCCAAATCCTGAGCTCTGGGAAAAACCACTAGTGTCTGGCCACTACAGAGTCCTTCTCACATGGCTTCAAACTTCCTTTGAACTGCAGCATTTTTCCTGCAAATCTTCCTTTGTCTGACTTCGGTGGGTTTCTTAGCTAACCCAGGTCACCTGAGTAAGAAACTTTTCAGCTCC
Organism: Picus viridis; assembly: GCA_033816785.1. Taxonomy (NCBI): domain Eukaryota; kingdom Metazoa; phylum Chordata; class Aves; order Piciformes; family Picidae; genus Picus; species Picus viridis. Next base: position 31,522,913 of record CM066606.1, read on the forward strand.
TTTCTCTGTTCAGCCTAAGTCATCCTCTGAGGCTCTCCTTAGCCTTTTTTAGACCCTTGTGACAAAAGCAAGCAAATTGCTATCAATGAAGTGTAAATGGAAATGTTATGAGTGAGGAAGCAACAGCTGCAAGTGAACTGAAAGGATGATCTGTACTCACAATGAAGACCACAGTTTCCAGGCAATCAAATTGAGGAATGTATTGCTTCTGGCAAAGCCAGAAGGCACATACTCTGCTTAAACCACAGCACAAATGACTCATTAAGGGACAAATCTGACCTTTCCTCGGAAGAGGATGACAGCAAGGTTGCAGAATGTCACACATACCATAGCTCATCTGTTATCCAATAGGTGGTAGGAAAACAAGGAACTAATAAAGAACTCAGGAGACTCAAATGCTGCAAATAGATTGATCAAATTACAGTGTTATTACAAGAAGACTTTTCCTTCTACATAAATGTGATACAGATTTCTGTTCTACAGAATCAAAACCTTGTAAGCCACTCTAAATCAGAGTGCACACTGCCTTCCTCAATGTTTGAAAAAATGACTACAGAAAGATAGAAACAATAGATCGTCAATTTCTCAATTGGAACATTGGTATTATACTGTCAAGAGAGAAGTCTTGGTTCAACCAGAGATTTTGAAGGTAGATTTTGTACTAGTCCTCCACTAATCTTAACAGGAAAAACTCACTTTGTTTCGTTTGTTTTTCTGTGCTTGAAACTGTGGAACACAAGGAGTAATAGAAATTTAATTCTGTCTATTTGACTCAAGCTAAAGCTCAGCTTCATGCCCTTTCTTTTTCCTTGCCTTAAATCCCTGGGAATAATATGATCTGTCTTTCCTGTGTTCCCGTATGCACTGCGAGTCAAATGAGTTGATCAATGGAAAAGGTAGCCTGTGGCAGCAACATTTTGAGAAGTGGCGGACAACAGCCTCTTACAGTGCTTTTCAGTAGTAAGGATGCTCCATGCTACTGGGACATCTCTCCTTGAATGTTGTTGCATAGTCAAACTATGTTTAATCATTTGTAGTCTTTGTCATCTCCAATTGCAGAACCAATCAGCTCAAAAATGTGAGTGTAACTAATTTTTGTCACAGAGTTTTAATCTAGGCTCTCATTTGGCTTTGCCTCAAAGGAATGGAGGAGAACAGATTCTTGAAGAGCTCGATTGTGTTCTCAGCTGGTCCTAGAACTGTTATTTCCTATTTCACCACTAAGGCTGAGGTTTGGTTAGATTACAAATATACAAGCACTGCTTTCTTTTATGTGTGCAGTCTGGACATCATTGGAAGCAAAGTCAAGCAAATTAAATAGTGCAAAACTAGATTACAAATGGATTAAATGGCTTTATATAGGCAATAGTGGCATCAGGCTGATAGTTTTTTAATGATATGGTAGTTTTCTGTTTAGTGAAGGTATCTGTGTGTTGTGCCCTATATAACTGTACCTTCACAGGAGCACAGGAATATTTAGTATGTCAACTGGTGAGCATCACTTATTCCAGAAAGGCATTTTGTGAGGAGATAGAGTTGTAAGTTGATTTTCTTTGGTGAAGGTAGCTTAACTGGCCAGTGGTTTAATTAAAAAAATTAAAAATCATATGCAACACTATCCTGTGGTAAAAGTAATGTTAAAAAACCCTTACTGTACAGCTGTTGGGTTGACTAGAGTTTGACATTGTTAAATGCTATACAAATGAGCATAAATAATAAATAAAGACTGTAAAATCTAAGAGGCATGTGTAGTTATGTGTTGATTTGAAAGAAGATAGAGGGAGGTTGAAAGATTGACTTGCTTGCAAGAATTGCCTACAAGTGGCAAAAAAAATGCAGAAGGGGAGGCTTTCTGTTGTGTAATGTAGATGGAACAAGAAATGAGAACTAAATATTCAAAGATTCAGATCGCTGATGTGGTGGGTTTAGGCTATGCCTTTAAAATTTAGCTACAGATTTTGAGCAGAAAACTAGAAAAACATAAAGAAACCACTATTGGGTGTAAAAAGGAAACCAAAAGCTCGTTCTAAACAAATTTCATTGGACAAATATCTAGAACAAGATGGGCTGTGCCTAAGCAATTCTCTTTTCTTTCCTGATCTCTGTTTTTTTGCTTTATTCAGAAGAGATTAACATGCTTGTTGGCTGGCCTTGGCTGAAATTGTTTAGTTAAGTCTAACCCACTGCTTTCTGTCTGCTTCTCTCCCTCCTGTGGGACTGAGACAGGGACAGGGGGCAGTGGAACGGCTTCCCTGGTCTCTGACCGGGGGATTTTCGTGTTGTTTGCTAGTTGTAAATATCTGTATAATATTGTCAATACTGTCTATTTTGTACATATTCGTTGCATTCCATTGTACAGTGTAGATTTTGCTTGTAAACACAGCTTCATTTGCTTCTAACTGAATTGGTCTGGCAAAGTTAACGCTCTGGGGAAACTTCAACCCACCAGATCCAAAAAGCTCTGGGCATACTGATGAGATTTAAAGTAAAGCAATAGATAACAGGTGATTGATGTAGTTCAGAAGAAAAGTAAATACAGCCTCGCCTGTAGGTGACAGAGATGTATTTTAAATGTTCTGTGCAGTGAGCAGGAGATTGCATTTACTAAGGTGACGTATCACAAAAACATTGGTCATGACAGCAAAGTGGAAGAGTTTTATGTGTTATCAGTGAGTCTACTCCCAAAGAATACAAATGATGAAGCCTCTGATACTCTAATATAGTTTCAAAAGAAAATTGTGGGTTTGTGATCTCTAACTGGCTTTGTTCCTCTCAGCTGTGCAGAGAAATTATATAAATTCATTGTATTCATTATTCAAGTTTCTTTCTAAACTGAACATTAATTTACTTCTTGTCCTCCCAAGGGAGAAGGGAAATGTCTACAGTGCATGAGTTGTTTTCAGTAATTTTCTCATTTGTTATAAAAATGGATAAGCTGAGGAAAGATGTTTCAGTAGACAATGAAACAGTCACAAAATTCAGATAAAGCAGTTACTGGATTTGACCCCTGCCTGTGCCAGAATTCTTGTGTGATGCTTGATTAATTGCTTACATTGTCCCCTGTATACCTTAGAATTTAAGACAGTCTTCTCTTAGATTCTTCATTAGGTGTTACTCAACCAACTATAGATTAAGACATAAGGACTCATATTTTGTATGATGCACAAGGAGGAATGGTGAAAAATGCAACCCTTAAAAGTTATCGGACATACTGAGTATTTTTCTGAGGTTGGATTTAGCTATAGGTATTTGTATCTATAAGGTAGGAAAACTAAATTCACTTGGTGTTTTTGCTATGCTTTCAGCTTTTTACCCAGTGGAGATGTATACACATTTATTAGTATATTTTAAAAGTATATGGCATAGGATTTGAAAAGAAAATTATAATTGTATTTCATGCTAATTAGTACATAAATATTAGTAGTAAAGACAAAATTTTCTGCATGCATGGGACAATAAGTGTGACAGAAACTACTGAACTGTTGTTAAGTAAATAAAATCTGCAGTGAATAAAGCAATAGTTTTCTGGGGAAAAAATTGTGTGATTGTCCTGGAAGAGGCATTAACAAACCAGCTAAACATGTGTGAGCCACTGCTCTTTCTCTGTTGTAGGGTCACGTTTGAGGTTGAAGAGGCAATAGGCGCCGTTAAGGCTGTCTGGAGGGCGTGGAAGCTGGACCCCGAGCCTCATGTTTCAGAGAGATGACTGCATGTGTCAGAGGCTATTTGAGAAGGCATGTGCCAGACAACATTTTGAACTGACTGGCGGGATTTGAATAGCTAATGTGCCATTGGGCCGTTCAGTTTTCAAAAGGGGAATTTAGAGGGGAAGATTTCAAGAGCCCACACGTTCATTGTTCTTTTGTTCTCTCTCCTCTTCTGCCCCCCTGTTCCTTAATGGGATTCAAGGTGGCGACAACCACCTACTTGCTCCTGTCTTCAGGGCAATTAATTTCTTTTGTCCTAGCAGCATAGTGCCTAGATCTTCACCACAGCAGCATGTCTCCCTCTCTCTCACTCTCTCTAATTTTGGATACTACCTTTGGATTATTTCTGCCCTTTGGCTTGCAAATACAAACTCATAGCATCGCTTCATCCTGCAAAGGTTTTGGTAGTTAACAGCTCAGCAGTTTGTGAGTAACTTACACTAATTTACTTGGTTATTTCTAAGGTTTATAGCTTGTTTACCTGTTGGTTAGCTCTGTTGTGAACTCAAGGTGTCTCACCACCCGAGGCAGCATCGCTGTTTGTTTCACGCGTATAAGAAGTTTCCAGTTTGTTCCTCTGTATTCCAAGTTCTGATTTTTCTAGACTGTTACTCTATTGTTTATTAGCCTCCTATTGTGTGTAACTGACCTATCATCGACTGAGCAAATGAACCTGAATCAAATTGGCTTGAAAAAATAATTTTCTATATCTAATAAATCATGTTCATATTTTATCATATTTCAAGCTTTATCAATTTGATAAAAACTAAATCTGTGATACTACGTGATTTAAAATAGTAACATAACACTTGCAAGTGCTAAATTCATATTGGGAAAAAATCTTAATTAAGGCTGTTCCAAAGTTTAACTCTAGAAAAAAAAATTTACAGTCTTAAATTTAAAATATTTATTTTTAAGTAAATAAAACAAACAAACAAAAACATAGCAAGAAATTCACCTGTTAATTCTCTTCTTGTTACATGTCATGAGCTGGAATCTGTTTATTCTTGATGTTATGTAGGACTTACAAGCTCATACCACAGACAAAGCACTGACCGCTGAATTATTTAGTATGCTGTAATTATTCTGCTCAATTTCCCTTCAACAGAAAACATTTTGATGCCTGAGAGTATGGTGTGACCCAATAATGAAATATAAAGGAGTTTAATTTTCGTCTGGTGGAACTCACTTGAAAAGTATGATCAGATAAAGCTGAAACATTTCACTGTAGCAAGAAAATATGCCAAAATTACTGAGTCACTTCTGTATTGTAAAAACTGTGTAGTTTCAGTGTTATAATTTTGACACAGTATCACCTTTAATATCCAGATAACACAATATAGTGATGCATGGGTGTTTTACCTTAACTCTGAACTTGGCTAATATGCCTAAGGGAATTATCATGTGCTAGTTTAGTAGCGTGTGTCCACAAAAGAGAAATATTCAAATGTAGGGAAAAAATGGTGGGGGGAAGGTTGCTTAAAGTATGTGTTGGGTGGTTATTTCAACTTTTTATTAAAATAACTTTAAAAGTAGTGGCTTTTCTTTTGTAATAGACCTTTGGAATTTTACAGCAGACAAAGGTGAATTAGAAATTCCTAGAATAGTTCTTGACTAATAATGTCACATGGGGATTTGGGAAATGAGTGGTGTGGTCATACCAACATTTCTGCAGGAACCTCAGGAGTTAACGACTGAAGTTGTTGTGGTGTCAGAGACAGGACATGATGGAAGTTTTTGATCATTGGAAAACATTTAGGACTCAAAACCATAATAAATGAAAAAATTATTTTAATAATATTTTGGGGTTCTTTTTCCCCTGTAGTTCTGTGAAGACATATTTTTAAAATACATTACATGAAATGTCTCAGGTCAGTCATTACAGCATGTCAACACTATGGACAGCCTTTCAAGGATGTAGAGAAATGCCATCTCTGGTAGATGTAATTTTATTAAAAGAAAGCTTTACTATTCATGTAGTAGACCATTCAACCCCTCAGAATGTGTTGTTGTCTGCTCATTTGCTTTGGATAAGCTCTGTGGATAAATCTGTAGTTTTGCCTGAATTCATAAAGTGGGTCCATACTGGGAGTACTAATGTATTTCCTATCTATTACAGCAGTAAAATTTAGTCATACCTCCCAGAGAAGCAAATTAAAATATTTGGATTTTCTCCATCCTTGATAAACTGTTGACTGCTGATGAAATAAGCACACAATATTGAGTTTTTGCATCCCCATGCATCCCACAATAAAGCTGGGGTTCAGTCTCAGTCATCCAGAAGGGCTCTGAATTAAGAACTGATAGCAATCTGCAAATAGAGATTTCTATTTTATTTTTCTTTAAAATTTATTTTAAATTTATTTGTTTATACATGTGAGATTAAATATAATAATTATATGGAAGAGTTTCATGTTTTACTCTAGTACACTCAAGCCAATGCTTTCGATTTTACTATTTACACAGCTCCTGCTATGCTAGTCAAATACAGCACAATGGCCCTGGGATGCCTACCTTACTTTGACTCTTGTGGATGCTTAATCATATATAGAGAAAGATCAAAAGCACTTCTTATATAAGAGTCAGATGAACATTTGAATCTGAATATATATCATTTAGAAAGGATATTCTGGTGCAGTCTCAGGTGTGAGGTGTGTGAGAAGACTGTCCTTAAAATGGGGGAAACGCAGGCAGGACGTATACGGAATGGAGAAGGAAACGGACTTCTCATTGTGAAGTGACATTGCTTTCACATCCTTTAAATAAGTGTGGTAGTTTTAGGCTGTGCCTAGGAGAATTTTGCACAGATCTTGAACAGAAAATGATATCATGTAAATAAATTAGCATTGGATGCAAAAGGAAAATAATTATAAGGTCTAAATAATCCCATTGGTACGAAAACTAACATAAAGCTAGTTGTATAAACTAACTTTCTCTCTTTGTGGTTTTCTTTTCTCTGGCAAATACTAGCTACTGCTTCTGCTAATTTGCTGACCTTGGATGTGTTTCTTTGTTGTGGCTAAGTACTAACAAGCAACTCTGCTTTTCTGCTTTCTTCTCTTGTCCCATGTATAGGGGGGCAGGGGGGTGAAGAGGAGAAAGCTGTTGGTAACCCCCTAGTTTTGTCCAGGAGGGTTCTTGTGGGTTTTCATAAATTGTATGGATATGTAAATATTGTATATTTTGTACGTATGCATTGCATTTCATATTTTACGTTGTGGTTTTGCGTGTAAATATAGCTTCATTTGCTTTCAACTGAGCTGGTCTAGCAATTTTATGTTGCAGGGGTAATTTCAACCCACCACAATCAGTATTTTATTGACTACTAGTTTAACTTAATGAAATTATGGGTGATTTGAAAGGTGTTATATGCCTCAATTTTTTGTTATTCTTATAATTGTTTTCTAGACTACTAATGCAGAGCATAATATCTGGATTTCTCTTGTCTTGGAATAGGATAACACAGGACTCTGGCAGAAAGTCCTCCAGTATTCATCAGAGAACTTTTCTGACATGTTTGCCTGTGTCAAAATGTCGTGGAGCATATCTGAGGCAGGAAGACCTTGAACAAAACTGCAACAATGAGTAAATATGACAAACTGACTGTAAGAAATCATCTCTGAGGTAGGTGTTTAACATTTCCTTTCTGTTTGCTTCTGCTTTGTGAATGAGTGTTAAGGAGACCAAAATTAATTTAAAAGAAAATTACAAACCCTATATTTCATAGAATCATAGCATTTTTCTTGTTGGAAAAGACCTCCAAGATCATCAAGTCCAACTGTCAATCTAACACCACCATGGCCGTTAAACCATATCCTGAACTGCCATGTCCACACCTGAATGCCTCCAGAGACATTGACACCACCACCTCCCTGGACAGTTTCATTCCAATGCCTGACCAGTCTTCCATAAGAAATTTTTCCCAATAAATTAAATCTAAATGTCCGTTAGCACAGTTTCAGGTCATTTCCTCTCATCCTATCACATGATACTACACAGAAGAGATCAACCCTCACCTCACTACAACCACTTTTCAGGTATTTGGAGATATCAATGAGGTCTCCCCTCAGCCTCCTCCAGACTAAACAATCCCAGTTGTCTGAGCCACTCTTCATAAGGCCTATTCTCCAGGCCCTTCACCAGCTTTGTTGCCCTTCTCAGGACCTGCTCCAGCAACTCAATGTCCCTCTTGTAGTGAGTGACACAAAACTGAACACGGGGTGAGATCACTTCCCTGCTCCTGCTGGTCACACTATTCCTAATGTAGACCAGGATGCTCTTGGCATTCTTGGCCACCTGAGCATATTGCTGGCTCATGTTCAGCTGGCTGTCAATCAACACCCCTGGGTCTTTCTCTGCCATGCAGCTTTCCAGGCTTTTTCAAGTCTGTGGCTTGTGCCATGGGGTTGTTGTGACCCATGTGCAGGACCCAGAAGTTGACCTTGGTGAATCACATACCACTGGCCTTGGCCCATTGATCCAGCCTGTCCAGATCTCTTTGCAGGGCCATCCTACCCTCAAGCAGATCACACTTCCACACAGTTTACTATTGTCTGGAAATTTACCAAGGGTGCACTCAATTCCCTTGTCCAGATCATTGATATATTCAAGAGAACTGGTCCAAATCCTAAGCCCTGGGGAACGCCATTTGTTAATGGCAAACAACTGGGTTTAACTCTATTCACCACCATGTCCAGTCACAACAGCTGCCAGCTAGAATTATTCAACCTTTTCATTATGCTGTTGCATTTCTAGGTGAAAGGGCTGTTGGAATCATCTTTCAAAGGATTAGAACAGGGTGTTTGCCTTCCATGCCTTCAGGCAAGCCCAAGATAATTTTCAACATGCCTCTGTTTTCTGAGCTTTCATGTTTCCATCACAGAGTTAAACAGTATGCCAGAGACAATTCATCCTTTATTTGTGCTTTTGTTATTTTGTACTTTGCTTGGATTAGAAATTTTACCAGAACACTCTGAAGATAATATTATCAATGTTAGTTGATATAACAATTTGTTACTGTTGCCTCTTTTTGCTAGCAGTACTTCCCTGGACTTGTACAGGGTTCTGAATCTGTTATTGTTTTTTAAAAAAATGTGTCTTCTGTGTGAAACACCACATTCAGAAATACTTTGTCATCTGGTGTAATTGAGCTACATGCCACAATCCAGATTTCTTTAAATTCAGAAGCAAAACCTTTTGCTAATTTTCTTATTTTTGTTCTCACATGCTCGTTTTATGTTGTATGGAAATGAAGAGGGGGACAGCTCTCTTGAAAGCCTCAGCCAACTTATAGTAGGTGAGGGAGAAGGGAGTTTTAGGTGTGTAAGAGTCAGATGTACTTCTTTACACACATTTGGGCTATTACTTTTGAATCCTGAAAACGAAATTATGAAGCAAATTGGTTTTGTGTTACATCTTCTATATTGAGATAGAATAGAATAGAATAGAATAGAATAGAATAGAATAGAATAGAATAGAATAGAATAGAATAGAATTAACCAGGTTGGAAACGACCTTTGAGATCATCAAGTCCAACCTATCACCCAACACCATCTAATCAACTAAACCATGGCACCAACTGCCTCTTCCAGTCTCCTCCTAAACATGTCCAGTGACGGTGACTCCACCACCTCCGTGGGCAGCCCATTCCAATGGCCAGTCACTCTTTCTGTGAAGAACTTCTTCCTGACATCCAGCCTAATCCTCCCCTGGCGCAGCTTGAGATTCTGTCCTCTTGTTCTGGTGCTGGTTGTCTGGAAGAAGAGACCGACCCTGACCTAGCTACAACCTCCCTTCAGGCAGTTGTAGACAGCAATAAGGTCTCCTGTGAGCCTCCTCTTCTCCAGGCTACCTCAAGCTACCTCCAGGCAACCCCAGCTCCCTCAGCCTCTCCTCATAGGGCTTGTGCTCGAGACCTCTCACCAGCCTCATTGTCCTTCTCTGGACATAGTACTCAAGGTGCGGCCTAACCAGTGCAGTGTACAGGGGCACAATGACTTCCCTGCTCCTGCTGGCCGCACTATTCTTGATCCAGGCCAGGATGCCACTGGCATTCCTGGCCACCTGGGCACACTGCAGGCTCATGTTCAGCCTACTATCAACCACTACCCCCAGGTCTCTCTCTGCCTGGGTGCTCTCCAGCCACTCTGACCCCAGCCTGTAGCACTGCATGGGGTTGTTGTGGCCAGTGTGCACAACCCAGCACTTAGATGTGTTAAATCTCATGCCATTGGACTCTGCCAATCTGTCCAGCCTGTCAAGGTCCATCTGCAGAGCTCTCCTACCCTCTAACAGATCCACATCTGCCCCCACCTTGGTGTCATCTGCAAACTTACTGATGATGGACTCAATGCCCTCATCCAGATAATTGATAAAGATATTAAAGAACATGGGGCCCAGCACTGATCCCTGGGGGACACCACTAGTGACTGGCTGCCAGCTGGCTGTGGCACCATTCACCACCACTCTCTGGGCTTGGCCCTCCAGCCAGTTCCTAACCCAGCACAGAGTGCTGCTGTCCAAGCCATGAGCTGACAGCTTGGCCAGGAGTTTCCTGTGGGGGATGGTGTCAAAGGCCTTGCTGAAGTCCAGATTGACTACATCCACAGCTTTCCCCACATCCACCAGGCAGGTCACCTGATCACAGGAGGAGATCAGGTTGGTCAGGCAGGACCTGCCCTTCCTAAATCCATGCTGGCTGGGCCTGATCCCTTGGCCATCCTGTAAGTGCTGTGTGATTGCACTCAAGATGACCTGTTCCATAAACTTGCCTGGCACTGACGTCAGGCCGACAGGTGCTGAGGGTGCCTACAACACAGGCAGCAATACACTACCTGACCAGAGAGATTTGCTACTACACCTGAACACACCAGTGTCTGGGTTACTTCAACATAGAGGCTCTCAGCAGTTCCAGACAAGGCCTGTGGATTAATCAGGTCCATGGTTCATTCACAGAGTCCAGCCAGGAGATGATGCCAGAGGTAGGGCTAAGAGAGGACAGCAACGTCCATCCAGGTCTGAGCTTAAATAGATCTCTTAGAGCCTTTGGTTGAATGTAAGGAGATCTCAGGTGACTGTTGGTCTGGGCCATTAAAGCCAGTTGTTGACACTTGCCCATTTTGTCATGGTCTGGGGCTTGATTCTCACAGGTTCCAAGAAACTGCAGTGCTGTCTGACTTCAGTTAAAGCCTAATGTCTTTAGCAGTTTTCTAAAAAAGATAAATCCTTTATGTCCATTTAGGTAACTGAATGTATGAAATGTGAATGAGCTCTGTCATATCAACCACCTGCACCGATATACCTCATGAAGTTAATGAGGAGCAAATAATGTCAGTCAGATAGTTCATTATCATTAACTTTGTGTTTGTTGCATTCAGTACTACATGCATAGAAATATTTTTAATGTGTCATTTTACAGTGTTTCTTAGCTGTAAGTGATTAACATTTCAAACAAATCAGCCATTTTAATACAATAATACAATAATACAATACACCAGGTTGGAAGAGACCTTCAAGATCATCGCGTCCAACCCATCAAATAATCCAACCCACCCAACAACTAGACCATACAGCCAAGCACCCCATCAAGTCTTCTCCTGAACACCTCCAGTGAAGGTGACTCCACCACCTCCATGGGTAGCTGATTCCAATGGCCAATCACTCTCTCCGTGTAGAAATTCTTCCTAACATCCAGCCTAAACCTGCCCTGGCGCAGCCTGAGACTGTGTCCTCTTGTTCTGGTGCTGGCTGCCTGGGAGAAGAGGCCAACCTCTGCCTGGCTACAACCTCCCTTCAGGTAGTTGTAGAGAGCAATAAGGTCACCCCTGAGTCTCCTCTTCTCCAGGCTAAGCAACCCCAGCTCCCTCAGCCTTTCCTCATAGGGCTTGTGTTCCAAACCCCTCACCAGCTTTGTTGCCCTTCTCTGGACACGTTCCAGCTAGTCAACATCCTTCCTAAACTGAGGGGCCCAGAACTGGACACAGGACTCAAGGTGTGGCCTAACCAGTGCAGTGTACAGGGGGAGAATGACCTCCCTGCTCCTGCTGGCCACACTGTTCCTGATGCAAGCCAGGATGCCATTGGCCTTCTTGGCTGCCTGGGCACACTGCAGGCTTATGTTCAGCCTACAATCAACCAGTACCCCCAGGTCCCTCTCTGCCTGGGTGCTCTCCAGCCACTCTGACCCCAGCCTGTAGCACTGCCTGGGGTTGTTGTGGCCAATGTGCAGAACCCGGCACTTGGATGTGTTAAATCTCATGCCATTGGACTCTGCCCATCTGTCCAGCCTGTCGAGGTCCCTCTGCAAAGCCTCTCTGCCCTCCAGCAAATCAACTGCTGCCCCCAGCTTGGTGTCATCTGCAAATTTACTGATGATGGACTCAATGCCCTCATCCAGATCATCAATAAAGATGTTGAAGAGCATGGGGCCCAGTACTGATCCCTGGGGCACACCACTAGTGACAGGCCACCAGCTGGATGTGGTGCCATTCACCATTACTCTCTGGGCTCGGCCCTCCAGCCAGTTCCTAACCCAATGCAGTGTGCTCCTGTCCAAGCCATGGGCTGCCAGCTTGGCCAGGAGTTTGCTGTGGGGGATGGTGTCAAAGGCCTTGCTGAGGTCCAGGTAGACCACATCCACAGGCCTCCCCACATCCACCAGGCGGGTCACCTGATCATAGAAGGAGATCAGGTTGGTCAGGCAGGACCTGCCCCTCCTAAATCCATGCTGGCTAGGCCTGAGCCCTTGGCCATCCTGTAAGTGCTGTGTGATCGCACTCGAGATGACCCGTTCCATAATCTTGCCTGGCACTGAGGTCAGGCTGACAGGCCTATAATTCCCTGGCTCATCCAACCGGCCCTTCTTGTGGATGGGCACCACGTTAGCCAGCTTCCAGTCTTCTGGGACCTCTCCAGTGAGCCAGGACTGCTGAAAAATGATGGAAAGTGGCTTGGACAGCTCATCTGTCAGCAATCTCAGCACCCTAGGATGGATCCCATCCGGTCCCATGGTCTTGTGGGGGTCCAAGCGGCTCAGTAGATCTCTAACTTCCTCTTGGAGCAGTGGGAAACTATGCAGCTCTCTGGCTCCTTCTGCCAGCTCTGCAGGCCAGCTGTCTGGAAGACGTTCTGCCCTGCTAGTGAAGACTGAGGCAAAGAAGGTGTTAAGTACCTCTGCCTTTTCCTCATTCTTTGTTACAACGTTCCCCTCCGTGTCAACCAAGGAGTGGAGGTTGTCCTTGCCCTTCTTCTTGCTATTGATGTATTTCTAGAAGGACTTTTTGTTGTCCTTCACAGCAGAGGCCAGTCTAAGTTCTAAATGGGCTTTTGCCTCCCTAATTTTCTTCCTACACAACCTAGCAACATCCCTAAACATTCTGTAGGTTGCCTTCCCTTTCTTCCAAAGATGATACACCCTCTTTTTTCCCTAAGTTCTATTAAAAGTTCATTGCCCATCCAGGCTGGCCGTCTGCCCCGGCGGCTCATCTTCCTGCACACCGGCACAGCCTGTTCTTGCACCTTCAATAGTTCTTCCTTAAAGTAGGTCCAGCTCTCCCAGACCCCTTTGTTTTTAAGGGCTGATTCCCAAGGAACCTTCTGAATTAGTTCCTTGAGTAGCCTTAAGTCTGCCCTCCTGAAGTCCAACTGCTTGTTTTCCAACTGTTTTCCAACTGCCTGGGGTGTGTCTGTGGTATTAAGTGGTTATCTTAAATACGTAAATACGTAGGTGTCTTCAAATAGTAATAAAGGGGGGAAAAACATGAAAGTGGTAACAACAAGGCAAGTATAGACAGACAAAATCAGCATTATGTGAGGAAATAACTATGCTTTTGTTTCTAAAAAGGATTTTCTTGCCAAAAACTCTGTCTGTGTGCAGTTTAATAACTTTTTATATCTATATGGATGATCTTGTTGCAAAACATTACTTTCAGGCCAGAATGTTGGGAAAATAATTTTCAAGGATATTTCTACATGTGGTAGCCAATTATTTTTTTTAAGACTTACTGTAATGAGTAACCAGTATTGAACCACTTAATAAGTGGCCTGTTGGCTGATTGCAGCTTCATAGTCCCATCTCAACAGTGTTACTGACCCCTTACAGGATGAGTGTTAGAGTGGTCATTGGAGGGCTAATACATGCTGAAGTAATCCTGTTTTGTATTAATGTGGCTAGCACACTGTCCATTCAAGTGTGGCTGTATTGACAGCACTGAAAACTGAACATGAGGAAGTCAGCTCCACTTATGACTGAAAGCAAAGGGAGTTCTCGATGTTTTCTGAAGGTCAGGTGGCTACACAAAGATGCACTAAAATGACCAGCCAACATGGTCTAGCTGGAGTAATTTGTGGTTAGTATGTCTTCCTGTATTTCCCATCTGTCTGTAAACCATGATAGCTGATAAATAACAGCTTGGCAAAATGACCTTAGTAGTTGCTTTTGCAATTGCCACAGAATGCCAAGGTAGTAAAGTTTGTTCATGGTTAGCTTGTGGAATAAGGAAAGCAGAGAATGGCCTAGCTGGAGAAAGCAAGAACAGAGTGCAGAAGAGTTTCACGTTTGTGATAGCAATGCGCAGCAATGCCTGGACAGCTCAGGCTCAGGCACAACACTAATATGCTACTCTTGTGCACCCTCTTCTTAAAAGAGCTTAGCTAAGGCCTCTCACTCCAGTACAAAATCAATGGTTGGAATTTTTTCTGCATTAGCCTTCTCAAAATGGGATCGAGAATGAATGAAGACTGACATGGGGAAAAGGACAATGGAAAGGATTGACAGGCTAATGACATACTTCACTCCTTATCTTGTCCCCTTCCTGTCCCATGTCCCTCAGTACTACACTGTCTTCCAGAGATTGGGTGTATGGTGTTTGCATGTTAGAGGTCAAAGAAATGCAGTGGTGGAATGGGGAGAAGAAGCAACATGCCACAGTTACAAGTTATGAGACCTGACAGTTATTCAGCCTTCCAGTACTTATTATTTGTTTTTCTGAAGGTAAAATTCAGCATTGTTAGCTATGCCTTTATGTTTCAGAAATGCAGTCTGTGTTCATGTCAGTTTTTCTGAAGCATTTTATAGCCTTATTACTTACTTGCAGCTCTTGCCTTAGAAAATTATAAAGATTCCATTTGGAAGTTGCTAAAAATTCTCTCCTGAATGAGTGAACTCATAATTTGGTCACTCTGTATTTATTTAATAAGAAAATTACTTTCCATGCTTTTAAAATGCCATATGTAGAAATTACTGGTTAGAGAAGTATTGTGAGAAAAGCTGCCCTGGTTAATTTTTAGTAAAAATTCAAGAATCATTTCCTTGAAATTTCAAAAATCGATCAGAAAAATTATGAGAGGCATTGCTAAATATCACCTAGGTAAAAGATCCATGATTTAATAGACATCTCTATATTAATGGTTTCACAGTTAAGACTTCTGCTGCTTTAAACTCTTCATCCACACAGAACATAATTTTTTTTTTTAAAGTATTGTCAGTTGAAATTGCTAAATACTACTGTCTGAGTAGAACAGCCACTTGACAGAGCTTGCAGAGAATAGTTAATACTGCTAAATAATACTAGAACGCTAGCAATGCCACATAAAATTAGCAATACCACATAAAAACATTGTGATGTTTTAAAATCAGCACATAAAATGTGAATTAGAATTCCATGCACGTGCCCCTGAACTTTTGATGATTTTAGGCTGGTTTCTGGCAGTTTGTTTACCTGCCTGCCTGAGACTTGAAGATCCTGCACTACCTAATACCTGCACAGGGTAAAAACCTCCCAGATTTCTGGGTGCACAAGGTTTCCTGTGTTTCTTAGCTGCAAAAGTCAAGAGATTTGTGACAGGATCTTAAGAAACTTATATTTTTATTTCTTCCAAAAGAGGCAGTTGATTTTTCTTTTTTATGCCTACCCTCCCTTATTTATTCTCTCCCTGAACTGCTCTTGCAGGAAATATTTTGAATATTTAACTTACTTCTCAGCTGAAAAAATGTGATTTGTTCATAGGTAGAAATGGTTCTTGCATAAGTTAAATCATGAACGGAACGGCAGAGCCATGGATTTTGGGTGCAGCAAATCAGCACAATACACAAATGTATTCAACTGCTTGTGAAGCAAACTACAGAATCTGATCAACACTTAAGTATTATGGTGGGAAAATGATCAGTGACAATAAAAAGCTCTAAATCTCAAAAGTTTCTTGACATATAAATCACAGATACCTCTTTTTAGCCTTTTTAGTGATATGTACAGCTGTCTGTGACATAGGCTAAGAAATTACATATTTTCTGTACTAAAAAGTTTTACTACAATATTTTAAATGAACTTTTATGATGGTGGCATGGGTCTGATTTAAGCACTGTTTACTGAGGTTGCTGTGCATTCCCTGGTGGAATCATTTTATTAAATTTTCTTAGGTAATACCATTTTCCAATTTGAATGTATGTCCTCCAGCAAAACAAAAGCAAGGTCATCCATACAGGAATTTGAAGTAATAAATAAAGAGATATTACTGATACTGTTTTGTACTGGATGTTTGCTGAAGCTTCTTGATCATGATATGATTGTGGAAAGTACCTAAGGAGAAACAAAAAACATGAAAGTGAGGTTGACACAGGAAGCAATAACTAAAAGCTTTGAACTGTGAAGCAGATGAAAGCATATGGAAGAGTACCTTTTCTGCCATCTCTTTCTGTTCTTAGAACAATAGCTTTACAGATCTTGAATTTTGCAGGTCACCTAGACCTTATTGATGCATACAGAGTAGGTTATTTTTTTAGTCATGAGATAAAGCTCCAGTATTTGAATTAAAATTACAAAGTATAGGACCAGGAAGAAGGCATCTAATACATCTTCATGTCCAAAGAAATTAAGCTGTAAATAAAATATTCCTGGTATTTGTCTCACATATAGATGCAGTTTATGAGAACAACATACATGATCAGTCCTTGTGCCCATATGAAGATCCATGATCTGTGAATGCCATCATGACAGGATGGCTGCTTTTGAGTCACAGTATAATGTTCTCAAGTAAGTTCTTAAGTAAATTCTGGCTTCTGGCCAGAGGCTTAGGGCACATCTGAGCTAAGTCTTTTTTCACAAACTTAAAACAACATAAATTTCACAGCCTCTTCATCAGGCTAGCAGTTTTTATTAGTGTGTGAAAGTGTTTCATAATACCCAGCTACCTTGTTCTCTTTCTCTCCGCTGGAAAGTAGTGTTTGGTTCACTGTTCGGGCATTGAGATCTCTTCACCCAGAGATACTTTCTATGCTGCTGAGAAAGAAGTCCATTTAAAGGAGGACTTCACTGTTCTGTGGACATCTAGTTTCAGTGTGATTAAGGCACTGAGATTTGAAAGCTTTACCTTTAGTAGGAAGACAAAGGGTCTTTCAGAGGCAGCTTGCATGCTTAATTAGGTGGGTGATACATGCTATTACTACTTGAGCTCATTAAAAATGCCTTTTAGTGCTTTTGGTTGTGTCTTTATGGATGAATGCAAACAGCTGAATTGCTCCCTGTGGGATCTGAGCCGTTCTGGAAGCAATGTAACCATGTTAGCCTTGCAGAAAGCACAAGCT
The DNA here is from genome assembly GCA_033816785.1 of Picus viridis. Lineage (NCBI taxonomy): Eukaryota > Metazoa > Chordata > Aves > Piciformes > Picidae > Picus > Picus viridis. Next base: position 31,540,199 of record CM066606.1, read on the forward strand.
TTTGTGCAGGTTGTATTATCTTGGCCACTGTGCTTTGTACCCTCAGTATTTTTGAGCTTGCTTTCTGCGTCCTGCTAGAGGATGAACAGCCTTGGTCTGCTTGTACCCACTTTGGAAGAAATGTCCTTTGATTTGATCACTCTCCCCTTCAAACGTTGCTGATTAGTTATTTTTCTTTTTCTTTGTGTAGGTCCAATTTATTCCTTCTTGCATTTAGTTCTTTACGTGTTTTCCATCTTACTGTTTCCTGAGTTTATCAAGACTGTTTTGCGATCTACTTGTAGAGGCAGCTAAGAAAGTATTGGTAGTTAAAAAGTGTATCAGTAACAGAAATTTATTAGTATACCTTTTGTTCCTTAAACCAGAGATCAAATTACAATTTTGAACTGAACTAGAATCAGAAAAGAAGTAATTTCTTTTCTAGGACTTTTAGAAAACATTAAGGAAAAACACCTTTATATATATAGTTTTCAAAAACTATATATAGTTTTCAAAAGGTACCTTGGGAAACAGCTCATAAAAACAAAGGGGTCCAGGAGAGCTGGACCTACTTCAAGGAAGAACTCTTGAAGGTGCAGGAACAGGCTGTGCCAATGTGCCAGAAGATGAGCCACCGGGGCAGATGGCCAGCCTGGATGGGCAATTAACTTCTGAATGAATTAAGGGAAAAAAAGGAGGGTGTATCATCTTTGGAAGAAAGGTGAGGTAACCCATGGAATTTTAAAGGATGTTGCTAGGTCTTTTAGGAAGAAAATTAGGGAGGCAAAAGCCCATTTAGAGCTTAGACTGGCCTCTGCTGTGAAGGACAACAAAAAATCCTTCAACAAATATATTAATGGCAAGGGGAGGGGCAAGGACAACCTCCACTCCTTGGTGGACATGGAGGGGAGCACAGTAACAAAAGATGAGGAAAAGGCAGAGGTAATTAACACCTTCTTTGCCTCAATTTTTAATAGCAGGACAGATTGTCTTCCAGACAACTGGCCTCCTGAGCTGGCAGATGGAGACAGGGTGCAGTATAGTTCCCCTGTGGTCCAGGAGGAAGCAGTTAGAGACCTCCTTAGCTGCTTGGATCCCCACAAGTCCATGGAACCAGATGGGATCCATCCTAGGGTGCTGAGAGATAGGTGGCAGATGAGCTGGCCAAGCTGCTCTCCATCATTTTTCAACAGTCTTGGCTCACTGGAGAGGTCCCAGATGACTGGAAGCTGGCCAGCGTGATACCCATCAACAAGAAGGGCTGGAAGGAGGAACCAGGGAATTACAGAGCTGTCAGCCTGACCTCAGTGCCAGGCAAGATTATGGAATGGGTCATCTTGAGTGCGATCACACAGCACTTACAGGCTGGCCAACGGGGCGGGTCCTGCCTCCTTCTATGATCAGGTGATCTACCTGGTGGGTGTGGTCTACCTGGACTTCAGCAAGGCCTTTGACAGCCTCCCCACAGGAAACTCCGGGCCAAGCTGTCAGCTCATGGCTTGGTCAGCAGCACTCTGTGCTGGGTTAGGAACTGTCTGGAGGGCCAAGCCCAGAGAGTGGTGGTGAATGGTGCCACAGCCAGTTGGCAGCCAGTCAATAGTGGTGTCCCCCAGGGATCAGTGGTGGGCCCCATGCTCTTTAATATCTTCATTGATGATCTGGATGAGGGCATTGAGTCCATCATCAGTAAATTTGCAGATAATACCAAGCTGGGGGCAGGAGTTGATCTCCTGGAGGGTAGAGAGGCTTTGCAGAGGGACCTTGACAGGCTGGGCAGATGGGCATAGTCCAACGGCATGAGATTTAACACATCTAAGTGCTGGGTTCTACACATTGGCCACAACAACCCCATGCAGTGCTACAGGCTGGGGTCAGAGAGGCTGGAGAGCGGCCAGGCAGAGAGGGACCTGGGGGTGCTGGTCGATAGTAAGCTGAACATGAGCCTGCAGTGTGCCCAGGCAGCCAAGAAGGCAAATGGCATCCTGGCCTGCATCAGGAACAGTGTGGCCAGCAGGAGCAGAGAGGTCATTCTCCCCCTGTACTCAGCACTGGTTAGGCCACACCTTGAGTGAAATATATTATCATCATCAGTGATTAAATTTTTTGCCTTTAAAAATATTCACATAAATTTGTTTTCTTGAACTCTCGATTAACAGACAATTTCATTTGATCCAGAAGTGCATTTTCTGGTGGATAAATCATTTGCCACAATAGGATCATCTGTAATGCAGACCAAAGTCCACTTGTTAAGAACAGGGTTGGAGGCATCTGCTTAATGAGCTGTGTTCTTTTTGCAGTTTTAATTGTAAACCTGGAGGAATAGCATGGTTTGACAACATGCACATGATCAAATCCAATTATGAACCAGCTGGCAGGCTGGTCAAGAGACAGTTACTACGTGCCTAGTACTGTCCCTTCTTCCCCAACTGCTGAAGCATTTGGTCTTTAATGTGTAATAATGAATTTTGATTTTGATTTTAGAATAGAATTAACCAGGTTGGAAGAGACCTTCAAGATCATAGAGTCCAAGCACCCTCCCTGGGCAGCCCATTCCAATGGCCAATCACTCGTTCTGTGAAGAAGTTCTTACAATACAATACAATAAACTAGGTTGGAAGAGACCTTCAAGATCATCGCGTCCAACCCATCAAACAACTAGATCATGTCACCAAGCACCCCATCAAGTCTCCTCCTGAACACCTCCAGTGACGGTGACCCCACCACCTCCCCAGGCAGCCCATTCCAATGGGGAATCACTCTCTCTCAATAAGGTCACCCCTCAGTCTCCTCTTCTCCAGGCTAAGCAACCCCAGCTCCCTCAGCCTGGGGTTGCTTAGCCTATTTTTTCAAAATAGATTCTGAGACTCTGGGACTTAGGCTAAATCTTGAGAGCATCAGGACAAACTGTTAAACTTACCTTATTCCATCCCTGGTATAGCCATCTGCAGGATTTCCATGCACTACCTTGAATTTTAAAATACCTTTGTTTTAAAAGTTGCATGATGCTCTTTAAAAACATTCCTCTACATACATTCTGTTTTGTTTGTTGCCTTCTATATTGTACTATGTTTAACATTTAGTTCCAATAGGTATGTGGATGTTGGGTAAGCTTCCTGTAGACCTATTTAGTCAGAGACTAGTGTCTAGAGTCTTTCTACATCAAAAAATCCTAGCTCACATATCCATGCTCTTTCTCAATTTTAGTGTGAGATCCAGGCATGCTTTGTGAAAGGGGAGATAAGGACAGGCACCCTGGATATGGCCTAGATCATATTCCAACGGATCCCTCATCTAGGTAGCTCTACTCCCAGGCAACACCAGAACTGCTGTGCTCTGGCATGCCACTGCACAAGGAGTCTAGGTGAAATGTAGCTGGCTGGCTTATTAGCCTGCACAGTTTCTTTCATGGTGGAGGGACCCATATAGTACTAGAATTTATTTGTATCTTCAGTAAGATACTAGATCTTGACAGGACTCTCTATTTCCACTGATCCATTTCTGTTGGCACTCTCATCTCTTTCAACTCAGTGATTCTGCCTTTCTAGCTTTCCCTCTTCTTACCAGTTTCCAGTTAAATATCAATATCTTCTCTGTTAAATTCTTGTTACTGTGCCAGATAAAGTTCTTCCAGCCTTTTCCTGCAGGAGAGACCTTTATATAGCTAGTTTGGTCTAGCTAATTGTTCCTTTGGTTTTTTTGATCCATGGACTACTGACATAATGTCTGTACAGACTTGAGTTCCGGCCAACAGCTTTCCTGGCTGGTTCCCACTAATATATTTCTTTTCTTGACCCCTCTCCTACATCCGGACCTCACAATAAGAAGTCTCCGTTCAAACCTGCTGCTGAATTCTCTCAGATGTTCCCTTGTTGTCAGTTCTTGCATCAGTCACTGACCAATGCAGTCAGAGATCATTTGAACCTTGTGCTTATACATGATGTGTTCTGTGGTAGGTAGGAATACTTCTTGTCACCTCCCTTCAGTAACTTCCTAATTCCCAAGTACAAAATTAAGAACATTAGCCAATCTTTTCCACCATTGTCAAGCAAGAAGCATTATGATTCAATAAATATTTTCAGACTTGCTTTTCTGCTGCTAACATCTTATTTTTGTCCTAACTCTGATCACAATACAGTGCCCATATTCTTCAGGACTGTTACTCCAGGAATAAATAATCTTTTACACCACACTATTAATACTATGGCTTTACATACAGCGTCTCAGAATGGTAGGGATCTCCAGAGATCATCTAGTTCATCCCCTCTGCTAAAGCAGGGTCAGCTATAGCAGGCTGCACAGAGTCATGTCCTGATCAGTTTTGAGTATCTCCAGAGAAGGACATTTTGTAGCCTCTCTGAGTGTCCTGTTCCAGTGCTCTGTTACCCTCAAAATATTTAAGATGGAACCTCCTATGTTCTAGGTTGTGTCCATTGCCCCTTGACCTACCACTGGGTAACACTGAAAAGACCCCAGCTTCATCCTTCTGACCTCCAACCTTTAGACATTTATAAGTATGGATGAGATCCCCCTCTCAGTCTGCTCTTCTCCAGGCTAAATAGCCCCAGGGTCTCAGTCTTTCCTCCTCAGAGAAATGCTCCAGTCCCCTCATCATCTTAATGAACATCCTCTGGGACTTTCCCCAGTTGTTCCCCGTCCCTCTTGAACCAGGGAGCCAGGAACTAAACACAATACTCCAGGTACAGGCTCAGACTCACCAAAGCAGAGTAGAAGGGCAGGAGAACCTCTCTTGACCTGCTGGTCACACTCTTCTTAATGCACCCCAGGATACTCTTGGCCTTGTTGTTTACTGGCACTCCCAGGTCCTCCTCCATGGAACTGCTTTCCAGCAGGCTGGCCCCTCTGCTGTAGTGGTGTGCAGGGGTTATTCCTCTCATAGTGCAGAACTCCACACTTGCCTTTGTTGAACTTCCTGAGCTTTCCCTCTGCCCAACTCTCCAGCCTCTCCAAGTTTCATCACAGCAATTGCATCACAACTTCTGGCTACAGGCCTCCACCTAGACTGGGCATTGTTGATCACAATCCTCTGTGCTCTGTCATTCATCCAGTTCTCAATCGATCTGTCCAGTCATCTAACCCACACTTCCTAAGCTTACCTGTGAGGTTGTTACAGGAGGCAGCATCAAAAGCCTTGCTGGAGTTGTGGCAGACAACACCCACTACTCTCCCCTCATCTACACAGCTGGTCATACCATCACAGAAGGTTTTCAGATTGGTCAGGCATGATTTTTCTGTGATGAATCCTTGCTTACTACTCCTGATAATCTTCTTTTCATCCACATGCTTAGAGATGACCTCCAGAACAAGTTATCCCATCACCTTCAAGGGATGCAGATGAGGCTAAGTAGTCTGTAGTTTCCTTCTTGCCCTTTCTGAAGACTGGAGTGACAACCAGCTTTCTTCCAGTCCTCAGGCATCTCCCTGTTTTCCATTGTTGCAGTTTGGGCTGGGTGCCCTCTGCTACATGAGGTGCTTCCTGTGTCCAAAGGTCCAGCCCAGTGGGTGGACACAGGAAACTAGGTATTGCTACCATAATGCTCTGCACCACTATAAGATCCAGCGCGAGGTCTAGCACCTGCTCTTTCTTCCTCACCGTCACCCAGTAACTGGGGGAGATTTTGTCTCCCAGCCATGGGCCTGGCTAGGCCCAAGGCCACGGGGGGATGGGCAGTCTCAGATCTGGCCAGCTGAGACTAGCCTAGTAATGGGGGGGAGAAGGAGCCCTGGGGGTCTTGGATGTACCCCCAGGTGGGGGTGGGATCTTCTTGGGTCTGTTTTGGGATTTCTTTTGTCACTGTGCTTCCGGCTCTCTGTAAACATTCACTGCTTTTCCTTTAAACTTTCCATCACTTTTGCAATCCATTTGTCTGAGTTGTTGTTTTTGCCCGTGGTGGGGAGGGGGCTGCCTCAACGCACTACATTATTGGTAGCAGAGGATGGTTATGGTGGGGAGGGGGTCTGCCCTCAACCCCTTTGTATCCATGATCTTTCAAAAATGTTGAAGAGCACTCCTTCAGCAATTATGGGTGCATCCCATTGAGGCCTATGGATTTGTATACCTTCTAGAATCCTAACCCATGGGATTTGTCCAAGTCTCTGAAGAGATCAAAGTTTGCTCTTCTGAAGTCCAGGGTTGCAGTCTGCTTACTACCCTGCTACTTCTTTGCATGTTCCTGAACTCCACCATCTTGTGGTCACTGCATCCAAGCCTGCCTCCATCCTTCACATCACCAACCAGACCTTCTTTGCTCCTTAGTGCAAGGTCCAGCAGCACACCTCTTCTTGTTGGCTCCTCCACCACCTGTGTCAAAAAGTTATCATCATTCCTTTGCAGGAACCTCCTTTTGTTTGTTTCTTGCTGTGTTGCCTTTCCAGCAAATACCAGGGTGACTGAAGTCCCACATGATAATCAATCCACATGTATCATATACAAAGCCATGATATAAAATGTACCTTTGTAACACCTCTTCAGACAAGACAAAACAAAACAACAAACAAACAAAACCACCACCAGCAACAAAAATCAACCAACCAAACCCCCCAAAAAAAAAAAAAAACAACCAGAAAAAAGTACACCAACCAACACCACCACAAAGAACTATCTCAGGAGTTTCAAAGCCATGCAAAAATTATTTATCTTCCATTAAATATTAAATAGTGTAGTAGCCTTCTCTTAATAAGTATCTGTTTTGGAGCAAGTGGTTAATCATTTAATCTTGGTCATGCACTCCTTTGATCCCACAGAGCTTTTACTGCTTATACCTTTTTCTTATTGACCTGCCACTTGTCTCTGACTCAGAGGTAAAACCACCAGGCTTGGTTTTGTAGTGGAATTTATATTAGTGCCCAGGCATAACTGTCCCATCCCACCAGGCTTGCTTTTGTGTAAGCACTACAAACTGGATTGCTTTTGTAGAACCACAATGAGAAAAAGACCCAAATTTTGCATGCACCAGGGAAAAAAAGAGAGAAAAAAAGAAAAAGTTGAAGATGTTATACTGCTCAGAAATGGGTAAAGCTAAATCAGTTATAAAATAGAACTTACTGCTCTCTCCAACTCCCTGAAGGGAGGTTGTAGCCAGGAGGGGGTTGGTCTCTTCTCCCAGGCAACCAGCACCAGAACAAGAGGACACAGTCTCAAGCTGCAACAGGGGAAGTTTAGGCACAAGGTGAGGAGAAAGTTCTTCACAGAAAGAGTTGTTGGCCATTGGAATGTGCTGCCCAGGGAGGTGGTGGAGTCACCGTCCCTGGAGGTGTTAAAAAGGGGATTGGATGGGGCACTTGAAGCCATGGCTTAGTTAGTCATGAGGTGTTGGGTGACAGTTTGGACTTGATGATCTTTGAGGTCTTTTCCAACCTTATTGACTCTATGATTCTATGATTCTGTTCTAAAGCTTCATTTGTAGGCAAGAATTCACACTGGGCTGGTTACAGACGTCCAAAAACAGTGTAACATTGTCTTTTCCACAGTCATTCTAAACCTGGCTTGCAGAAAGTTTCTTCTTCAACGCAAAAGCTGTGCCTAGGTGATGAAAACACCTAAAGAAAATTCAGAATAACCTTCAAAACCTATTATATTTCTACCACTTGTAAATGTTTTCATTCTCCTAATTCAACTAATGATAAACTCAGCTGTTTAAATACTGTTAAGAGTGACTAGCACAATGGAGTTTTGCTTTTTTTTTTTGACCAGTAACTAAAAGCCTACAGTATCAGAAGCACTAGAAGCAAGTCTTTAAGTCACCTCCAGTTAGGAATAGGTCAAAACCTGCCAATTTTGTTTCTGTCAAGATGATTTGTGTAACTGAAGAGAGTTTGGGATGGGTTAGAAAGCAGATTGCAACTGCTATATTTTTGTGAGAGGTAGTGGAAGGGAAATTGACTCAGACAGTTGTTTCCCTCTCACTCCCTTTTTTGTATCTTGTCAGCTCATCATCCTCAAGTTCCTCTGAAGTTCCTTCAGAGCTTTCCATTCCAAAAGCCAGCACATACTAGGCCTCCCATGTCTGCCCATCGCTTTTTCACACCCTTTTTTCAAGATACTGTCAGTCAAGAATTTACAGATTTCCCTATTTATTTTCCAAAATTCCCTTCAGCCTGAGTCTTTGTCCCACATAAAACTTCCCAGTGCCTTCCAAATTCTAATCCACTTGCTCCTAGCTTGCTAGTTACTTTCATGCAAATACCGTCTCATGCAAGACTTGAAGGTCTCTCAGAGCTCTTCACCTCAAAACCTTGCAATCTGAATCCCAGATTCCCCATCTAAATAATCCTCCTGAGAAAACTGTCACTCTACTTCTTCTGTTCCAGGACAAATTACAGCTTCAAACCTTTTCATGCACTACTTTTCCAATCCTCTTTTGTTTCTGTTTGGTAGCAGCAGTCTTGTTATCAGTTGCGGTAGCTCAGCAAGCTTGCCCATGCTGTTCCTGAAGAAATTAAGCACTGTATCCTTTAAAACAGACCAGATACATACTCACTAAACCCAAAATCTGGCCAAGACTCAGAGACAGGATGTTGTGGTAGGGTCAAATGGGCCCAGCACAAACCCAGACAGGTCCTGGAATGTCTAGACATGGTCCCCCTCTCCCCACTCCCTCCTGCAGGAGTCAGGATAATTCAGATACACGACTCAAAAAGCTCAACAACACATTTAGTTGACCTTATTCTGAAGGTTAGTTGAAGCTTCCACAATGCTACCTTCTAACATTAAAATCAAACCTGACTTCTCAAATGCCTGAGAGAATGCCCTTGCAGACTTTTAGTGTAAAATACAAATATAATTTCAGGTTAAACCTACAAAACATATGCAGCAGTATTAGCAATACACAGACTTCCAGTTGTGTTATGTTGGATCTATGCAACAATTGGTGTCTGTCCTAATCTTCAATGCATGTGTCTTAGTTATTGTTTGCAGGGTGGAGAAGGTGATGAAAATGAGAAAAGTCTATTAACAGACATAATATTTGAGTTACCAAACAGAGAGCAAATAATAAAATGTTACAGCATTCTGAAGTTAATGAAACTTCACCAGAAGGTAAATTCAATGCATCCACCAATTCCTAGAGGCACTAATATGTTACAAGGGAAGACATCACAGAATCAGCCAGGTTGGAAAAGACCTCAGAGATCATCAAGTCCAACCTATTACCTAATACCTAGCACCTTATAACAACTAAACCATGGCTCCATTTGCCACATCCAATCCTTGTTTGAACACATCCGGGGATGGTGATGCCACCACCTCCCTGGGCCGCTCATTCTAATGGCAAATCACTCTTTTTGTGAAGAACTTTCTCCTCACCTCAAGCCTAAACTTCTCCTGGCACAGCTTGAGACTGTGTTCTCTTGTTCTGTCACTGGTTGGGAGAAGATATGAACACCCACCTGTCTACAACCTCCTTCCAGGTAGTTGTAGACAGCAATAAGGTCTCCTCTGAGCCTCCTCTTCAGGCTAAAAAACCCTGGTCCCTCAACCTCTCCTCATAGGGCTTGTGCTCGAGACCTCTCACCAGCCTTGCTGCCCTGTTCTGGACACGTTCAAGTATCTCAATATCCTTAAACTGAGGGGCCTAGAAATGGACACAGTATTCAAGGTGTGGCCTAACCAGTGCTTAGTATAGGGGAAGAATGACTTCCCTGCTCCTGCTGGCCACTCGATTCCTGATGCAGGCCAGGATGCCATTGGCCTTCCTGGCCACTTGGGTGCACTGCTGGCTCATATTCAGCCAGCTGTCAACCAGAGTAAATGCTAAGCAGGCAGACAGAGCTCTTAAACGAGTGATGATAGCTTTTGGGAAACCTGTCAAAGTGAGAAGAGCAAATAATTACAAATATACTGCTTGCAATAATAATTTTTATATGCAGACAGAATTATGTTTAAAATATACAGGGATAATTGTCTTTTCTTCTCTTTGTCCTGTCCTTCAGTCTTTACCTCATCAGTGTATCTCCTTAGTCTCTCAGTTTTTCAATCCTCTTGCTTCTAATCTCCTTTGTCTGGAGGAGGAAGTCCATACCTTTCACAGATGAGTGCAGACCAACTGTGCACACAATGTTCCCTTACCACAAAGGAAGAAGGGAAAAGCTTCTGAGGAGCCACTGTCCCACTCAGCTTCTGTTTGCAATAGGATAAGTTTTACAAAGTTGTTAAGCTTAGAAAGGATTCCCCTTTCCTTCCCTGTGAAGTAATGTGGAACTTCATAATTCAGGCCAATCTCAGAGGAAGTTTTATCCCAAGGCCCGACCACTTGTGCTGGCCCTATTTCTTTTTAGTAGGCATGTGAAATTCTGTTGCTATGGGATCTGAAGAGCTGTTAGAGAATAACAAGACTGACCTCACTGACCTTATATTTAAGAAATAAAATTCAGCCATGGAATATCTGTGCAGAAGTTCACTAACTGGAATTACATCCTTATGTCATGGCAAAAATTATCTAAAACATACTATACCTTTAATTAAATTGGGTCCTCCCTCTGTTGTCTTAAAAATTCAAGATCTGTCTTTTTGTTTGCCTGTCTCGTTGCTGAATTTGTACCATCCAAATTTCAGAGAGCTGCAGTTTTACTTTATTAGTATGCATGCTCACATGTACTACCCAGTGTGAAGATAAACATAGCTGTTTCTTGAGTTAGTGGCAGCTTTAAAGTGAGATAGAATGAGGTGATCCAATGCCTTGTCTAATTGTCTGACATAGTGTGAATATACTGGAAACTGAGGGAATCTGAATCTTCCACTAGCCAGTGGAGTTGTATTTACTTAAGCAAATACGTAGAAATGGAAATGAGATGATGCTGAAGTCCCTTCCCAGGCTGTTCACTTGCTGATGAACGATTGTTTCTGCCCGTGCTTTGTTCAGTACTTGGAGAATTCCAGATTTAAGCCTTTTTTTAAGTACTAATTATTACTTCCATGGGCTTTGGTATTTGTACACTTGAAGTTTAAACAAGAATATCTATTTCTTCTCTTTTCAAGCCAGCATATATATATGTATATACAATTTGTTGCAGCTTTGAATGGCTGTGACTACTTTTGATCAAAAGCATAAAGCAGTTGAAAGTCAGTGTTAAGTCAGTCACAATACAGAACTTACCTTTTCCTATCACCAGTGCTTCTGTTGCACAAATATTAATGCAGAGCAGGAGAGATCTGGAGTGGAGGTAGAAAGTGAGAAAAGCCATCACACAGCCCAGCTTGGATGGACTAAAGGTGGCATGGTTGAAGTCAGGTCCCTTAACCATGATCAGTGTGACAGTATGACTTTTTTTTTCAGAAGACCTGTGCTGCTCTGTGTGGTGGTTTTAGACTATACCTTTAAAATTCAGTTACAGATTTCGAGCAGAAAAGTAGAAAAATATAAATAAATCGCTATTGGGTGTATAAAGGAACATAAAAGATTATTCTACACAAATTCATTGGGTAAATATCTGGAATAAGATGAACTGTACCATAATAATTCTTCCCTTTTCTCTTCTCTTCTGATCTCTGGCTGTTTTGCTTTGCTCGGGAGAGATAACCTTTTTATTGGCTGGCTTTGGCTAAGTCTAACTTCTCTGCTCTCTCTCTTGCCCTTTTTGTACAGGGGGGTAGGGGAGGCAGGGAGGGAGAAGCAGGGAGTTTTCCCTGGTCTCTTGACTGGGGGGAGTTGGGTTGTTTGCTAATTGTAAATATCTGTATAATATTGTGAATACTGTATATTTTGTACACATTCATTGCATTCCATTGTGGAGTGTAGATTCTGCTTGTAAATACAGCTTCATTTGCTTCTAACTGAGTTGGTCTGGCAAAGTTAATGTTGGGGGAGGAACTTCAACCCACCACACTCTGTCACTCCTCCTGTCCACATCCTGATAGGTGTGCGCCTTCTCTTCACAGGTGAGAAATGGCTTGTGGAGAATCTTTCCCACTCCCTGCTTGAAGAGGTTGACTACAGAGAGAATTACATTACTGTGCCACACCATTCACAACCACTCTCTGTGCCTGGTCATCCAGTCAGTTTTTAACCCAGTGAAGGGTGCACCTGTCCAAGACATGGGCTGCCAGCTTTTCAGGAGGATGCCATAGGAGTCTGTGTCAAAGGCCTAGGTAGACCACATGCACAGCCCTCCTCTCATCTGCAAGGATGGTCACCCAGTCATAGAATGAGATCAGATTGGTTAGGCAGGACCTTCCTTTCCTAAACCCATGTTGGCTGAGCCTGATTCACTGGTTGTCTTGTACATGCAGCTTGATGGAACTCAAGATGAGCTGCTGCATAACCTTGCCAGGCACTGATCCATGTAGTGAAAAATATTTTCAATATATAAATGCTATTTTAATAGCCTTATTGTTTTGAACAATGCTACATAGCTTCTGGTTTGAAATTTGGAAAAACAAAATTGCAATTGAATTCAAGAAAACTGGTTACCAAAATCACTGGCTTTGGTTTGTCAGAGTTCTTTTGTGCTGTAGAGTCAGGAAGTGGAGAATCGTGGAGTTTTGTTTACTTATTTTCTCTGCTTTGTTCTTCTGTTTCTTTTCATTTTTTCTTTTTCAGTCACAAGGGTTGAAAACAATTCCTTTCAATGAAACAATTCCTTTTAATGAATACCTTTCTCTGGGTACTCAACACTTGAAGTAAACCACAAAAGACTAAGAAAGGAATCAACAGCATCAGAATGCACAATTAATTACTTCTCAGTATCTAGGCAATCATATGAAAGGTTTCCAAATACATGAGCCCAAACCTTCACTAATAATTCAAAATAATATTGTGTTTTTCAGCTGCCATCTTTTTCAGTAAAACAAGTTACCTTTACTAAAAGCAATCTAATCAACAGGCAGCAAAAGTTCAGTTTTGAAGCTCGCTGTACTGTTTAATTAGTAGGACTGTATTCAGATGTTTATCTGATGGAGGCAGAGAGACAGAGAAGAACTTCAGGAAAGTGCAGTGCAAGCAAATAAAGGCATAAGTCTAAACTGACTTCAGATACATGTGGTGGACAATATTTTGTGTAAATAATAAGAAATTTCCTGTTGTCCTGTTTTGAGTTGGAACAGAACTAATTCTGTTCAGTGGTTTACTTTTCATCTCAGTGTCTTCTCTGTGCCAATACTTTCTGCAGTTAATGGCATGTTTTCACAGTGCCTGCTTTGACAGCAGTGGTAACTCACTCTTGGTATGCAAACCAAGGTCATTGCTAAATCTTGTGTGCCATGTTCGGGGTACAGAAAGTGAAAGGCTTCACCTGCAGGGAGAAGCAGACAGGACAGGTGACACTAAACCAAACAGTGTTTAGTTTCACATATATTAGATTTGGTCTATAACTAAGGGAATGTAAGGGTCAAGTTCTCTTCTGTGGTTGGCATCTGAAGAGAGCTCTGTCTGTACTGCCTTCAGTTGTATGGGTTCCTTCAATTCAATCCATGAGTTCTTGAATCCAGTTCCACAATCCAGCTCCTGAATCCATTTCCTGTCTGCCACTAAGTCTGGTCTGGGATTTCTCCAGTGCCTGCTCACACCATCAGTGGTGGTGGTGACAGTGATATAATTTCCATTAGAGGGGGTGGCTTTGATATTTGTTTGCATGTATTTGTATATATTTAATTTCATTGTTATTATTTTCATTCCAGTAGTTTTAGTTTTCTTTCCAATTCATAAGTCTCTCTCCGATATTCCCTTTCTCTTTCCCTCAGGGAAAGGAGAGAGGGTAATAGCATTGTCAGTCATTTACCACCTGACCCAGCCCTAACACATGACACCTGTGAAAGAAACAAAGCCATAATTCAGCTAAGGTTACAACCAGAGCTTTTTCCATCATGTGAATGATAGATAAACTTACTTTTTCATTTTATATTTTGATAGTGCCGTAGTGTGGTCACTTCCGTTAGATTCTTTCTGCTTCTTTGTGTCACTCAGAGAAAGGTTACATGGGTAATACAAGTATGTTTATTTTACCCAAGCAGAGGTTCTCCTGAAGCTCCCCACCTGACATGTTTCACTGTGGTTTCATATAGTGTTGCATGCTGGGACATACAGGCTAAGATTACTTTCTGCTTCCTGGATGTTCAGGACTTTTGTTCTGTTGCTCCTCCTTTTTAGCCTCTATCTTCAAGCAGATGAGAGAAAGGAAATTGCGTGTTGTATCTGGGAACACAGTCTCCCTGTTGCCTGTATTGAGAGTTAATTATTAATACAGAAAGAAGCCAATTGCACTCTGCTAATTTAAAACCAACTGTGTCCTGGGATGCCTTAAAACAAGTGTGACCAGCAGGATGAGGAATGTGATTCTCCCCCTCTTCTCTGCTCTCATGAGACCACACCGGGAGTACTGCATCCAGTACTGCACCATGTGGTGCAGTCCCCCAGCATAAGGGGGACATGATGTTGCTGAAGCAGGTCCAGAGAGAGACCACAGAGATGATCAAAGGGCTGGAGAACTTCCTCTATGGGGACAGGCTGAGTTGGGGCTGTTCAGCCTGGATCAAAAAAGGTTATGGTGTGACCTTATAGCAACTTTCCAGTACCTGAAAGGGGCCTACAAGAAAGCTGGGAAGGGACTTTTTACAAGGGAGCAGACAGCTGATAATGCCACTAATGGTGTGATGGTGTACTTCTCAAAGTAATCATCTACCTGCACTGAGTACACAGTGGAAGTGACCTTCCTTTTGCAGAGGGAGCACTTGGGGTTTCTTCCATCCTACTGAAGGGTGCAATGACAAAAGAATTGGTGGAGGCATGGCATCATATATGCAGCATCATTCCGGCTGTTCCAGCATATTAGACAGCAGCTGGCCAGCTCCAGGGCCATACTCTACTCACTGTGGTGGGCAGTGTGGAGCTGGTGCTGAGCTGATGCAGCTCCCTCTCACTGCTGCAGCAGCAGCAGGTGTTGTGCTGGGAAGAGAGTACACGATCATTGGCTGGCCCAAAGAGATTTGTAAGCAATGCCCAGGTTTCTCAAGAAGGAAACCCTCCCAGCTCCTCAGAGTCAGGTGTCTCCTTTCAGCTCATTGCTGCAGTATGAGTGTAATTATTTGGTGCCCTGTCTGCTTGAACCTGGCAGGGCTAGGGATA
Organism: Picus viridis; assembly: GCA_033816785.1. Taxonomy (NCBI): domain Eukaryota; kingdom Metazoa; phylum Chordata; class Aves; order Piciformes; family Picidae; genus Picus; species Picus viridis. Next base: position 31,555,252 of record CM066606.1, read on the forward strand.
ATCTTTGATGGCTCTGGCATCAGACAGGAGAGCTGCAAGGAGCAACTGTTGAATATAACACCAGTACTAAAGCCTTCCTCAATGCTCCAGTCTTGTGAAGTCGCTCAGCTAGAGCGCAAGCACAAGTAGCCTTGGTCAGGCTTAGCACCTGACTGTAAGCAGCGAGGGACACCTAGTAACATTGCTCAGGCATGTAATTGTCTGCTCTTTGAAGACACCAAAACCCCAAGCTTGGGGATATCATGACAGGGCATTCTCACCCTTGGAGCTTCCACTAGTAGCACTGTGGGCCCAGCGCAGGCACCAGAGGTTACCACAATGCCACTGCCCCACTACAATGTTGTTGTTCCCTTGTGAATAATTTGTTTTAGAGATGCAGGTTCTTTATTCTCAAAGGCAACGACAACTATGAGAAGTACTCACACAGAAAAGCCCAGAAGACCAAACAGTTTCAGCTGAAAGAAAAACTACATGATCAGCAGGAAAGAGAGAAAACATTTATCCAAGAGCATAATGGTTGTGGGTCTTTCCTGGCAGTCCCAGCTTTCAGTCCCTTCACTGAAAGTGCACCTGTGTCATACATCCTGGCCTGTGTCATGAGTCTTGCCTCAGCCAGCAGCTGAGTTCAGACACAGCTGCTCACACAAAACTCTCCCACACACCAACTTCCTGGTGGGATGGAAAGAGCAGAAGTGAGAGAACAGGCAAATGTTCTGAAGGCTCAGATAAGGAGAGTTTAATGAAACAACAGAAAAAAACCCAGATTTTACAGGAAGCACAGCAAAAGCAAGCCAGACAGACAGCAAGTGGAAAAGGGCAACACCCAAGCCTGTAAGCAGAAGAAAGGCAAGAGAACACCGGGCACAGGAAGTGTCACAGTCACAGTCTGAACTCCAAGTCCCATCATCCTTTGCCCCTGCCAGCCTTTTCCTTATACAGGGGACACGACGTCAGCATGGGCGTGGATTGGAGACCCAACACCTGGCTCAGCTCTCTGCTGTGTGCTCCGATACTTCCCCAGTGTCACAGAAGGTTGAGGTTGGAGGGGACCTGCTCTAGAAGAGGCAGCTGGAGCCACTGTTGGATGATCCTGTCCAGAGTGCTCTTTGGAATACTGATTCCTTCCACTGGCACTGGGCAGCACCTGGAAGTGTCTTCTTGGCAGCTGCCCTTCAGGTCTTTTTATACATTGATCAGATCCCCTCTGAACCTTCTCTGCACCAGGTTGAAAAGCCCCTGCTCACTCAGCCTCTCCTCATAGGAAACATGCTCCAGTGCCTTAATCCTCTGCCCAGCCTCTTGTTGGACTCTACAGGACACACAGCTTGCTTTTGTACTGGGGAGCTCACAGTGCTCCAGGAGTGGCATCACCAGCACCAAGCAGAGAGGGAAGGTCATCTTCCTCGACCTGCTGGCAAAACTACTCCCGGTGGAGCTTAGGACACCATTAGTGTTCCTTGTGGCAAGGTCATATTGTTAGCTCACAATCAACTTGTTGGCCGCCAGGACGTCAGGGCTTCCTCTGCGAAGCTGCTTTCCAGCGTGGCAGCTCTCTGCATATGCTGGTGCATGGTGTTTTCACTCCCCAGGTGCAGGACTTTACATTTCCCATTGTTGAACTTCCTGGGGCTCCTGCCTTGGCAGGCTGTGACCCTAGATTGATGCAGAGAGCAGCACCAAGTCATGAATCCGTGCAGGAGAAGGGATTTGGGTGTTGTCATAGAAAGGCTGCACACAGCAGGGCAGGCTGGTAGGAGAGCAGAGGCCCAGGCCCTGGGGCTGGAGAGTGTGTCACCCAAAAGAGAAGCTAAAGAGCGCTGGTCCCAATACCAGCCCCTGAGGAATGCCACACATCACAGATCTCCACTTGGGCATTGAGTCATTGACTGCTGTTGACCATCCAGCCAATTCATTATCCACCAAGTAGTTCATCTTTCAAATCCAAGCCTCTCCAGTTTAGAGACAAGGATGTTTTGTGAGACAGTGTCAAATGCTTTTCACAAGTCCAGGTAGATCATAGCAGCTGCCTTTTCCTTGTCTGCCAACACTGCTGCCCGTTGCAGAAAGCCACCAGATTTGTCAGGCATGGTTTGCTATTAGTTAAGCCATGATGGCTGTTGCAGTCACCTCTTTGCTTTCGGTGTGCCCAGTTTCCAGGAGGATCTGCTCCATTAAATTGGCTGGCATAGAGGTGAGACTGACTGGCATGTCGATCACCTCTGAGGCTTCTGTTCACCGAGGTAATCAATTCCAGCTGGCTCAGCATTTGCCCCCAGGAGTCACTGTCCAATGCCTTAATCATCTTCATGGCCCTTTGCTGGACTTTCTTCAGCATGTGGATCTGTCCCTTGTACTGGGGAGGCCTAAACTGGTCACAGTGCTCCACGTGTGGCATCACCAGCACCAAGCAGAGAGGAAGGATTGTCTTCCACAGCCTGCTGACAAAACTCATCCTGATGTAGCCTAGGACACCGTTAGTATTTCTTGTGGCCAGGTCATATTGTTGGCTTATGATCAATCTGGTGCCATTGAGGACCTTCAGGGCTTTTTTCTGCAAAGCTGCTGTCCATGCTGGCAGCCCTCTACATGTACTGGTGCATGGTGTTGTCTCTCCCCAGGCGCAGGACTTTGCATTTTGAATTGTTGAATTTTCTGTGGCTCCCTAGGCTGACACAGAGAGCAACATCAAGTGATGACTCTGACCAGGAGGAAGGGATTTGGGATGTTGTCATAGAAAGGCTGCACACAGGAGGGCAGGCTGGTAGGAGAGCAGAGCCCCAGGCCCTGGGGCCGGAGAGTGTGGAGAGGGAGGCTAACAACCTTGGGCTGAAGAGCAATGGAGCACAGGCTGGCTCTGCAAACCCCTTCCTTGGCTGGAAACCTCTGCTCCAGCTACAGAACCAGTCCTTTGCAAAGTGTGGGAGCAGCAGGAAAGAGGGCAATGGCTGCAGTTCTCCTCCCTCTTATACCCCTGCTGGACAAGGAGGCGGGGGAGTGGAACAGATCGAGTCAGTTTCCCAGGGGAGGAAACACCCCCCACGGAGGGCAAAACACCTCTCACGAGCCTGCGTCCGCCCTGTTCTTTTTCCAGTATTGGCGTAGCCCCCCCCAGTCTGGAAAGCCCTTCCTTGGCTGGAAACCTCTGCTCCAGGACCAGCTGCAGAGATGCAGGCCTGGAGCTGGGCAGCGTTTGCCTTTGAGCAATTGATTTCTTTGATAGAGCTGGATAACCGAGAGCCTTCTCACTCACTTGTGCACCATCACACGCCGCTGCTGGCCTGGCTCTGCTTTTGGCAGCTCCTACCTCCTGGCGCTAGTTGTGCCGGTGGGGTGGCTTCTTGGGGGGCTGTGAAGAGTCAGGTGAGCTGTCAGCCCTCCTCTTCAAGCGTTGCCGTGGCTCCCCAGAGGAACGGTCCCCGACTTGGCTGGGAGTGGAGGCACCAGCCACAGCCTCCCCTGAATCCTCATGCCGCTCACCCTGCTCCCCACAGGTGGGAACGAGGGCATCAGGACCCCCATGAGGAGCAGAAGTTGAGGTGCTGGGGCACTCCTCTTCATCAGCTCCAGCAGCACTGTTATAGGGAGCTGGGCCAGGGGAAGGAGACCGCCTCTGGGAGACAGCAGGATGGGGGTCAGCTGTGGGGATGGCCTCTTGCTCTTCAGCAGTGTGGCTGTCCTCCAGCCCCAGCAGTCTGTAGGCCTCCCTGCTGCAGCGCCGCACAGCAACACCAATTAGCTGCTGGACGAATGTCTCGGCGCGATTCTGGAGGCTGACCTGCAGCAGCCGGACCAGGACCTCTTCGTCAAGCCCAAACAAGCCCAGGACACACAGGATGAGGTCCTCCATCACGACTGCTGTTGAAGGCTCCTCTCTAAAGGTATGATGGAGCTGCTGATGCAGCCAAGGTTGAAATTGCTGCAGTAGTTCTGGATGGTCATCGAATAGGGATGCCCAGGTGTCGGGCTGGAGGCCGCCCACCAGAGCCCTGGACACCGACTCCACTGCCAGTGGCTGGGATGCTACAGGGCGAGGAGCGCTGGGGCTGGCTTGGGGCACAGGCGCCCTTTCCACCTGCTGGGAGCCAGCTGCTGTGGATGTCCTTCCAGATGGTCTGAGGACAACCTCTTCAAAGTCATCGTCTGCCCGCACCGAGTGCACGATCGACCGCACTCTCCTCTTGCAGAGGGGGCAGCGGGGCTTTTCGGCAGCCCACCGCCGGATGCATGCATAGCAAAACTGGTGGAGGCATGGCATCACATAAGCAGCATCGCCCCAACTCTCCAGGCAGATTGGACAGCGGTCCTCCAGCTTTGTGGCCATGCTCTCCACTCTCAGCAGTTGGCTGCAGGGAGCTGCCACTGACGAGATGCTCCCTCTGTCTGCTGATGCAGCAGTGGGTGTCAGGCTAGAAAAGGAAGAGAGGCCACACTTATGTGCTGACCTGGAGAGGGGTGGAAGATGTGCCCAGATCCCCAGGGTGAAGCATCCCCTCCCAGCTCACCTCTGCTGCTGCTGCAAGCGTGCCTTGTAGTTGCCCTGGCTCCTGGAACCTTTCAGGGACAGGGATGAATCTGCTGACGGCTCTGGCTTCTGGCACAGAATGTTGCAAAGAGCAACACCTCAGTGAGAACACCAGTACCAAACTCTCAGCACTCCAGCCTCACGACCTGCTCAGCTGGAGTGTGGGCAGCAACCAGCTGGGTAGTGCTTAGTACCCAGATACAGGCAACAAGGAATGCCAGGTAACAATCCGTGGCTAGGTGATGCAGAATCATTGACCCTATGACATCGCAGCCTGTACCTTGCTGACAAGAGAACCATTGATGGCCCCCCCTCAGGGGCCACCCTCATCCATGACTCTTTCTCTGGCAGCACTGTAGGCTCTACACACATGCCTGGGATGAACACCATGCCACTGTCCATCTCCTGAGCTCAGCATCAGTACTTCATGCCAGTCACTGAGGCCTTGCCCAGGTATTCCCCAAGTTGTTCTGGCTGTGGGAGCCATGTCCAGGCACACACAGCAAGAAGTCTTTGTCTCTCTCACCTTGTAGGCTGAAGGAGAAAGTTCCATAATCTCTCCCCATGTGCCAGGGCTGCAGGCCAGCTCTCTAGGCTCCCTTCTTCCTCTCAGATTGGGTCAATGGCAGCATTTACTTGCACTGCTGAGACCCCTTGTGTCTTTCTACCCTAGGCAAAAGCCCTTCTGCTCAGCACCCATCAGGTCTCATCTGGGCACTAGGTATCAATCCGGGGCCTGGCTTGGAGGGGGCTGACAAACCAGACAGACTCAGAAGAGACAAGGAGTGAGGTGGGGGTTGTTTGGAGAGCTGTGTGGTCATCAGGATGGATGCCCAGATGTTGGGCTGGACGATGCTTACTGGAGTCTCGGACACTGACCTCACCACCGGTAGCCAGGAGGCTACAGGGAAAGCCTTGCTGTAGGTGTCCACATGTCCTTCTGCCTGGCAGATTCCAAATGAACGTCATGAAGAGCTGGAGTAGGTTGTGCAAGGAGAAAGCCCGGCTGTAGGTGTCTGGGTGCTCCCTGCTCCCAGCTCCCTCAAGAAGAAAACCATCCCATATCCCCAGGGTGAAGTATTCTATCCCATTTCTATTCTGCTGCTGAAAGCACACCTTCTGTGTGCCCCGCCTGCCTAAATCTGACAGGGCTGGGGATAATCCTTCAATGTCTCTAGCTTCCTGTCACAGAGCATTGCAAGAAGCAATTCCTCAATGAAACACCAGCACCAAAGTTGCAGCATTCCAGCCTCACAACCGGCTCATCTGCAGTGTGGGCAGCAGCCAGATGGGTGAAGCACAGCATTTTATAAAGGCAGCAAGGAATGCCTGGTCACAATCCATTGAAAGGTTACAGCCCATCATTCAGTGACAAGAACATCCATCATGGGAGGGCTTCAGGCAGGGAATTCCTTGCCCACAGCACTGCTGCACTGTGCTCACCCCAGCAGAGCTGCAGCCCCAGCATATGCAGCTGTGGATACTGCAGCACCAGTTCCCAATCCACACCCGTATCTCCAGTCTTGTGCTTGGCATCATTGTTTCATGTTGGTTACCAAGGCCTTGGCCATGTCTTCTTACGGCCCCCTCAGTTTGTTCTGGCTGTGGCAGACAACTTCAGGCACATATGGCAAGAAGATTCATTGTGTATCACAGTGTGATTCCCTTGCAGGCTGCATGACAAAGTCCTACATCCCAGGGCTTCTGTCTAGTCCTCTGGCTCCCCGCTTCCTCCCACAGTTGATTAATGGCAGCTCTTGCTTGCTCTGGTCAGTCCTTTCCTGTCTTTCTTCCCTAGCCAGAAGTCTTTTTGCTTAGCCCCAACACCTCATCTGGGTACTAGATACTGTCTGGGGTCCTGGCTTGGATGTAGGCTGACAATCCAGTGAGGGTCTGTCTCGATCCGGAGAGGGAAAGAGATTGAGGTTTTTAATGAATATTCCCGTGCTGTGAAATTAGAGGCACAAACGAGGCCAAAATATCAACAGCTAGACTATTTATTACATAAATAAAGTGGAGGGATCAGAATAGGAAGAGAGAGAAGAAAGGGAGAAGAGGGAAAGAATTATATTACCACACCCCTCACCCCCAAGACAGTTTGAGTCTGTGGAGGAAAGGTGCTGCAGGAGATGTTGGGTCTGTAGAGAAACGGTGCTGCAGGAGATGTTGGGTCTGTAGAGAAACGGTGCTGCAGGAGATGTTGGGTCTGTAGAGGAAGGGTGCAGAGGCTTTGGCTGTAGAAGGGATGAGGTCCTCTGGGCAGCTTCTTCAGCTCCATGAGTTGCAGCAGGCGGAACTTAGGGCACGGAGAGTCCAAGATCCATTGTGTTGGCCCCGGGATGTTTCCAGCGTGTGCTGCCGTCTGCTTTCTTCTGCATCTTGCTTCTCCAATTTTCTCCTCCTAAAGCCAGTAGTTGCTCCAGTCTTTTATACAGTTTTTTAGGCCTTAGGCAATTGTCCAGGTGTTGTTCCCCAGGATATCGTTCTGGGAAATCATCTTTAGGTCCAGGTATCGTTCCCCAGGAAATCTTTCTGTGTACTCAGGTGAGTTTGGGCAGCCACTGGATAGAGGGGGGAAGGCCTCCACCTCCTCCTGCTCCATCTAGCTACCCACACACTCTTTTCACATCAGGAACCATTGTCCTTTCCTGGGGTATCTGATGGCTGGAAATGATCTTGTCCTGAAGGTGTGGAATGCTGGACCCTTGGGCCATTGTTGTAGGCCAGCTGCAGTCCAGTGAGCAATGTTATCTTTGCACCTTCCAAGAGTCCTTCCAGTGGCTCTGCCCAACGCACATCAGCTATTGTCTGGACAAACAGCAAGTAATTTTATCTTTGTTGAGTCACCAGGAGAGACAAGCTTTAGTCTCTCACAGGGTCAGGGGAGGCAAGGAATGTTTGTGGAGCATCCAGGGGATGAGGATACACTGTTCTCAGCACTGCCTGGTGGGGAGGTGAGAGACAGTGCCATGTCCTGCAACTAGAAAGGTTCAAACTGGAGGTCAGGTATCAAAATCAAAATCCCCCGTGAGGATTGTGAAGCACTGGATTGGGTTGCCAACAGAGGATGTGTGGTCCCTGCACCTGGAGGTCAGCCTTCAAGACCTAAGTAGCCACAGTCCAGAGCACCAAGTCTATATTTACTGTTGCCCTGCCCTGAGGCAGCGCAACTTGCTTCTCAATATGGCATCAAATGCAAGGCCAAGAGACCAAGTATTGTATTTAATACTGTGAGCTGCCCCAAGGCATCATATGTGTTAGTAAATTATATGAACTCCACGAGACTCTTGTGAGGGTGAATTTTGAGCCCTGAGTCTCTTAAACTATCCAATAGTGGTCACAAACTCTAAAATTCTTAAGTTCAAAAATGAAAATCAGGAGACTGACATCCAGTTCAGTTGTATGGTATGTATTTTAGGAATGGCCTTGGGAACTCTGACACCTTCTTCTTCCTATCTTCCCTTGCAGCTAGTACTGGAATATTGTCTGGAATATTTTAAGAAAGCCACATGGATTCTACCTATACGTTCCACGACAAAATGTCTCAATATTCCAGGCTACAAGCATAGTGGTTCATGCCAAGATACAAAAGTAAAACTAAACTGATTATTTGTTTTTCATTTACCCTGCCAACATCTGGCCACAAAAATATTTTTTATTGTTTTGCAACTGAACATTATAACATGACATAAAAGACATTCTTAGGAGCCCACTTCTTAAAGAGATATAGCTAAGTGCATGCTAATATTTCTTCCTTGTAGGTCACACTTGTGGCAGTTACTATAAGTGATTTGAACCATGCCACTTAGGCTGGCTCCTTTGAAAGTGAACTTTTGTACCAAATCTACTCTAAAAAATTCTTTTTTTGTGGATTTTACTTTCACTCACAACAGAGTATCTCAGGACAGAATGTAGCATGTAGCTCACAATGGTGCTTGCCAAAAATATGGGTTTTGTTGTTTGTTGTCTTTCAGTCTGAAGAGTTTTGCATACACTTACATTTATAACATACCATTAGGGAATACGTATTTATATGTATTAATAGCAGATCACCTTGGTTTATACATTCTGCTTAGGAATACACTGAATTTGACAGGCATGAAAATGGGACCAAATTTATATAATCTCAAATTGTTTGTCATGTAAATGCACTTTTACAGTTATTCAGTAGCTAAAGAAATAAAAATATTTTAGTACTATAGTATGTGTGTTGTTCATAAACTGATTCTATTTTAAAATGTTATATGCCATAATTATTTCTAAATGCCTTTGAAGAAATTACAGTCATTCTGTCAGTTGTAAAACTGTGCCAAAGGGGAAGTGGCATCCATGTCAGTCCACCATGGTGGAGAGGAAGCAGCACTTTCCTTATATGATGATTTCTGGTTTGTTTTACCCATCTAGAAGTTGAACAGATTTGTGGGCTTTACCAGCATGGAAGCATAAGGATTGCTTCCTCAGTTTTCTCCATGGGATTCTCTGAGTCAAAACAAGGAAAGAATGAACAAAAGGACTTCATCTGTGCAGTAGAAGTTGCAAGAAATGTGAGAAGCATTAAGCCTCATCTTGTGAAAGAGTAAAGCTATTTCCTGGTCTGTGAGATGTATTGTAGTATCACAGTATCAGTCAGGATTGGAAGGGACCACAAGGATCATCTAGTTCCAACCCCTGCCATGGGCAGGGACACCTGACACTTGATCAGGCTGGCCAGAGCCTCATCCAGCCTGGTCTTAAACACCTCCAGGGACGGGGCCTCAACCACCTCCCTGGACAACTCATTCCAGGGCTTCACCACTCTCATGGTGAAGGACCTCCTCCTCATGTCCAGCCTGAATCTCCCCACCTCCAGCTTCATTCCATTCCCCCTCGTCCTATCACTACCTGATAGCCTGAGAAGTCTCTCCCCAGCCTTCTTGTAGGCCCCCCTCAGATACTGGAAAGCCACAATTAAGTTATGTGGTGGTTTAGGCTGGGTGCTGGCCCAGATGCCACTGCACAGACCACACCTGGGAGGTCCCAAGGGGTGGGCCCAGCCCAGGGGGTGGTCACAGGAAACCAGGTATTCCATTTCCCATAATGCCCTGCTCCCCTATAAAACATCCACGTGGGATCTTCACTTCCTCTTTCATCCCCTGCTGCTGCCTAGGTAGAATGGCGTGAGCTGCCTCCCTTGGGCCTGCCCATGCCCAAGGCTGGGCTGGGGGGAGAAAGAGCCCCTGGGGGGTTTTGGGTGTACCCCCACATGGTGATGGGATCTCTCTCTTTGTCACGGTGCTTGTGGTTCTCTGTAAAACTTTCATTGTTGTTCCTTTTTGTTTTTTCTATTTAAACTTTCCATTACCTTTGCAATCCGTTTGTCTGAGTCATTATTTCTGCCCATGGTGGGGAGGGGGTCTGCCTCAACCCATGACAAGTTACCTTGGAGCCTTCTCTTGTCCAGACTGAACAGCCCCAACTCTTTCAGTCTGTCCTCATAGGAGAGGTGCTCCAGCCCTCTGATCATCCTCGTGGCCCTTCTCTGGACACGTTCCAGCACCTCTATATCCCTCTTGTAATAGGGACTCCAGAACTGGACACAGTACTCCAGGTGGCGTCTCACCAGAGCTGAGCAGAGTGGGAGAACCACCTCCCTTGACCTGCTGGCCACACTTCTCTTGATGCTCCTTGAAGTTTAAGATCTTTCTGTGCCCATCCCAAACCTTGTAACAGGTTTGAGAAGCAAAGGAATTTTCAGTGTGTGGTGACTTACAGCTGGAATAATGTGTGTCAGTCTGGTGTGAAGTTCTGTATAAGGAAGTTATCATAAAACCAAATTCATCAGGCAAACAGTTCAGTGGGTAGGATTTTCAAACAAACTGTATGGACACATCTTACTTTTGTACTTTTTTCTGCATGTCAGTTTGCAAAATGCCTCACCTATTGGAAAGTGGGCAACTAACTTTTTTGCAGCAAAAGAAGGGATACTTCACTAAGATGATACTAGAAAGGAGTCAGCGGCAGTTGCCTGTAGAGCATAGCCAGGTATGAGCATAAAACAAAGGCAAGCAAATGGTGATATTTTTGAAGGACACTCACCCAGTGATTTGCAGCTCAGAGAGTTCCTGAATGTGTTTTTATGTTTGATAGCTTTCCAATGTGCTTTTCTTTCTGGGGCTAGGATTCCTTGTTTTCCAACATTTGAGAAGATTAGTATGCACAACCCTGGGCAGCGGGAGTTCCATTGCTTAATTTTGTGAGAACCACCTCCTGTATCCTTTAAGCATCCATTTGCTGCTTGCTTTTATGGCACCTTTCTTTTTGTTACACGTTGCTTTTATTCAGGCTGTCTTTGATATGAATCACTGTATTGGCCATTCATAAATGATGAAGGATGCCCACTAAACAACTGCTGTAGAAGATTCATCCAGTTGCCAAGCCACATCTTCAGTCTGTATATTAATTTCTCTGATTTATTTTCTTTCATTGCAACTGCAGCTACCTCTGGATCAAATTAAATCAGAGGGGGCAGTGTTACATTGATTTTGGCAAATAGGTTTCCAACAGTTTAGTACTCTAAAAAGTGAGTGGTATGGCTTTTGGGGCCCTCAGAACATCCTTGGATGAAGTTTTGCTTTTCAGATGTCCATGATGTTTAGCTTCCAGAGTATGATATAAGCAGTTTTACAAGTAATGAATACACTTTTCCTTAAGGTAATGAAAAATACTAACTTCAACCACAAACCCTCAGATTCAAAAATATAATAGCCTGGAGGATTTTTGCTAAATCCTAGGTGAACTTAACACATTAATACAATACAATACAACCAAGCTGGGGGCAGGAGTTGATCTGCTGGAGGGTAGAGAGGCTTTGCAGAGGGACCTCGACAGACCCCTCACAAAGTTGGTGAGGGGTTTGGAACACAAGCCCTGTGAGGAATTACAATACAACACAATACAATACAATACAATACACCAGGTTGAAAGAGACCTTCAAGATCATCGCGTCCAACCCATCAACCAATCCAACCCACCTAAACAACTAAACCATGGCACCAAGCACCCCATCAAGTCTCCTCCTGAACACCTCCAATGATGGTGACTCCACCACCTCCACGGGCAGCCCATTCCAATGGGCAACCACTCTCTCTGTATAGAACTTCTACCTAACATCCAGCCCAAACTTGCCCTGGCACAGCCTGAGACTGTGTCCTCTTGTTCTGGTACTGGCTGCCTGGGAGAAGAGACCAACCTCTGCCTGGCTACAACCTCCCTTCAGGTAGTTGTAGAGAGCAATAAGATCACCCCTCAGTCTCCTCTTCTCCAGGCTAAGCAACCCCAGCTCCCTCAGCCTCTCCTCATAGGGCTTGTGTTCCAAACCCCTCACCAACTTTGTTGCCCTTCTCTGGACACATTCCAGCAACTCAACATCTTTCCTATACTGAGGGGCCTAGAACCGGACACAGGACTCAAGGTGCGGCCTAACCAGTGCAGTGTACAGGGGCACAATGACCTCCCTGCTCCTGCTGGCCACACTGTTCCTGATGCAGGCCAGGATGCCATTGGCCTTCTTGGCTGCCTGGGCACACTGCAGGCTCATGTTCAGCCTACCATCAACCAGCACCCCCAGGTCCCTTTCTGCCTGGCTGCTCTCCAGCCACTCTGACCCCAGCCTGTAGCACTGCATGGGGTTGTTGTGGCCAATGTGCAGAACCCAGCACTTGGATGTGTTAAATCTCATGCTATTGGATTCTGCCCATCTGTCCAGCCTGTCGAGGTCCCTCTGCAGAGCTCTCCTACCCTCCAGCAGATCAACTCCTGCCCTCAGCTTGGTGTCATCTGCAAATTTACTGATGATGGACTCAATGCCCTCATCCAGATCATCAATAAAGATGTTGAAGAGCATGGGGCCCAGCACTGATCCTTGGGGCACACCACTAGTGACTGGCTGCCAGCTGGATGTGGCACCATTCACCACCACTCTCTGGGCTCGGCCCTCCAGCCAGTTCCTAACCCAACACAGTGTGATCCTGTCCAAGCCATGGGCTGCCAGCTTGGCCAGGAGTTTCCTGTGGGGGATGGTGTCAAAGGCCTTGCTGAGGTCCAGGTAGACTACATCCACAGGCCTCCCCACATCCACCAGGCGGGTCACCTGATCATAGAAGGAGATCAGGTTGGTCAGGCAGGACCTGCCCTTCCTAAATCCATGATGGCTAGGCCTGATCCCTTGGCCATCCTGGAAGTGCTATGTGATTGCACTCAAGATGACCTGCTCCATAATCTTGCCTGGCACTGAGGTCAGGCTGAGAGGCCCATTGCTACACTCAGTTAAAATTGGCTGACATGGTATAATTTTATGCAATTGTATAGAAATCCATCTCGTTTACAGCCTTCCATTTTTAGGTCTGCCACATATGTCACCTGATAGCTTAAGATCTATTTGTTATTTGTGAGCAAAGGAGCTTTATCTCAGCAAAGGTAGGTATAGAAGAATGACAAATATTGTAATACCCTGGAACTGTCTCCTCCAATATGCTTACAATGAAAACTAACCTGAGTGGGGAAATGGCATTTGGTTCTAGGCCCCCAGTTCATGCATGTAAGATTCAGATATGAAAATGTATATGCAGTCCTGTGTCCATTTGGAACTGCACTGGTTTGGTTAATCATGTACATACATCTGCTTGCAGGGAAAAAGATAATTTCTCAAAGCATCACTTAGGGTGCTAAGTTGTAGTTGTTCTTTTTATTGTTGTTATTTTTTATATAAACTGCACTTGGAATTTACTTGTGGCTACAAGAAATGTATTTGCTTGGATGGATATTTTTGTAAACCCTTGAAGTTTTGTTAGCTTCCAGAAGTATATTGTCAATGATATATACCAGGAAAAAGACCTCAGCTATACTGAAAGCATTCTTACCAGCTCGTAATACTAGGTATGATATTTTATTATTTATGTTAAATAGAGATGTGTGATTTTATTGCTGTTGTTGTTCCGTTGTGAGTCATTTGTTTTAGAGTTGGGTTTTTTTTTAATCATTGAACTTAATTAAAACCTCTTAGAAACTGACAAAAATTATAGAGAAAGCAAATTTACCTGCCCTTCCCCCCACCCAGAATTTCACCTTTGCTACATTTAGTTGTGCCCTGTGTTTAATAATATCAAACTTAAGCATTCAGGCTCGAGTCTCAGTTACCACTGCATGCAAAATATTTAATTTGACATGCCCATTTTCTAAATATCTTACAGTCACATTCAAGCTTATTACCATAGTCGTACGTTGGAAGGGAAGAAACCCCAAAATCAACTAATTAGTTCATGCAAAAGCTACTTGTCCTCTGCACTGACCATTAGTCTCCTTGTCTGGAGCTTTCAGAAGGACATTGAATTTTGTATCAGCTGTGATGAAAATTTGGGGTATTTTCAAAACAATTTTCACATCGTTGTTCAGCTCTGTGTCCAGCTCCAGAGCCCTCAACACAGGAAGAACAAGAATCTGATGGAGTGGGTCCAGAGGAGGGGCAAGAAAATGCACCAGGGGGCTGCAACACCTCTGCTATGAGGACAGGTTGAGTGAACTGGTGCAGCCTGGAGAAGGCTCTGGGGAAACCTAATAGCAGCCTTCCAGTACCTGAAGGGGGCCTACAAGAAGGATGGAGAAAGACTGTTTACAAAGGCCTGCAGTGATAGGCCTAGGGGCAGTGGCTTCAAACTAGAGAAGAGTAGATTTAGATTGGATGTTAGGAACAAGTTCTTTACTGTGAGGGTAGTAGAACACTGGAATGGGTTGCCTAGGGAGGTGGTTAAGGCCCCTTCCCTGGAGAAACAATGCTTCAGTTCATCTCACTGTTGTGACTTCTGAGCCAAAGCTAATTTGCAAATTGTCATGGACTCAGTACAGAATCAGTATTAAGAACATCAGCATTTTCAGCTGCCTCACTGGAAATCTTTCTCTGACTGTGTGACTCTACCTCATGCAGTTTGCAAATCTGTAGTGTGGGGTAGCCTTATTTGTCTTCAGTGTTTAGTATCTTGTACAAAGCACTGATTTTGCATGTGGTCATTTTGCAACTGCTGCAACAGTCAATAACAAGTTTATATAAAAAAATGACCAGAAGTGTGCAGAAATTTTAAATGCATGGTGGGGATCTAAGGTTCAGATGAATTGAACTCATCCCTGTTACTCTCTCCAGTCATTTCAGCTAATGAAGACCTTATTTTATTTTAAAAGAACACCAAGGATATTTTATTTTAAAAGAACACCAAGGATATGCTGCAAAGAACACTGAAATCAATGAGAAAGACCTCATGATTTGGCCTGTACAGCACTGAGGCAGGTTTACATTGTGGTCAGGTTCAAATGAAGCCAAGCACAATGAATTGATGGTAGCTCCAATTCCTTGGTGCACCACCACAGGTCAAGGCAAGTAATTAATAGCTGATGCTAGTATTGTAAATGCTCCACTTCAAGCAATACAAGAAGATAGTTTTGGAGAAACTAATTAAGGTCATAGGGCAATTTGTATATGCTTTTGTGTTACAGGGTGCTCCAAACCTGCCTTCCCCCACCTCCATCAGCAGAGATTTGAATGGGGGAAGACAGAGGCTCGAAATTCCCTTCCCCTCCTCCTGGGGGACAGGTACAAAGGCATGAATTCTGGCTGCTGAAGCCCCTCATATGTATTCACCTGAGGGGAAAGCGCACACTGTGATTTGGAACTGTTGTTGCCTGGGTTCTTCAGGCCCAGCATATATTGGCACTCGATACATTGTCTAGGAAAATCTTAAATACAGAGACCAGAAAGAGAGAGCTGGCAGATGAGCTGGCCAAGCTGCTCTCCATTTTTCAACAGTCCTGGCTCACTGGAGAGGTCCCAGAAGACTGGGCATCACCCAACGTGATGCCCATCCACAAGAAGGGCCAGTTGGATGAACCAGGGAATTACAGACCTGTCAGCCTGACCTCAGTGCCAGACAAGATTAGAGAGCAGATCATCCTGGGGGTGATTACAGCACACCTGCAGGATGGCCAAGGGATCAGGCCCAGCCAGCATGGATTTAGGAAGGGCAGGTCCTGCCTGTCCAACCTGATCTCCTCTGTGATCAGGTGACCCACCTGGTGGATGTGGGGAAGGCTGTGGATATAGTCTACTTGGACTTCAGCAAGGCCTTTGACACCCTCCCCCACAGGAAACTCCTGGCCAAGCTGTCAGCTCATGGCTTGGACAGCAGCACTCTGTGCTGGGTTAGGAACTGGCTGGAGGGCCGAACCCAGAGAGTGGTGGTGAATGGTGCCACATCCAGCTGGCAGCCAGTCAATAGTGGTGTCCCCAGGGATCAGTGCTGGGCCCCATCCTGTTCAATATCTTTACTGATGATCTGGCTGAGGGGATTGTGTCCATCATCAGTAAGTTTGCAGATGACACCAAGCTGGGGGCAGGTGTTGATCTGTGAGAGGGTAGGAGAGCTCTGCAGAGGGACCTTGACAGTCTGGACAGATGGGCAGAGTCCAATGGCATGAGATTTAACACATCTAAGTGCCAGGTTCTACACATTGGCCACAACAACCCCATGCAGTGCTACAGGCTGGGGTCAGAGTGGCTGGAGAGCAGCCAGGCAGAAAGGATCCTGGGGGTAGTGGTTGACAGTAGGCTGAATATGTGCCAGCAGTGTGCCCAGGTGGCCAGGAAGGCAAATGGCATCCTGGCCTGTATCAGGAATTGTGTGGCCAGCAGGAGCAGGGAAGTCATTGTGCCCCTGTACTCAGCTCTGATTAGGCCACACCTTGAGTCCTGTGTCCAGTTCTGGGCCCCTCAGTATAGGAAAGATGTTGAGTTGCTGGAATGTGTCCAGAGAAGGGCAATGAGGCTGGTGAGTGTGGTGGTTTGGCTCTGGCCGGGGGGCCAGATGCCCACCAAAGCCGCCCTATCACTTCCCCTCTTTAAGCAAACAGGGGAGAAGGAAAGGAAAATATAACAGAAGCCAGAGAGTAAAATAGGAGCAGTTTAATAACACTAATAAGCAAATGGCAATAGACCGCGCGGAAGCAGAAAAACAGAGCGAGAGATGTTAGTCTCTACTTCCCATCAGCAGGACGGTGGTCGGTCTCGGGAAGCAGGGCTCTCTAAGCTTGGTGGTTCCTTGGGAGGATGAACGCCATGGACGAATCCCCACACTTCCTTCTTCCACTTCATTCTTATACCTGAGCTGATGTCATATGGTATGGAATCCCTCTTTGGCCAGTCTGAGTCAGCTGGCCTAGCTGTGTCCCCTCCCAAGATTTTGCCTGCCCCTCGATCCACTCTTGGGGCAGGCAAATGTTGAAAGGACACAGCCTGGATACTAGATTCAGCCGTAGCCAAAACACTGCTGTATTATCAACTACTGCTGCAAAAAACCACAGCACCAGAAAGATGCTGTGAGGAGAATTAACTCCATCTCAATTCAACCCAGTACAGTGAGATGTCTTGAGCACAAGCTGGTGAGGTGAGGCTGAGGGAGCTGGGGTTGCTTAGCCTGGAGAAGAGGAGGCTCAGAGGAGACCTTATTGCTGTCTACAACTACCTGAAGGGAGATTGTAGCCAGGTAGGGGTTGGTCTCTTCTCCCAGGCAACCAGCACCAGAATAAGAGGACACAGTCTCAAGCTGCGCCAGGGCAAGTTTATGCTGGATGTAAGGAAGAAATTCTTCACAGAAAGAGTGATTGGCCGTTGGAATGTGCTGCCCAGGGAGGTGGTGGAGTCACCATCACTGGAGGTGTTTCAGAATAGATTGGATGGGGCACTTAGTGCCATGGTTTAGTTGATTAGATGGTGTTGGGTTATAGGTTGGACTCAGTGATGTTGAAGGTCTTTTCCAACCTGGTTAATTTTGTATTCTGTATTCTGTATATCCATGATAGGCAAACAGAAATAGCAGATCACAATGCATGGAAATAAACACTATAATGTGAACAGAACAAAGTGCATACTTGGAGAATATTGTATGCTTTCATTTTAAACCAAGCATTCATTAGAGCCTATTCAGAATAGTCAAAGATCAAGATTCAAGGAGCAAACCTCTTAAAACCGAAGTTGTATACGTAAGATTTGGGAAAGAATTAATGCTGCCCTATTCACTGACACAAGAACTTCAGAAGTGTTTGAATGTTAGTAAAATCAAGGGATTCTAGAAAAGTGTAAAGGCAACAAAACTTCTTTGTAGACCTCTTTCCTCTCTTCCACTCCCCTATACTTTTATGTCTAGATCTTCTCCCATAGTGAGCTCACTAAAAAGACCTTTAAATGCACACCAGGTGTGATTTAAGTTTACTTTGTTAAGGAAAACTCCAAGTGATTCAGACAGAACAGAAACAAAAGCTGTTTTCAGCTCATTCTTTCATACCCACTGTGTCTTTAGGAGAGTATCTTGCTTGCATGTTTGGAGTCAGGCCATAGGGATGTAGTGAACACTGAGGAACTGACTCTGGTCCAAGAGAGCTCATTTTCCCTTCATCTCTGAGACCTAGATAATACACTTCTGGTTTCTTTTGGTAGTGGTATGTGACCTGCAGGGTCACATAGCTGCAGGTCACAGAGCTGCAGGGCTGCAGCTTTCTCTCTCAAGTGACTCTCGCATTTTGAAGTGTAATGTTCACCCTGAGCAGACTCTGTTGCTACTGAAGAGAAGAAGGGAACACACAAAAAACACAGCACATTAGTTTCTTAATGGTCTCATATTTCTTATGTAATTATTGCTATGAAGGGTTTGTTTTTTTTCTTCTCCTTCAGATTCTGGTGTCTATTTCTGGGCTTTTGCTTCCCATTCTATTCAGCTATGATAAAACTGCTGTTTATTGCCTCTGTACTGAACACAGTGCTGTCATTATGACTAGGAAAAATGATGCATAAGTAGATTAAAAGTTCCTTCAGAATTTATGGCCTGGCAATATTTGTTCTTCAACACAGTCTCTAATTTCAATGTTCAGATTGCCTATACCAAAATACAGAACAGCATCTTGTAGGTGTTATGAAGGCCCATTATGCCCAGAATTATGCCCAGATATTGAAACTTGTCCCAGCATGTGGACAAGTTGCCCCTCCTTTCATGAGGAGAACAAAGGCCAAGGTGGCAGGGTTCACTGCAGGCACCCATTGCATGGGATGCTTGTGCTAATACCAAGAATAGGCATAATTCTAGCTTCATGCTTCCTATAGGCTGAAGCCAGTTGTTTACAAGAGTGCCTGGTGGCCAAATCTAACCTCAAGAAACCTATAGTATTACCCCAATTTGTAAATACGTTGCCCCCTCTTTCACTTTGTTCTCTCTCGTTGCTCGAGAGAACAAAGCTCGTGCCATAGCCTCTGCCATTAAGCTCATTGCTATTAAATCTTCTCTCTCATATATGCAAGCAAACTAGTAGCCTCTGCACAACAACGAGAAGCCAGCATCCGGGCAGGCCTGTTGAGCCTCAGCCAGAGAGTATCTCCGGAGAAGGGACCTTTGCTGAGCCTGATAAGCTACAACGTTGTATTGCAAGTCTCACTGGTTGGAGGAGCCCGCCGTGTCTTGAAGAGAACTGGACCCCCGAGGGTTTGATCTGCCCAGTTGCCGGGGAAGTGACTCAGCCAGGACCAGCAGTCCACATGTCTGCATCAGCCTTAAGCAGCAGACTGACGAGCTGTACAACCCTGGGTGTGTCGGCTTGGAGAGCAGGAACAGTGTTAGCCGCATGCCTGCAGAGCCCCGCCATCGTGGGAGAGGATTCGCCACATCCACCGCTCTGTGCCCTGTGAGCCTCAGGGAAATCTAGAGCGCTGTCCGTGCCTGCGCTGCAAAGCCGGCACTGCCCTGAGAGGGTCCCGCTGCTCCTTCGAGCCAAGTAAAGGGGAAGCCGTCGCTCCACACAGCCACGCTTCTTCCTCGGGGTCGTCCACGCCGGCCCTGAAGCCCGTTGCCACAGGGCCGACCCTGTGCCGGACACAGCCCTAGCGGCCCTGCCATGCCGACCCCACAGCTCCCTGCTGTCCGGAGAGAGCCGCCCGAGTCCTGCGAAGGGGACCTGCCTACCAGCTAGCCTAAGTTCCATCTCCTCTCTGCTGCCGAGGAGTAACTCTTACATACATCAGGCTTAAATGGAAAGTGTTGGTGAGGTTGTTATCCCCAAATATGTTGTTATCACCGATTTGCTACTTAACCAAACAAATGCAGAAAGGGATCCTTGGATTACAAATAGTTATTAACCTTATGAATACAATGGAATAATTTCAACTGAGAGGGATAGTCAATTAATTTTATAAATGGGAAGAGGTGACCAGGATTTGGAAAGAAGGATTTAGTCTGTCTCAACTTGCATTAGTCCCTAAAAATTTTCAAAAGGTAAGACTGATTGTGAAAGCCAAAATGCTCTATAAGAAGATTCTTCCTGATGAGTCAAAGAGACGCCCTGGTAAACCATGTATTAAGAAAAAATAAAAGTTAGTCTGCTGGAGGAGAGGGTGGCGACTTCTGTTTTTCCTTCATTTAGTCACTTAAGCTTTTGTAATTTTGTTTGGTGTTCTGGATGCTGTGAATAATTCTGTTTGCATTTTTACATTAAATTGGCATGAATTAAGAACAATTTCACAGTAAATAGCCTAACAGGATGTTTTTCACACAGCATCACAATTATCCTATAAGTCTGGACACTAGAACGCTATCTACCTTCCACAGGTATCAGATTATCCTAAGCATATGAAAATATATCCTGCTAGGAGTGAACAAGGCAGCTTGACAAATGGTATCACAAATGTTAAGAGAATAATAAGCATGAGGATATCCAGCAATGCTTTCTGACACTTATCGAATCACTTGGGACCATTCCTTTCTTTGTCCTTAAAATCCCTGAAAAGCTGGTGCCTGGCTACATTGAACTGTTTCATGCTTAGTGTAGGACATCCTGTGAGATCCACATAGTCAGACTTTGCCAACAAGTTGACTAGAAACTCTTCTTGGCATTTGAGCAGGAAAAGAATGCATCTCCCAGACTCTTACCATAAACTATTCATAATTATCATATTACTACAGCTTCTATAATTGCTGTCCAGGCTGGGAGCATTTTTTTGTAACTGGAGTAACCTGGAGTTTCTGAAAAATCAGGAGGGTATCTATCTATCTATCTATCTATCTATCCAGAGAAGGGCCACGAGGATGATCAGAGGGCTGGAGCACCTCTCCTCTGAGGACAGACTGAAGGAGTTGGGGCTGTTCAGTCTGGAGAAGAGAAGGCTCCGAGGTGACCTCATTGTGGCTTTCCAGTATCTGAAGGGGGCCTACAGGAAGGCTGGGGAGGGACTTCTCAGGATCTCAGGTAGTGATAGGACTAGGGGGAATGGAATGAAGCTGGAAATGGGGAGATTCAGGCTGGATGTGAGGAAGAAGTTCTTTACCATGAGAGTGGTGAAGCCCTGGAATGGGTTGTCCAGGGAGGTGGTTGAGGCCCAGTCCCTGGAGGTGTTTAAGACCAGGCTGGACGAGGCTCTGGCCAGCGTGATCTAGTGTAGGGTGTCCCTGCCCATGGCAGGGGGGTTGGAACTAGATGATCCTTGTGGTCCCTTCCAACCCTGACTGATTCTATGATTCTATGATTCTATCACCAAAAAAAACTTTCACTTTTTTGTTCTTGCTTGCGTCTTATCTCAATTCTCATTCCTCTAACCTTAAATAGCAACATAATTGGGGAAAAAAACAAGGGGTGTGTGTGGAAGCAATCCCCTGGGAAAAAAAACTATCATGCTATCCAAAGGCACTTGGCTTAGGCTAGTTTGCCTTAGTATTAACACGTAAGTTTGTCAGAGTCAGGACTTCACTTTGCAGAAGCAGTTTTCACAGTATTCACATTATTCACAGTATTACCAAGGTTGGAAGAGACTTCGAAGATCATTGAGTCCAACCTGTCACCACAAACCTCACGACTAGACCATGGCACCAAGTGCCACATCCAGTCCCCTCTTGAACGCCTCCAGGGACGGCGACTCCACCACCTCCCCAGGCAGCCCATTCCAATGGCAAATCACTCTCTCGGTGAAGAACTTTCTCCTCACTTCAAGCCTAAACTTCCCCTGGCGCAGCTTGAGACTGTGTCCCCTTGTTCTGGTGCTGGTTGCTAGGGAGAGGAGGCCAACCCCCTCCTGGCTACAACCACCTTTCAGGTAGTTGTAGAGAGCAATGAGGTCTCCCCTGAGCCTCCTCTTCTCCAGGCTAAACAACCCCAGCTCCCTCAGCCTCTCCTCATAGGGCTTGTTTTGACACCACGGTAATCAGTGAAGCACTCCGTGGCACCAGATCTTCCCTTGTGGATTAGTGTCTGAGTTACATAGCATCTGGATCACAGAGACAATGGAACCTGCTCCCTGTCACTGCCTTCACTGCCAGGGAGTTACTTTGTATGTTTCTCTGGGCTCTGGTTGACTCTGTGGGGCAGCTCTCAAAGAATAGTCCAGGCGAAATGACCTGACTTGAAAAATATATCCAGTCTTTCCCTTAAGTGCAGGGTCTATCTTAAAGGACTAAGAGGACATGTTTCAGTGTCTGACAGAAAGGATGCCTATGAGGGGAAAAGGAGCATGGAAGTTCCGGTTCCTATGCTTACAGCTATGTGTCATGTTTAGTAATGAAACAAAATGCTGTTCTGTGGTGGAAAAGGTTGCCTCTATGCACTTATTTTTCAGTAAGACAGATTAAAAGGAGCTTTCTGTAATATGTTCCATACCTGAAGTCTTTTTGCTGCGCCAAATGGGATGCTAATGTAGTTGCAGCAGTTACTTGCTCAGCTTACTATTGGGTCTGTTGCTGGCCTGCATTAGGAATGGTGTGGCCAGCAGGAGCAGGGAGGCCATTGTGCCCCTGTACTCTGCTTTGGTTAGGCCGCACCTTGAGTACTGTGTCCAGTTCTGGGCCCCTCAGTTTAAGAAGGACATCGAGACACTTGAATGTGTCCAGAGAAGGGCAACAAGGCTGGTGAGAGGCCTTAAGCACAAGCCCTATGAGGAGAGGCTGAGAGAGCTGGGGTTGTTTAGCCTGGAGAAGAGGAGGCTCAGGGGTGACCTCATTGCTGTCTACAACTACCTGAAGGGTGGTTGTAGCCAGGAAGGGGTTGGCCTCTTCTCCCTATCAACCAGCATCAGAACAAGCGGACACAGTCTCAAGCTTCACCAGGGGAAGTTTAGGCTCGAGTTGAGGAGAAAGTTCTTCACCGAGAGAGTCATTCGCCATGTGCTGCCCAGGGAGGTGGTGGAGTCGCCGTCCCTGGAGGTGTTCAAGAGGGGACTGGACATGGCACTTGGTGCCATGGTCTAGTCGTGGGGTCTGTGGTGACAGGTTGGACTCGATGATCTTCAAGGTCTCTTCCAACCTTAGCGATACTGTGATGAAGCATTTCTGTAATGAAGATCTGGAAGTATTTGAGTTTATCTTCTGACATTTTAAGGTCATTTACTGCATATTTCTATCAACAACACAAGTAACTATTCCTCACTCCAGGAGCTGGAACTTGCTCTTTACATTTTGGGGTTCTTTAAAGGAGCCATAGAAGAAAACAGCCAACACTGTTTTACATTGTTTACATTCAGTGTAAATTAAAGCTGCCAATGAATGAACTCATAGATCAATTGAATTTAAGTTTTCTGCAGATATTTGATTTGCTTTTAAATTAAACACGAACAGGTATTCCTGGAATGGCTAGCAGCACTTGATGGAGAGACATACCTTGAACAGTATTTATTACAGTCTCTGACTGTAAAATGTGTCCCACTGCTGAGAACCAGCCAAGGAAGGCCTGCATATCAAGTGCCTTTGACGTGATTATGTCTTGCTTAACAGGCATGTGCTTAAATGCTTTGTTTAGTGCATTTGTCCAAATGCTTACAGGAGCAGAGTGAAAATATGCTTGTGAGGACTAGATAGATGTACAACATGAGAATCAAAGTTAACTCAGTATTTTCATAGGGCTTACTCCTGGAGGATTTGGATATATCCTAGATAATGTAATTACTTCAGGAAGTCAAGTCTCGGCCTGGAGAAGAGGAGACTCAGGGGTGGCCTTATTGCTATCTACAACTACCTGAAGGGAGGTTGTAGACAGGTGGATATTGGTCTCTTCTCCCAGGCAGCCAGTACCAGAACAAGAGGACACAGTCTCAGGCTGTGCCAGGGCAGGTTTAGGCTGGATGTTAGGAAGAACTTCTATACAGAGAGAGTGATTGCCCATTGGAATGGGCTGCCCGTGGAGGTGGTGGAGTCACCTTCATTGGAGGTGTTCAGGAGGAGACTTGATGGGGTGCTTGGTGCCATGGTTTAGTTGTTTAGGTGGGTTGGATTGGTTGATGGGTTGGATGCCGTGATCTTGAAGGTCTCTTCCAACCTGGTCTATTCTATTCTATTCTATTCTATTCTATTCTATTCTATTCTATTCTATTCTATTCTATTCTATTCTATTCTATTCTATTCTATGTTGTGATTGGCCTGAGTCTTCCAGACACCAAATGTTTCATTTTCTCAAGTGAAAGCTGTTACCTAAACAAAATCTTAGAGAGATTCTGATTTGGCAGTTTGGCAAATCTAAGTGCTAATGAAAAGATTTCCCTGATATCAACAGACGCTTTATTGTGTCTTAACCATACCCTTATTATATTTTGTATTATGTTTTATCAGGACTAATGCACTTCAAATCATGAAGTTATCAGCTTGGTCATGAGGGTAAGTAGAACCAGGGTACCTCTGGTTAGAAAAAAGAAAGCAAAGTTAGATTGGAATTAGCTAATTATGGCAATAGTTTACTGAAGCACTACTTCTTCGCAAGATCTAGATATATGGCATGTAACACACAATCTAGAACTAGTAACTTTTGTAAATCACTAACTCACAGAAACTTTTTTGCCCTTGATGCTCTTGAAGGCTTTGACTTCCACAGTATGAAAAATAATAATAAAAGATTCCCCATATTTTTGTGAGGACAGTCATGAAATGGAGATGTGGTTTGTGGACATAAACCTAATGGTTTAGATTTTGCTTAATGTAAAGGGTATTCCTGCATGAATGCTCACTTTTGCACCCCAATTATTAAAAACTGGGGAAAAAAATGAGATTCTGAGCTTTCCTGAGCTCCTTACTGGGACTTGGTTTATCCTTATTCCTTATATGAAAACACATGACTGGAACCTACTTTGAATTCTCCACCTTGCTGTAATCAGAATGAAAAAATATTTTTGATGATCATCTTCATCATGGTGAGACAGTCCAATATTCTAGCAGTATATATCTCCAGGCTGGGCCTGAAGGCATAAGAACAAGCAGAAATGAAAACATCTTTGTTCCTACAAACATTTCATCATGACTCCTAAGAGGTATTGGCTAGCAACTTGCCATAAAGTTTTATCCCATTTAAATTTGATCTGCATTGGTCAGTATAACATGGAATGTGCTTGCTGATAAAGCCACACACCTAATTTCTGAAGAACTTTGCGTTTGAAGAAGTCATGTGCCTATAAGCTGCACTTTGACTGTCAAGAAAGGAAAATATTTTATACTGCAAATCTTAATTTTTCTACCTGCAAATATTTATACATTTTTATTAAAAAAACTGCATGCAAATACAATTAAAGTGATATAAAGGCACCGGGATTCTCCCAAGTGGCATGGAGGGATAGAATAACCATCCATGGAGACATTCAAGACTCACCTGGACAGCACTCTGAGCAAGTTTTTCTAAGTTGACCCTGACTTGTGGGAGCAGTTGGACAGCCAAATGTGCCTCTTGAAATATATTACTGTACAGTTCTCTAAAGCTGCTTTAAAACATATATTTAAAAACACCAAATAGTTGCATATGTAGGAAATTGAAACAACAATTTCACTGTCCCATTACAGGGTTGACTAGGGATGGTAAACCAAGGCACATACTTCTAATGAATAGCAGCTCATTTTCGACACAGGCAGGGGTTAGCACTCCTGAATATAGAGTGAGGCGCAAGATACACTGCAAAGATTATGCTTTTCAGGATAGTTCTCTCATGTTTGAAGCAAGTGTCTTCACCAGTGCTCTGAAACAGAATTCAATTAATTTAATTTGTGTAGGGCTCTTCTTTTCCATTTATCTTTCTTGTGTCCATTATCTTTTGCCATTTTAATTTCCTTTGTATATTTTAACTTGATGTTTGTTCTTTCTTGCAGGTTGCTTCCTTGGTAGTTCTTGAAGCTCTTCATCCAGTTTCTGCAATAATATGAAAGAGCAGTACATGTAACCTGCTCACATGGTGTCTGTCAGGGATTCTGAGCTAAATGTCAATGAAACATGAAAGGAATGTTTGTAGCTTTCAGTCACTTACTCCAGTACAGGCAAGTGGACAATTCATCAAAGCAGAGCAGGTTTCCACTCCCCCAAGACAACTCACAAGATTTGTCATAACAGATCATGTTGCAGCCTCCAGCACTGATTTATACCTGATACTACACAGAAAAGTGAGAAGCAGCATATTGCACCTGGCAAATCTTGAGAGATTTGTTCCTGAACTGCTAGGTAGAGCAGAGAAGAATTGTGCTGAAGTTCCTCTTGGCCTGTGTAAGTATTTTTGTTTAGCAATAGACAACTTCAAGTGACACAACATTAAATGCAGTCAGTTAGAATTATCTTATTTCATTGAGTTTATAGAGCCAATTTAGATAAGTGTCTGAGTAGCTCCCATAAAAGATAAGGGTTACTGACATGACATTCTTAGTCACTGTGGCACCAGGCAATTCTAAAGGGTTTTTTCTTTATTATTTTTTCCCACAGACAAGAGAAAAGGTGAATTCCACAGGCACACCAAACTGCTAAAATTGTGATTTGGAAACAAGAAATTAACTAAAATTCTTATGTACACTGTGAGTTCTCCTGTGATTCTTCTCTCCAGGCTTCAGTCCCAGCTCACTCAGCCTTTTCTCATGCCGCTTGATCAGTTTTGTGCCTTTTTACTGGATTCTTTCCAGTATGTTTATGTCACACTGCGAAGGCCTGAACTAGGCATAGTACTCTATGTGTGTCCTCACCAGTACTCAGGAGAGGGGAAGTATCTCCTCCCTCAGTCTGCTAGTGAGATTCCTCCTAATGCAATCCAGGCTAGCCTTCTTTCCTGCAAGTGCATCTTGCTGGTCCATCTCTAGGTCCTTTTCTGTCAAGATGCCCTCCAGCTGAGTACTCTCAGAACATATACTGTGCATGAGGATGGTCTTCCCCAGGTGTGGGTCTTTACACTTCTCCATGTTGAACTTTGTGAGGTTCCTGTTGGGCCATTTTTGTACCCCATTTCTGTACTCTGTACACTGGATGGCAGCATGACACCCTGGTGTAACAAGTTCTCTCACGTTTGTGTCATCTGCAAACTTGCTGTATGTAATACTCTGCCCCACCATTCTGATTGTAAATCAACAGGACTGGTCTGAGTATTGATCCCTGGGGTACCCCACTGTCTGTTGGCTTTCAAGTAGGCCTAACAGCACTGCCTAGTTTTTGGTCCACTTCACCTTTGTTCAACCCAAATCTTAGGTTGCTTATGGAGTCTGTGGGTCATTATTGAAGTTGAAAAAGCCCAGCTTTGTACAGACCTAATTGTAAATTGCAATATTCAAAAGATTTTACAGAAATAATCAACACTTGCTTATGAGGTGTAAGTATGCCTGAGAAAAGCCAGTAAATATATAACATCATTACTGAGTCATGAAACTAAACTGAAGAAACTGTGACTTTGATCAAAAAAGACTCAAGCTCCTGAGTTGTATACTTTAAGATTTCTTAACAGTTTCTTGAATAGCCTTGTTGGGCTTTTTGTTTGGTTTTGATTTGTTTTGGGGGTGGTGGGTTTTTTTGTCTGTTTGTTTGTGTTTTTTTTTTCATTCTGATATCAGTTTTAGGTATACTGATCTTTGTTTAACCTGATTGGTTTAGGGTAAGTCATATTAGTTGTGCTTTATTCATACTTGGCTAAAGCATTCTGGCTTCAAAAGAGGTGTTGAGTTCTTTATGTCAGAAATACAACTCTGTTGTTATTTCAGCAAGAAACTGCAGCAGTTAAAAAACAAGCCACACAATCCCTACAGACCTAGGATTCACATAGTTTTGCTTTCTTCTTTTTCATTCATTTTGCCTCAGTAGTGTGGTCTGCAGGTAAAGCTGACTTTCAATTTTTATTCCCAGTGCTACAGTGTAGCCCCAAAGAATTTCTCTTCAGCCCTCTAGCATTGTAAAAGAATTTTCTCCATCCCATCACCTGACAGTTTCCTTTCTGGCAATCAATAGCACTTGTGCTACTCCCTCAAAGAAAGATGGACCTTTGAATAGAGTAAACAAGTAGATTTTTATATTAACAGCCCCCCCAACCCCCAACAAAGAATACCAAAAAAGAAACAAACCACCAAACAAAACCCAGCAACATTAGCATCAGTGTAGTTGATAATAAGAAAGAGAACATTACAGCAAATTCTTAAATTGTGTGCTCATCAAGCCTGCTGAATGTGCTTCAAAAGTGATGTATTTGGTGATGAAAAGACATTTTATATGACAGAGAAAAAAAAATCTCATTCTACATACAGACTTAATATACTGAGAAGAAATTTCAAGTCTTTATTATGAGATACAAATGGGGCATGGTCATGATCAGCCATCCTTCCATCACCCCATGACCCCAGCGCGTGGCTGAGAGCAGGCAGCAGCAAGGAGCTCGGCTCGGAGAGATTGCTTTCCCCTTTGCTTTCCTTGCTTTTCGGGAGGTAAGGGGCTGGTGGCTCGGGACCTCCTGGAGAGGGGAGAAGGGGCGGCAGGCTCGGGTTGCCTACGTGCCTGAGGGCAGTGACGTAGCAGGGGGAGGGGTTGCCGTAGAAACCGCGGCAAACCAAACAGACCCCAGCACGTGGCTGAGAGCAGGCAGCAGTGAGGAGCTCGGCTCGCAAACCAAACAGACCCCAGCGCGTGGCTGAGAGCAGGCAGCAGCGAGGAGCTCGGCTCAGCCTCCTTACTGACCGGGGGAAAAAAAAAAAGAAAAAAAAAAAAAAAAAAAAAAAAAAAAAAAAAAAAAAAAAAAAAAAAAGAAAAAAAAATAAAAAAAAAAAAAAAAAAAGAAAAAAAAAAAAAAAGCCGGGTGGCGAGGGAGATTTACAGGGTGATTCAGAGGGTGACTACTGCAATATGGTTACTACTAGAAGTAAGGCTAGTAGACGAACAGCTAGTAAGGCTAGTAGAAGAACAGTTGGCACCCAAACAGAGGCCACTCACAAGCATGCAGGTGTTCAGGTAGGTGGCTGCAGTGAGTGCTGGGACCTGGCACTCAATATGGAGGATGGAAGGAACAACTCCTGTGTGAGTTGTGAGCAGATCAGCGATCTGATGAGCATGGTGGCTGAACTAAAAGAAGAGGTAGAAAGGCTTAGAGCTATAAGAGACAGTGAAAGGAACACTGACTATCCTCACAATCTAACTTCTACCAAACCAGAACAGGGGGTAACTCTCAGTGGAGCAGGGAGTTTGATACCTACCCATCAGCTAGCCTCTCAGCCTCCCTGCAGTAACCCACATGAGCAGGGCCAATGGGAGCAGGTCTCTGCCCGACGGAAGAAGGGCAGACGGAGCAAGCGTGCTACTTTGAGCAGCATGCTGCCTACAGTGAAGGTTCAGAATAGGTATGAGGCTTTACAGGAGGAGCAGGTCATAGGTGAGGATGAGGACTCAAGGAAGACAGAAGCTGCACCAATGACAGGTTCCCTCAGGCCAGCTATCAAAACTAGTCCAGAAAGGAAACCTCGTAGGGTCATCGTTGTAGGAGACTCCCTACTGAAGGGGGCAGAGGGCCCAATATGCAGACCAGACCCATTTCATAGGGAGATCTGCTGCCTCCCTGGTGCCCAAGTAAAGGACATAGTAGGCAAAATTCCCAAACTTGTGAGCCATTCAGACTACTACCCACTGCTGGTCTTTCAGGTGGGTAGTGACGATGCAACAATGCGAGGCTCACGGTCAATTAAAAGAGATTTCAGAACGTTAGGGCACCTGCTAAAGGGGTCAGGATCTCAAGTAGTGTTCTCTGCTATCCCTCTAACGTCAGTGATGGATGAGGGAACATTGTGGAAGAGCCAAAAGGTCAATTCATGGCTCAGGGACTGGTGCCATCGGCAGGGATTTGGGTTCTACAATCATGGTTTGGTTTTCAAGGCAGCAGAGCTGCAAACAACTTATGGGACACACTTGTCCCAGAGGGGGAAAAGGATCCTGGGGCAGGAATTGGCAGGGTTCATTGACAGGGCTTTAAACTAGATTTGAAGGGGGAGGGGTTGGTGGTCTCCTGCTGGCCTGTGACAAGCAGGGGGGCAACTCACCTGAGGTGGAGGGATGGAGAGCCAGTAGGGGCTCTCAGCTTGCTGCCCTGAGGCAAGATACAAATGACACACCAGGACACCCTGTGGAAACCAAGGGGAGTTGGCACAGGAGGACGACAGGGCCAGCCCAGCTGAAGTGCTTCTATGCAAATGCACGCAGCTTGGGCAACAAACAAGATGAGTTAAGGGCCACCGTGATGCTGGGACGCCATGACATAGTGGGCATCACCGAAACTTGGTGGGACGACTCCCACGACTGGAACGTAGGGATAGACGGGTATAAGCTTTTTAGGAAGGATAGGCAGGGAAGGAGAGGAGGAGGTGTTGCCCTCTATGTCAACAACCAGCTGGAATCAGCAGAACTCCACCTGGGGAGGCATGATGAGTCGGTTGAAAGTTTATGGGTTAGAATTAAAGGCAAGACAGGGGAAGGAGATATTACTGTGGGGGTCTCCTACAGGCCACCTGACCAGCAGAACCAAGCAGATGAGGCTCTGCACAGGCAAATAGAAGCGGCTTCCAGGTCACAAGCCCTGGTCCTCATGGGGGATTTCAACCACCCTGACATCTGTTGGAGGGACAACACAGCAAGGCACCAGCAATCCAGGATGTTCCTGGACTGCATAGAAGACAACTTCCTCCTCCAAATGGTAGAGGAACCAACAAGAAAAGGTGCTACGCTGGACCTTGTTCTCACCAACAGGGAAGGGCTGGTAACAAATGTGAGGCTCAGAGACGGCCTTGGCTGCAGTGACCATGAAGCAGTTGAATTTAATCTCCTCAGGGCAATCAGGAGGACATATTCTAAGCTTACGACCCTAGACTTTAGGCGTGCAGACTTCGATCGCTGCAGGGATCTGCTAGCCAAAGTGTCGTGGGATGAAGCCCTGGAGGGAAGAGGGACCCAGGACAGCTGGTCAGTATTCAAGGACCACCTCCTCTGTGTCCAGGAGCTATGTATACCTATAAGGAGAAAAGCAGGAAGGAATGCTAGGAGGCCTGCCTGGATGAACAAGGAGCTACTGGACACACTATCACTTAAAAAGAAACTCTACAGGAAGTGGAAGGAAGGACAGATAGAACAGGGGGTATATAAGGAAGCTGCCTGAGCAGCAAGAGGCCTGGTTAGGAAAGCCAAAGCAGAGTTTGAACTGAATCTAGCCAGGGGGTTAAAGGGAACACTAAGAATTTCTATAGGTATATTAATGGCAAGAAGAAGACTAGGGAAGGTGTGGGCCCCCTCAGAAAGGAAAGTGGTGAATTAGTCACTAGTGATGTGGAAAAGGCTGAGGTACTCAATCACTTCTTTACCTCAGTCTTCACTGCAAGGGCCTCCAGCCACACTCCTGGTGTCATGGCAGATGATGCCAGGGACGGGGAGGAAGAACTGCCCATCATAAGTGAAGATCAGGTTCGTGATCACCTGAAGAACCTGAAAGTGTTCAAGTCCATGGGACCCGACGGGATACACCCACGGGTGCTGAGAGAACTGGCAGATGAGGTTGCCAAGCCCCTCTCTATTATATTCCAGAAGTCATGGCAGACTGGGGAAGTCCCCACAGACTGAAAAGGGGAAACATTGCTCCCATTTTCAAAAAGGGCAAGAAGGAGGAACCGGGGAACTACAGGCCAGTCAGTCTCACCTCTGTGCCCGGAAAGATCATGGAGCAGATCCTCCTGGAGGCACTAATGACTCAGAAGAACAGTGAAGAGGTGATTGGGAATAGTCAGCATGGCTTTGCCAAGGGCAAATCCTGCCTGACAAACCTGGTGGCCTTCTATGAACAGGTGACAGCATTAATAGATGAGGGGCGAGCAACTGATGTCGTTTACCTGGACTTGAGCAAAGCCTTCGACACTGTCCCGCACCACCTCCTGGTCTCCAAGCTGGCGACACATGGGTTTGATGGATGGACCACTAGATGGATAAAGAATTGGCTTGATGGCCGCACCCAAAGAGTGGCTGTCAACGGGTCCATGTCCCAGTGGAGGCCAGTGACAAGCGGAGTCCCTCAGGGATCAGTCCTGGGACCTGTCTTGTTCAGTATCTTTGTGGGTGACATGGACAGTGGCATTGAGTGCACCCTCAGCAAGTTTGCTGATGACACCAAGCTGTGTGGTGCAGTGGACACCCTGGAGGGAAGGGATGCCATCCAGAGGGACCTGGACAGGCTGGAGAGGTGGGCACAAGCCAACCTCATGAGCTTCAACAAGACCAAGTGCAGGGTCCTGCATCTGGGTCGAGGCAATCCCAGGCACAAATCCAGGCTGGGCAGTGACTGGCTGGAGAGCAGCCCTGAGGAGAGAGACTTGGGGGTGCTGGTGGACGAGAAGCTCGACATGAGCTCTCAATGTGCGCTTGCAGCCCGGAAAGCCAATCAGATCCTGGGCTGCATCAGGAGAAGTGTGGCCAGCAGGTCAAGGGAGGTGCTTCTCCCCCTCTACTCAGCTCTGGTGAGACCCCACCTGGAGTACTGCATCCAGTTCTGGAGCCCATATTACAGGAGAGATGTGGACGTGCTGGAGCGTGTCCAGAGAAGGGCCACGAGGATGATCAGAGGGCTGGAGCACCTCTCCTCTGAGGACAGACTGAAGGAGTTGGGGCTGTTCAGTCTGGAGAAGAGAAGGCTCCGAGGTGACCTCATTGTGGCTTTCCAGTATCTGAAGGGGGCCTACAGGAAGGCTGGGGAGGGACTTCTCAGGATCTCAGGTAGTGATAGGACTAGGGGGAATGGAATGAAGCTGGAAATGGGGAGATTCAGGCTGGATGTGAGGAAGAAGTTCTTTACCATGAGAGTGGTGAAGCCCTGGAATGGGTTGTCCAGGGAGGTGGTTGAGGCCCAGTCCCTGGAGGTGTTTAAGACCAGGCTGGACGAGGCTCTGGCCAGCGTGATCTAGTGTAGGGTGTCCCTGCCCATGGCAGGGGGGTTGGAACTAGATGATCCTTGTGGTCCCTTCCAACCCTGACTGATTCTATGATTCTATGATTCATTGTCATTGGTTTCAAATATATTTTAGTTTTAATAAGTGTTTTTAAAAGTGTTAAAATGTCTATAAGTAAAAATATCACCTTGATAATTTTTTTACTGTATTTTGCAGTAAAACCTTATAAATGTCCATAGTTTACTAAAGAAGCCTTATAAATTAAAAAATCCACCATATTCACACATGTAGATAATAAAGATTGTGTATAGGGCTCTGGGATTCATCATAAATACATGTTCTTGTATCTAGTTTAGATATATCCTAAGTGGGAAAATATGTTCCAGAAAGAGTTGTGATTCATCAGTCTGTAGAAGGCACCTAATGAAAGATGCATCAGTTCAGCTCTCTCAGCTATTTTACAAATTTCTTGCTCCTCACTGGCTTTAGAGAATTTATGCCAGTCTGGGTAGTGTTGTCTTTATTGGAGTTGCCACTAGGGAGCTATGGTGTGCAAAATGCTAACCCACAGACTTCATATAATCTCAGATTTCCTTTACCCTAAAGCTATGTCTGCTCAGTCTTTTGCAGACAGGATTAAACTGTCTCTGTCTGGCAGCTGTGATCCAGCTTAGAGCTTGAAGTCAGTCTCCAGAAAGACTGGGCATAAGAACTCTACTCCCAGCAGTTTCCAGTTGAGAGCTGGCTGGCATCCAGTCGCATTTAGGCACAGGCAGACACTTGGTTGCTCTACAGAGATCATGTGGTCTTGCTCTAAATGTGTTGTAGCACTTTCTTCTCCCACATATTTGGGGTATAGACTGTCTGTTCCTTATCACAGAAGTCGCACTAGTGTGCTCTGACCTGTAAAATCACTGCCTACCCCCATGCTTCTTCACAGTGCAAGCAGCACTTTTCAGTGTGATGCTGTTGCAGTCAGTATTGTGGACACTTAGGAGCACATGTGAAGAATGTGTAAAGCATGCAGATTTTTGTACAATTGTAAAATAAGTTACTCACTGCTACCAAAAAAATAACAAATACATAATTTAAAGTGCTGTGTGCACATCCAGGTCTCCATTTCTTCATTTTTCCTCAGGATTCTCTGGGCTTGGGTTCACCTCTTTTGAGTCGACAATAATTATGTCTGTCTGGCACAAGTCAGCAAACACTAATTTTTAAAAAATCCTTTATACATTTTGTGGTTCTGCAGTCTCTCGAGTTCACAAGTGCTCTTAAGCCACACATTTCTAATTTTGCTACCGTTGATATTTTTATTCACGATCTACTTCAGCTTATTTTGTGTCCTTTTTCTAGAAACAGTAAGGATATTTGGACAAATTTGAGTAAATTGTTAACCGTGAGCATCCAGACAAGAGACAGACAGACACTGAGACAGGTTTGCAAATAGCAAACAGACTGCTAGTTTACTTCAGCCCATTGTAGTCTCCAGGAAAGGCCATGATCTGACCAGATTACTGACCCTAACTATCCCTCAGTAGGAAAGTCCAAAAAGATGGGGTGTTTAGCAACTGCTAGAAGGGCTTCAGCTGTAAGTTCTGACACAGTATTTCAATATATCTATGATTTAAAAGAAACAAAATAGCTGCACATACATCTCTACATAGCTATGTCTCTGTATGTGCACATTAAAAACTGCCACTTGTGCTTTGTGATCATTTTCAAAACACTGGAGCTCCTGTTGGGTGTGTGAAGGCTAGCACAGCTTCAAAGGCTGCATTTAAACTTCATGCTTACAACATCCAACAGCTATGTAATGGTAGTTAATAAAAGAAACAGACCAATGTGCAAAAAACCAAGACAAGAAATAAGCAAGGTTTTAAAAAGAGGTATCTGTGGCATTCCTAAGGAGCAGTAACAGATACACAATACAAATCCCACAGTAATAAATTGCAAAAATGTAACTCATGCTAAAAATAGATGCTGTGTCACAAGTAACTGGTTATTTAACTCAGGTAGGTGCTCAGACTGGACAGTTAACAAATGTAATGAATTGCAGTGTCTTTGAATCAAGATGACCAAAATCTGAAGTGTCTTCTATGATGACTAGAATGCTGCTAATAAATTGAAACACAGGTTTATGGCAAGCTGGAATTCTTTGAAGATACAGCATTTTAGAAAGCTGGAGAAAAGATGCTGGTGTCCCTAGAGTCTCCAAGTGCCACTACCATAGTGTTCCACTTACTTGAAGACATGCAGGAACTGGTATGCCATAAACAGAACCACTTCTACAGTAACTTTTTCTGACTATAACCATCATACAAGATCTACTGTATAAAAAAAGTACTAGGAAATTAATTTTTCATTGACACCAAGTTTAATCACTAAAATATGTCTCATATAAATATACACATGTAAACAGACTGACAGACTCAAGCATCATTTTACTAACTTTTATGCAAAAGTGTATGCACATGTGCATTAAATGCATTAAAATACCGTAAGAAATATCTTGGGAATGGAAAATAAAAGAGACTGCAGTCAGGTACATATTTGTTGTCAGTAAATTAACAAGTCGATAATGTCATGGTTTACCAAAAAAAGAAGAGATCTTTCACATAGCATAGTTTTCTTCTCAAGAAATTTTATTTCACGCAGGAATTGCAGCACTGATTTATTGGGCCGAGCCCAGAGAGTGGTGGTGAATGGTGGCACATCCAGCTGGCAGCCAGTCACTAGTGGTGTGCCCCAGGGATCAGTGCTGGGCCCCATCCTCTTTAACATCTTATTGCTGATCTGGATGAGGGCATTGAGTCTATCATCAGTAAATTTGCGGACGACACCAAGCTGAGGGCAGGAGTTGATCTGCTGGAGGGTAGAGAGGCTTTGCAGAGGGACCTCGACAGGCTGAACAGGTGGGCAGAATCCAATGGCATGAGATTTAACACATCCAAGTGCTGGAGCACTGGTTGCTGGCGTACTGGTTGATAGTAGGCTGAACATGAGCCTGCAGTGTACCCAGGCAGCCAAGAGGGCCAATGGCATCCTGGCCTGCATCAGGAACAGTGTGGCCAGCAGGAGCAGGGAGGTCATTCTGCCCCTGAACGCCACACTGGTTAGGCCACACCTTGAGTCCTGTGTCCAGTTCTGGGCCCCTGAGTTTAGGAAGGATGTTGACTTGCTGGAAGGTGTCCAGAGAAGGGCAACAAAGCTGGTGAGGGGTTTGGAACACAAGCCCTATGAGGAAAGGCTGAGGGAGCTGGGGTTGCTTAGCCTGGAGAAGAGGAGAAAGGCAGGAAGGGCAGGTCCTGCCTCTCCAACCTGATCTCCTTCTATGATCAGGTGACCCACCTGGTGGATGTGGGGAGGCCTGTGGATGTGGTCTACATGGACTTCAGCAAGGCCTTTGATACTGTCCCCCACAGCAAACTGCTGGCTAAGCTGTCAGCTCATGGCTTGGGCAGCAACACACTGTGCTGGGTTAGGAAGTGGCTGAAGGGCTGAGCCCAGAGAGTGGTGGCCAATCGTGCCACCTCCAGCTGGAGGCCAGTCACCAGTGGCATCCCCCAGGGATCAGTACTGGGCCCCATACTCTTCAATGTCTTCATTGACAATCTGGATGAGGGGATTGAGACAGTCATCAGCAAATTTGCAGATGAAACCAAGTTGGGAGCAGATGTTGGTCAGTTAGAGGACAGAAGGGCTTTGCAGAGGGACCTTGACCGACTGGACAGATGGGAGGAGTCCAATGGGATGGCATTCAACAAGTCCAAGTGCCGGGTACTGCACTTTGGCCACAACAACCCCATGCAGAGCTACAGGCTGGGGTCGGAGTGGCCGGACAGAGAGGGACCTGGGGGTGCTGATCGACAGCTGCCTGAACATGAGCCAGCAGTGTGCCCAGGTGGCCAAGAAGGCCAATGGCATCCTGGCCTGCATTAGGAATGGTGTGGCCAGCAGGAGCAGGGAGGTCATTGTGCCCCTGTACTCTGCTTTGGTTAGGCCACACCTTGAGTACTGTGTCCAGTTCTGGGGCCCTCAGTTTAAGAAGGACATTGAGACACTTGAACGTGTCCAGAGAAGGGCAACAAGGCTGGTGAGAGGCCTTGAGCACAAGCCCTATGAGGAGAGGCTGAAGGAGCTGGGGTTGTTTAGCCTGGAGAAGAGGAGGCTCAGGGGCGACCTCATTGCTGTCTACAACTACCTGAAGGGTGGTTGTAGCCAGGAAGGGGTTGGCCTCTTCTCCCTATCAACCAGCATCAGAACAAGCGGACACAGTCTCAAGCTGCACCAGGGGAAGTTTAGGCTCGAGGTGAGGAGAAAATTCTTCACCGAGAGAGTGATTTGCCATTGGAATGGGCTGCCCAGGGAGGTGGTGGAGTTGCCGTCCCTGGAGGTGTTCAAGAGGGGACTGGATGTGGCACTTGGTGCCATGGTCTAGTCATGAGGTCTGTGGTGACAGGTTGGACTCGATGATCTTCGAGGTCTCTTCCAACCTTAGTGATATTGTGATACTGTGATACTGTGTGAGACTCAGCAGTGTGCCATATCATTCAGTATTTCACTTGCTTTTCATCAGCATGCCACAGATTCAGCTGGCTCTTCTAAAAACTTTTTTTCACTTTATATTTCAGAGTATTCCTAGAGTCAAAAAAATATTGTCTTACTTAGAAAAACCTTGTATGTTTGAGAGGTTCCATCCGGGGGGGTGCGGGAGAGAAAAAAAGAGGAAAGGAAAAAAAGGCTATTTTAGACATGAAAATGGGAAGGCAATAAAATTCTCACTTATCTCAGCCAGCCATCTGTGTTCATCTGTTTATTCACCTATTCAGAAAAAACAAAACAAAGCAAAAAAACCAAAACCCAACACAAACCAACAATCCAAACCCCACAAGACAGTGTAACCTCAGGTGCGTATTGTGTGGAAAAACATGTATTCATTATCTTTAATCTATAAGCCTGTGCTGCCACTCGAGTTTCCAGGGCAAAAACCCAACAGGACAGAAAGTAGGTTATCCCCCTCATTCCCCTCCCACTCCCCCTGTAGGGAAAAGGCAGGCAGGTGAAATAAAAGGACGAACAATAATTGAACAGAAACTAGAAGTTAAGAAAGTGATTTCTACAAGAAATAAAAGTTATTCAGGGAAGAGGAAGGTACAGAGGTATTAGGAAAGGGATATAAATACACATATATACAGAACCAGGTTGGATGGCAATGGATTCCATGGCATGCAGGCCCGACCCTGTGCCGGGTAGGCCTGACTGCATGGTCACAAGATCTCGGCAACAGGAACAAGCTCCATCAGGAAGGGAGTGGGACAAGAGAGAGAAACAGTCAGGGTGACTGCCGTTGGAGTCAGATTCTACCTGGGGATCAGGTTCCTGCCCACCTAGAGGGTTCAGGTTTCTACCCACCCACCTGGTAGCTCTTTGAACCAAAACAGCATAACATTCTTCCTAGAGTATAGATTTTTTTATTACAGTCCCCATTACTTTGTATGATTTGTAATTCTTAGAGAATCACAAATACTTATAAATTACAAGCAAGCTTCATTTTATCTGTCTGTCTTTGTTTTTATCTTCATAACAATGTCATGGTCAGTACTGTAAGATGAAGTTCATTTCATAGACACATGTTAAGAAATCATTTGAACTGCATGCTCCAAAGCTATTAGAGAAACTCTTTGATTTTGGCTCAGCTCCTCCTCAAGCTCACACGAAGCAGCCACTCAGTGTTTCCAGGGACATCTAGTGGGAGATGAAGACTGTTTTTCTCTCTCCAAATCTTTACTGTTTCGAAGAGCATGTGGAATTCCTGTCTTGCTTTAATCTTGTAGTTGTGAACTGAAAAGATTCTAGCACTGATTCTGAAGCAGATTTTTCTTCCTGGTTTGAAGGGGAAGAAGCAAAACTTCTTCCTACAGCATGAGCTGTGAAAATGAAGACTTGAGGCTTGGGGTCATTGTCCAACTTTCTGCTATGAACTTACTACCATTTTATATTTTCCTTGATAATCTGACAGTGAGTTTCTGACAAATTCCTATTCCATTTGCAAACAAAAGTAGAAAGGA
The DNA here is from genome assembly GCA_033816785.1 of Picus viridis. Taxonomy (NCBI): domain Eukaryota; kingdom Metazoa; phylum Chordata; class Aves; order Piciformes; family Picidae; genus Picus; species Picus viridis. Next base: position 31,594,062 of record CM066606.1, read on the forward strand.
ACGAAACAAAAAATTGCATGGTTGAACAAGTTTAGGTTATTCTGAATTATCCTACAGGGTTCCTTCTTATTCCAATTGTGGGGAATCTCCAGGAAGAAAAGAGGTCCAAACATGAAGGTTCAGGAAGAAAAAAGAACCAGCCATGACAGTTCAGGCTTATTTCCATCAGTCTAGAAATAGAAAGTGTTACAAGAATTCTCCTTCAGAATTTCATTAATACTTGTTTTGCTTTGGTGACTGTAGCTTGGGGAAAAAGTTGCAATGCAAAGTACATATGGAAGCTGGCCAATGTGATGCCTTTCCCTGGATGGATGAACCTACAAACTACAGGCCTGTCAGCCTGACCTCAGTGCCAGGCAAGATTATGGAGCAGGTCATCCTGGGGGCAATCACTGCCCACCTGCAGGATGGCCAAGGGATCAGGCTCAGCCAGCATGCATTCAGGAAGGGCAGGTCCTGCCTGACCAACCTGATCTCCTTCTATGATCAGGTGACCTGCCTGGTGGATGTGGGAAAGGCTGTGGATGTTGTCTACCTGGACTTCAGCAAGGCCTTTGACACTGTCCCCCACAGCAAATTCTTGGCCAAGCTGTCAGCTCGTGGCTTGGACAGCAGCACTCTGTGCTGGATTAGGAAGTGGCTGGAGGGCTGAGCCCAGAGAGTGGTGGTGAATGGTGCCACATCCAGCTGGAGGCCAGTCACTAGTGGTGTCCCCCAGGGATCAGTGCTGGGCCCCATCCTGTTCAATATCTTTATTGATGATCTGGATGTGGGAATTGAGTCCATCATCAGTAAGTTTTCAGATGACACCAAGTTGGGAGCAGGTGTTGATCTGTTAGAGGGTAGGAGAGCTCTGCAAAGGGACCTTGACAGTCTGGACAGATGGGCAGAGTCCAACATGATAGTGTTGAACAAGTCCAAGTGCTGGGTGCTGCACTTTGGTCACAACAACCCCATGCAGTGCTACAGGCTGGGGTCAGAGTGGCTGGAGAGCAGCCAGGCAGAAAGGGACCTGGGGGTACTGGTTGACGATGCCTGAACATGAGAATGCAGTGTGCCCAGGTGGCCAGGAAAGTCAATGGCATCCTAGCCTGCATCAAGCCTGCCTGGCCAGCAGGAGCAGGGAAATCATTGTGTCCCTGTAGTCAGCACTGGTTATGCCACACCTTGAGTACTGTGTCCAGTTCTGGGCCCCTCAATTTAAGAAGGACATTGAGACTCTTGAACATGTCCAGAGAAGGGCAACAAAGTTGGTGAGGGGTTTGGAACAGAAGCCCTATGAGGAGAGGCTGAGGGAGCTGGGGACGCTTAGCCTGGAGAAGAGGAGGCTCAGAGGAGACCTTATTGCTGTCTACAACTACCTGAAGGGAGGTTGTAGCCAGGTGGGGGTTGGTCTTTTCTCCCAGGCAACTAGTGACAGAGCAAGAGGACACAGTCTCAAGCTGTGCCAGGGAAAGTTTAGGCTTGAGGTGAGGAGAAAGTTCTTCACAGAAAGAGTGATTTGCCATTGGAATGTGCTGCCCAGGGAGGTGGTGGAGTCTCTGTCCCTGGAGGTGTTCAAAAGAGGATTGGACGCAGCATTTGAAGCCATGGTTTAGTTAGTCATGAGGTGGTGGGTGATAGGTTGGACTTCATGATCTCTGAGTTCTTTTCTGACCTTATTGATTTTATGATTCTATGATATAGAGACATTTCTGTGTGAAAAACAAACACCAAAAGCCACAACAAAAACACCACAGCAAAAAATACCACAAACAAGCAAAAAAACCATCACCACCACCCCACCCCCAATAAAAACAAAAAAGGCAGCAAAATAATGAAACCAAATCCCTCCACTTCATACCAAAGATAGTATTCTGATTTAAGATTTCTTGGTAATCCTAGCCCAGGTCTCAATGTTTTGTGTTGTCATGGTCATTGTTTATTGTCAATTTGCTGCTGGTTTGATCCTGGAAGAACACCTACTGGTCAGTTGCATGACTTTTTAATAAAAATTAACACCATACAGTTAAATTTCTTCATTGCTGCAGAAGCCTTCCTTATTTTGAAGTTCTGATGTTGCTGTTAGTCCTCCTCATAATCTATCTCACCAATATCATACTTAAATAAATGAAGCAGCCTGAGGAAATGTAATGTTAGATGGCTAATTGGCTAACTCTTGGATCCTGCTTTTTAAATAGAACTGTTGCAGAAACACAAATAAACCAAGCTGCTGTCTGCCTTTCCTCTTACTTACCCAGATGCTTCATTGCACTAAATCATTTTAGTACAGTGAGGACTGCCACACTCAGCAATACCTTTACTACAGAACTGCAGAATGTTATATGCTCATTTGAAAAATATAAAGTCACAAGTCCTAGAGTTCCACAAAGAGAGCCCAAATGCACAAATCACTGCAACAAATGGGGATATTTCAAAATGCACAGCAAATGAGTATTTCCAAAATGCTCAGTGGATTTAGAATAAAATAGATTGATTAACACTGCACAAACAAAGTGAAATGCTCCTACAGCTGGAGCAAAATCTCTAACCTTAAACTCTGACAGAGTTTTCGCTAATACAGATAAGCTTTAAATTGTGCCCAAGGAATCAGGTGGTGAGTTCTAGTGAAAGACATCCTGTTTCTTTCCAAGCTAATTCACAAAAAGAGAAAGATGTCCTGTTCAGCTCTAATTTGAAAGACTTAGGCATGATTGTTCTGTCTGACATTCTTAGTAAACATTTAGAAGAATTTCTCTACCTTATTAAATTTCCCTTAATCTTTGAGCAAAAAAGGAGGAATATGTTCAAAGATGTGCCTGAGTGCTCTCTCTCCTTGTAGAGTAACCATCTAAGTAGGAACAGTATGTCAGTGAGTTTGACCTCCCTCTGTTTGATTCTGGGTTTTTTTCCACACCTTACATTTTTTTTCCTTCTTTTCTCCCCTTTGCCATGTTCTCTCTGCTTATTGTAACTGTGAAATGGTCAAGAAATTTTTAGAGCTTTTCTTCATGTATTTTGTACTTGAAGGACTTTTTAAAGTCTCTGGAAAAGTTGACATTTCAGCTTCAGGTCCTGCTTCTTAGCTCTAGCTTTGACAGCCTTGTTTTTCAGAATGAAGTCTTATGTTCTTAGCTCTAGCTTTGACAGCCTTGTTTTTCAGAATGAAGTCTTATGAGGCTTCCCACACTTCAGTAGGACTGTTTTTTTCTACACCAGAATTGTGATAGTTTTGCAAACACAAAATTTACTGCAAAAATGCTCTTCATTCTCATTGTAGATAAACAAATCAAAGCAAAATCACAGCAGAAGCTCTAGAGGTGTAGAGTAAAACCTCACTCCTGTAATTGTAGATAGCTGCTTCTCAGTTTTCAAAAGTAAATCAAAATAAAATTTCTTAGGCTGTTAAAACATTTGGTAATCCTTTCCTCTTCTTGTCCTTTCTGCCTCTGCTTCTTGTTTTGGAACACAACAAGAAACAGATACTAAGTGCAAAAAGAGCAATCCCCTCCAAACCAGGCTGGCTTGGATAAGCAACTTTTAGAACCATCTAGTAGAACTCAGACTTTTGATGTTTACCCCAAAGAAATACCCACTTTTTATGCCCCCAGTCACAGATATAAAAATGAATATCCTCTACACCAAAATGTCATCTCTGTCCCTGCAACTCTTTCAGGTTTCTCATAATCTTTTACTCCATTATCATATCCGTCTTCTATCACAGGGTGCTCACCCTCACCATTTTTTACACCCTGTTCTCCTGGGAACAATCTTTTACTGATGAAGATGAATAGATGAAGTTAATTATAAGGTGGGATTTTTGTATTTCCCAGTCTTCTATCCTTGACATTGCCTCTGAAAACACACTAGCTATTAACCTTTCCATCTAACCCTTGTCAAGCATTTCATCAGCCCAGAGCTGTCTTAAGGGCTCCAGGGCCCAAAGCACAGATCCTAGTTTTGAAATATTCTTCTGGTGTGATTTGCACATAAAACTACAACATTTAAACCTTGTCACTTCTAAATACAGCTCTCTATCATCCAATTTCTGCTACTTTGTGTTTTCTAATTCCTGTGTCTTTTCCCCAGTTCTAAATTTTTTGAGCATTTGGGCTTCTTAATCTTTTTCCCCCATTTTTTTTTTTTTTTTTTCCCCAGGCACTCCACTGATGCAAACATTTCTCAGCTTTTATCCTTCTGAAAAAAGAATGAGGAATAGTGTGTTCAAATTACAGTCTGTTTCATATGGAGAGTGGAGCAACACCACCCCAGGCAGTGCTCAATGAAGGACTGAAGCCACCAAATGCATGAGAACTTTTTGAAGAACAGAGAACCAAGGATATTCATCTCTGCATCCTATGCCTATTCTCAGCAATAGAAGCTCTAATGGACATTGGTACCAAAGATACTTTTCATCTGAAACCCAGAGCTACAGGAGTGAACACATGACAGATTCTCTTGTGACTTGTGTAATGGCTAAACTCCCTGCTCCCCCAACACAAAAGTGAGGGAGAAAAATAACACACAAAACTCAGCTTTGAGATAAAGAGATAAGAGTTTAATGTAACATGAGATCTCATGAGCACGATGCATAATTACCCTAGTTAATAATCTATTTAATCTAATAATGCAATGTATGATTACCTTAGCTTAGTCTATTTGCAGAAGAAGTAAAGTGAAATACAGGATAGGAACCACCATAAAGCAGAAAACCAAAACCAGTGCTATCCAACTCCTGCTCTTTCCACTACCATGCCAGCAGAAAAGAGACCACACCCAAGAAGCCAGAACCCAGAAGCAGCAACCAGAACAGAAAGCCTCCCATGTTGCAATCTGAACTTGAAGATCCACAATACTTTGCTCCAGTTAACACTTTACTTTTTGCAGCTGGCATGTCTGCAGCATGGTATGAATAACAGCAGCAGGTTCGGCTCAATCCAGCACAACTTGTAAGCATAGCACTGAATTCAAGCAGTGTAGAACTGCATTGTTCCCAAAGGAACGTGAGGCTGCTGTGCCTTTTAGATTTCTGAAACATAGAGCTAAAATGCCATCTACCAGCCCATTTTCAGGATTTACATCATCAAACTGCCTGAAATACAGACAAGGTGCAAAGAAATAGGAGACATTTTATTATTATTTTCAAGCATCTTCAACCTGCTTTTGGGTTGTGATATTTACCTGGCAGCTCAGGCAGATCCTGATATTCTTACTCAACCAGCATTATCTGATATATATAAAGCATTCAGGAAGAAGTTTCTGTTGTTATGTTTGTTCAAGTTGTAAATACAGGTCCTTGTCTCAGTGTTCCTTTGTATTCTCAATATTCTTGCTTCAGTCTGAATGTTCTTACCTTGTGGCTTTAGAGACACAAGTAAGTTGTTTTTGCCTGATGCCATCTTAAAAATATTGAAGATACACAGTCCTGAAGAAATCCAAGCCACAATATGGCTCTTCTGTTTAGGTACAAGCAAGTTGAGGAAGGAGAGGAAGGAACTTAATAAATCTGGTGGTCTGCTCAAGAATTTGTTCAGGGGTTTGTTTGCTGTGTGTTCTAAGAGATCAGAAAAATATGGTACCTCCTCTTCTTTCACCACAAAAATCACTTGGAAACAGATCTCTCAAAAAAAAAAAAAAAAAGTACTTCTAGAATTATGTTCTTAAACATAAAAGAGATGTGATTTTTGAAAGGGCAATGGAAAGATCACAGCATCCTGAAGGTTAGGACAACTAAACTAGACTAATCCTCACAACAGTCCTGTTGGCAACTCCTTCAGTAGTTTCAGCAGCCAAATGTAGAGCCCAACAGTAGCATAAAGAAATCCAGCCAGGAAGACAGCTGCAGTGCCAAATAGAGATTCTGGTAAAAAACTCATTCTGGAGCTTGGTGTCTCTGCTCCAGTGCTTGCCAAGCACACCCTAGGAGTGGCCACATGTGCTGGCTTTCACAGCATAAAGGCAGAAGGAACACAGGAGAGCTGTGTGAGCCGCAGCACGAGTAATAGGGAACATGCTGCCATAGACCATTTCTTTCTTCTAGAAAATGAAGTTTTCCTGAGGAGTCAGAAGTTAGTGTACATACATTGTGTCAAATGTACAGGAGGAACATTGGGGTTTATTTACATGCAGAAATATTCAGTTCTGCTGAAACTGTCTGACTAGTTATTATAGGATATTACACATGTAGCTCCTCAGTTATCCCAGGTCATTCACTTGAAAATTAGTTGAGAAGAAAATGCATACATTGCAACCTGCAGTATTCAGACATCATTCCAAGTGACTGTCTGGTGCAATTAAAAGTAATTTGACTTCCAACATTTTTTTTTACATATTAGCATTATAAATATGTAAAGGGTGAGTGCCAAGACGATGGAGTCAGGCTCTTCTCAGTGATGTCCAATGACAGAACATGGGGCAATGGGTAGAATTATAGAATTAGAATAGAATAGAATAGAATAGAATAGAATAGAATAGAATAGAATAGAATAGAATAAAATAGAATTAACCAGGTTGGAAAAGACCTTCGAGATCATCAAGTCTAACCTATCACCCAACACCATCTAATCAACTAAACCATGGCACCTATCACCCAGCACCATCTAATCAACTAAACCATGGCACCAAGCACTGTATCCAGTCTCTTCTTAAACATCTCCAGTGATGGTGACTCCACCATCTCCCTGGGCAGCACATTCCAATGGCCAATCACTCTTCCTGTGAAGAACTTCTTCCTTACATCCAGCATAAACTTGCCCTGGCACAGCTTGAGACTATGTCCTCTTGTTCTGTCACTGGTTGCCTGGGAGAAGATACAAACACCCTCTGGCTACAACCTCCCTTCAGGTACTTGTAGACAGCAATAAGTTCTCCTCTGAGCCTCCTCTTCTCCAGGCTAAGCAACCCCAGATCCCTCTGCCTCTCCTCATAGGGCTTGTGTTCCAAACCCCTCACCAGCTTTGTTGCCCTTCTCTGGATACATTCCAGCAACTCAACATCTTTCCTAAACTGAGGGCCCCAGAACTGGACACAGGACTCAAGGTGTGGCCTAATGAGCGCTGAGTACAGGGGCACAATGACTTCCCTGCTCCTGCTGGCCACACAATTCCTGATACAGGCCAGAATGCCATTGGCCCTCTTGGCCACTGGGCACACTGGTGGCACATATTCAGCCTACTGTCAACCACTACCCCCAGGATCCTTTCTGCCTGGCTGCTCTCCAGCCACTCTGACCCCAGCCTGTAGCACTGCATGGGGTTGTTGTGGCCAATGCGCAGAACCTGGCACTTGGATGTGTTCAATCTCATGCCCTTGGACTCTGCCCATCTGTCCAGCCTGTCAAGGTCCCTCTGCAGAGCTCTCCTACCGTCTAGCAGATCAACTCCTGCCCCCAGCTTGGTGTCATCTGCAAATTTACTGATGATGGACTCCATCCCCTCATCCAGATCATCAATAAAGATATTGAACAGGATGGGGCCCAGCACTGATCCCTGGGGGACACCACTAGAGACTGGCTGCCAGTTGGAGGTGGCACCATTCACCACCACTCTCTGGGCTCAGCCCTCCAGCCACTTCCTAATCCAGCACAGAGTGCTGCTGTCCAAGCCATGAGCTGACAGCTTGACCAGGAGTTCACTGTGGGGGACGGTGTCAAAGGCCTTGTAGAAGTCCAGGTAGACTACATCCACAGCCTTCCCCACATCCACCAGGCAGGTCACCTGATCATAGAAGGAGATCAGGCTTTTGCCTCTCTACTTTTTTCCTACATGACCTAGCAACATCCTTAAACATTTCATGGGCAACCTCTCCTTCTTTCCAAAGATGATACACCCTCTTTTTTCCCCTTAATTCACTCAGAAGCTCATTGCCCATCCAGGCTGGCCGTCTGCCCCGGCGGCTCATCTTCCAGCACATTGGCACAGCCTGTTCCTGAGCCTTCAAGAGTTCTTTCATGAGTAGGTCCAGCCCTCCTGGACCCCTTTGTCTTTAAGGGCTGTTTCCCAAGGTACCTTCTGAGTTAGTTCCTTGAGTAACCTGAAGTCCCCCTCTGGAAGTCCAGAGTGGAAGTTTTGTTGCTGCCCCTCAGCTTGACTGCATGTTGAAAACTCAATTATCTCATGGTCACTGGACCCCAGACAGCCTCCAACCACCACATCTCCCACCATCTTCTCTGTTTGTAAAAGGAAGGTCAAGCAAAGCCTTCCCCTTGTTAGGCTCACACAGCAGTTGGGACAAGAAGCTACCCTCTATACACTCCAAGAACCTTCTAGACTGTCTCCTCTCTGCTGTGTTAAGTTCCCAGCAGATATCAGGCAGGTTAAAATCAGCCATAAGAACAAGGTCATAGGCATAGGAAGTTCCATGTGTGGGTGTCGGAGCACTGGAACAGGCTACCCAGGGGTTGTGGAATCTTCTCTGGAGATATTCAAAACCTGCCTGGATGTGTTCCTGTGTGATCTGCTCTGGGTGATCCTGCTCTGGCAGGGTGGTTGGACTATATGATTTTTTGAGATCTTTTCCAACCCCTAACATTCTGTTCTTCTGTGATTATTCATTGAAGTGATAAGCTCTTAAAATAAGGAATGGTTGTACTTGTGCAGACTAAGGAAGGTTCCATTGTTCAGGCTGGTACCTTGTCTCCAACACTGACCATAAGAGGGCAACATCCATTAAGTGTTGTCCGTGGAAAATTCTGGCTTAGTGTCTCTTTGTCTACTTTCTCTATTCAGTCCTGGTAAACATGTCAGGATAAACATAGGATCCTCAGGTCAGAAACCTGAACAAGATATAAATCAGAAACTATAGTCAGCAGTCAAAACTGAGAATTTATCCAAAAGACTAAACAACTGAGTAATTGATGATATCAGCAATGTCTGCTGAGATCCCCTATATAAATAGCCACACCAGACTAACTAGAAAACCATCCTGGACTAATACAAATTGCAGTCTTTTTTAGGTTGGTCAGGATCTGAAGCCACACAAATAAACATGGGAGAATTTCCAAGAAGATATGATAACCGCTGAGCAATTTAAGGAAGCTGTTGCAATACTGATGAACCATCACATGTTACTAAACTGCTGAAAACTATCTGAGCTACTGAAATACTCAGGATCACAAAGGCTTAATGATGACTTAGAGGTACAATTTTCATCTTTGATGAGTTGCAGCTGTAAGAAACATCAATTCCAACTGATTTTATCAGTTGTATTACATGTATGGATGCTTGTTACCAAACAACAATGACAGCTACCCCCTACTCAAAAATGGAAAAATGTACTTGGAACTTTTCAGAGACATAGTGTTGGCAACCCTAGACTGCAGCATTTTATGAGGACTGCATTACATCCCACGCAGAATTAGACTGATTTTCTGTCAAATACATAAGGAATACACAAGGACTACTCACTGTGGTCAGTGATTGGTAGAAATTCTGATGCCAGATGTCAGATTTGAAAACATATAATGATAGGGTACAGGTAATCTCAGAGAAATAGTTATGGCAGACACTCACAAAGTCAGTCCTTGAAATCCAACCATTTCCTGGGGATGAATTTGATGTTTGCCTGAAGCTTATTTTTAGCTATTTTATTGCTTCAATAAGCTTGTGTTTTGGTTAACAGAGACTTCTGGCTTGCTAAGAATGCAGTCTCTGGCTCTCCTACTCTCTTTCTTGAAGTCAGACCTATCCACAAATCTCAGTGTGAATTTGATGCACTATCTGCAGCTCCATCAAGATGAGCTGAAAATGGACTTATGTTTCAACAGTTCTGGAGCACCAAAGTAAATTTATTTTTTTAATTGTCAGAAACAAGGCACTATGTTCATCTTGGAAAATTAAATAGTTTCAGGATTGAACTCATTGTAATACATTGTTCACAGATATAACTGCTGTTAACCATAGAGGTACAGGCAAGCAATTTTTTCCCTCAGCTGTAATATATACACTGTCACCTATAGATTCTGAGCATCACAAAAGATAGGAAAGCAGTAAGGGAGCATGTTTCAAGTACGTTTTCAAGCATAACATCTGTGTGGGAGGTGATAATGAAATGCGTACTACCATAACAGGAGAGTGTCAATGTACTGTGTCTTGTTGAGTACATCCTTACATGAAATATGAATGAGATTTGTTGGAAAACCTCTTGGAAAATGTAGAAGTTGTTTATCTATAACTGGTGGCTTTCACTGACTCCAAAATGTATGACCAACATGACATGCAGTGATTTTTTGTTCCCATAAAACCTACCTGGCTTGTCATGCTCAAAAGTTGCCTACACGAAAGTAAACTCTCAAATGTCCATTCATATCTGCGGATAGGCTTTCAAGTTCAGAACAGCATACAGAGTCACTTCCATAATATACACCAAAACACAGTATTGGTCAAATTGCTTCATGCACAAGTTTAGGACATTGCGGAACAAATATCAATAGAAATGACTGCCTCAGCAAAAGGCTGAAATTAATTTTTATTTCCCAAGATACGTCTATGAGACTAATCAAATTCCTCTTCATTTGTTTCAGTCATGAAAATGGCCTGAGAAAATGAGTCCGTGACAAGAGACATCAACACACATTCACAGAATCTGGAGAATTTCTGGATGGAACAAATACTAAGTGCAAACACACTTCTCCTTACTTTCCTCAGGGCAACAGGGAAAACAAACGTGTCAGGCAAGTTGTGAAAGATGTTTGCAAATTGCTGACTTACAAGGAAAATTCAGAAGTTTCTGTTTACTTGTTGTAGATTAGCGTCAGAGGTATCTAACAGTCCAATTAGTTTTCCATTAGCACTAACGTGGGATAGAAAGATAAATTAGACCAATCTGAAGTGTGGTACACAGAAAAACATATGGCTACAGTGACATCAAATACTTTTCTTGTATAAGAAGTTGTGATTTACATACAAGAAAATGAGAGCATATATTTTAAGAGTGGGAACAGACTACTGGAGACTGATTAATATGACAGGGGTAAATAACACAGCACTAGACTGCTTTCAGAGAAAGAGGGAAAGTGTAGTGTTTTCACATTTGTTAATGACAGAGTCAGTTTCAGTGATCTTACAAAGCTGAAGCTATCTATTATGGAGAGTCTTGTCTGCTGGCAGAAAGCAGGTGGTGTTAGATGTGCTTGTTCTTCAAATTCTCAGACACTTTTTGAGGAATAAAAAATTGTCAGGTTTTAAGTGACAGTAACAGTCTGTCCTGAGTGCTGTACTTTTGAGTTCTTCCAGATAGGTGTCCTGGCCAGCATCCATTCTTCACACACTGCCTGAAAATACCTAGCTGTGAAAATATGTTCCTTCTCTGTGGTTTTATTGTAAAAATGTTTACATTTCTCTATCTGGGCATAACTAGCCCAGTACTTAAAACTGCTAAAATATAGCAAATTTGTTTTAATCTACTTTTTATAAGGCTAGAGGTGGTATACCTATATTCTGGTTTTCTAGGGAAAGTATTTTTTTCCCAATTAGTTGAAAGCTTGAAGCTTTGTTTTACAAAAAGCAGATAAATGTTTTGATCTTAGCAACAAGCTATTTTCAGAGTTCAGCTGCTATGCTAGATTTATGATGAGCAACACCCACAAACAGCATTTAACATGAAGAGTAAGAGGCTGTTCTTTATAAGACAAAGAAACTAGTCACAGCAGTAGCAAGATTTTGTTTAGAAACAAGAACTGGTTGTAGTTTCATTGCTTTTGGGTTTTGCTTTGGCACTTAGCTAACCCACACTTCCTGAGCTTACCTATTAGGATGCTATGGGAGACAGTCTCAAAAGCCTTGTACACAGCATTCACTGCTATTCCTTCATCTACCCAGCTGGTTATCCCATAATAGAAGACTGTAAGATTAGCCAAGTGTGATTTCCCCTTGGTGAACCTATGCTGGCTATTCCTGGTAACTTTCTTTTCTTCCATGTGACATCCAGAATGAGCTGTTACAACACCTTTCCAGGGAAGAAGGTGAGGCTGACAGGCCTGTAGCTTCCTAGATCCTTCTTCTTCCTTTTTGCAGACTGGAGTGACATTGATATTGGACTGATAATCAACCTCTGTGGTTTCCTTCTGTTTAGGATTTTTTTTCTAAAAGAAATGGTCAAAAGTCCCAGAGATTCCTTGAGTATACAGAAAATAACTTCTGACACAGATGGTTGTCACTGTAGGGATAGGGTGGACGGCCAAAGCAACAAAGATAAAACACAAGCGGAGTATAGAAAAAGACAGGAGACTCCGTTTATTCCAGCAAGCAACATGTATTTGTATCTGTGTTGTTAGTGTGGCTGCATGTGATTGGTTAACAAACTCTTCTCAAGATTCTTATGGGCTAGTGATAGCTTTGCTATAGTTACTTGTTAAGCTAGTCCAGGTGGCCTCCTATCTTATCTTGCGGTTTCTCATCCTCCAACATCCAGTCCAGGGAATTTCCAGCTTCTCATGGGAACACAGCGATGTTTTCAATACTGAACTCCTCACCAGAGCTCTTCAGGATGTCCACAGATTCATCGCAGACCCCCACAGCTGGTGTCAGCTAGAGAAGATGCCCTGCTGGACCTGCTGTTTGTGAACAGAGAAGGACTTGTGAGAGATGTAAAAGTTGGGGGGCCATCTTGGGCATAGCAATCACAAAATTACTAATAGAGAGAAGTAAAGAAGGTGGTCAGCAGAACTGCTACCTTGGACTTCCAGTGGGCAGACTTCTGCCTGTTTTATACACTGGTGGACAGATTCCCTTGGGAGGCAGCCTGCGAGCCTAAGAAGTCCACAAAGGCTGAACACTGTTCAAGAGGGAAGTCTTAAAGGCAGAGGAGCAGGCCATCCCCATGTACCAAAAGATGAGTTGGTGTGGAAGAAGTCTGGCTGAATAGAGACATTCAGTTGCAGTGTAGGGAGAAAAGGAGAGTTTATTGTCTTTGGAAGAAGGGTCAGGCCACTTAGCAGAACTACAAAGTTGTTGTGAGGTGATACAGGGAAAAAAAGAACCAAAGCCCAAGTGGAAATTAATTTGGCTTCATCTGTTAAAGAGAACAGGACAACCTTTTACAAATATATTAGTAACAAAAGGAGGACTAAGGAGAATCTCTGTCCTTTGTTGGATGCAGAGAGGAACATACTGGTTGAGGATAAGGAAAAGAGTGAAGTACTCAATAACTTCCTCTCCTCAGTCTTTAGTAGCAAGGCCAATTTTTTGCTGGATACCCAGCCACATGAGCTGAAAGATAGGGATGGGAAGCAGAGTGAAGCCCCCATAGTCTATAAGGACATGGTTAGTGACCTGATGCACCACCTAGACATACACGAGTCTATGGGGACAGATAGCATACACTCAAGGGTACTGAATGAACTGGCAGAAGGGCTCACCAAGCCACTTGGCAACATTCATCTGCAGTCCTGGCTAACTGGGAAGGTCCCAGGTGACTTGAGATTGGCAAACATGATGCCCATCTACAAGGGCCAGAAAGAGAATCTGGGGAAATAACTTGATGCCAGGGAAGGTGATGGAGCGTAGAATCATAGAATTGTTAGGGTTGGCAGGGACCATAAGGATCATCTAGTTCCAACCCCTCTGCTGTGGGCAGGGACACCTCACACTAGATCAGGCTGCTCAGAGCCACATCCATCCTGGCCTTAAAAACCTCTGGGGATGGGGGCGTCCACCACCTCCCTGGGCAACCTGTTCCAGTGTCTCACCACCCTCATGGTGAAGAACTTCCTAACATCCAATTTGAAACATCCAATTTGAATCTACCCATTTCTAGCCAGGTGGGGGTTGGTCTCCCAGGTAACCACCAACAGAACAAGAGGACACAGTCACATGCTGTGCAGGGAAGGTTTAGGCTGGATGTTAGGAAGAAATTCTTCACAGAAAGAGTGATTGGTCATCAGAATGGTCTGCCCAGGGAGGTGGTGGAGTCACCATCACTGAGATGTTTAAGAAGAGACTGGATGGGGCACTTAGTGCCATGGTTTAGTTGATTAGATGGTGTTGGGTTATAGGCTGGACTCAATGATCTTGAAGGTCTTTTCCAACCTGGTTAATTCTATTCTATTCTATTCTATTCTATTCTATTCTATTCTATTCTATTCTATTCTATTCTATTCTATTCTATTCTATTCTCCATTCCCCCTAGTCCTATCACTACCCAACACCCTAAAAAGTCCCTCTCCAACTTTCTTGTAGGCCCCCTTAAGATACTGGAAGGCCATAATAAAGTCTTCTTGGAGCCTTCTCTTCTCCAGACTGAATAGCCCCAACTCCCTCAGTCTGTCCTCACAAGAGAAGTGCTCAAGATCTTAAATCCTCTTTGTGGCCCTTCTCTGGACATGTTCCAGCACCTCCAGATGCTTCCTATGATAGAGGCTCCAGAACTGGATGCAGTACTCCAGGTGGGGTCTCACCAGAGTGGAGTAGAGGGGTGAATCACCTCCCTCGACCTGCTGGCTATGCTTCTCTTGATGCAGCCCAGAATGTGATTGGCTTTCTGGGCTGCAAGTGCACACTGCTGGCTCATGTTGAGCTTCTCATCCACCAGCACCCCCAAGTCCTTTTCTTCAGGTCTGCTCTTAAGCCAGTCCCTGCCCAGCCTATATTGGTGCCAGGGATTGCCCCAACCCAGATGCAGGACCTTGCATTTGGTCTTGTTGAACCTCATGAGGTTGGCATGGGCCCATCTCTCCAGCCTGTCAAGGTCCCTTTGGATGGCATCCCTTCCCTACAGCATGTCTGCTGCACCACACAGCTTGGTGTCATCAGCAAACTTGCTGAGGTGGGTGCACTCAATGCCACTGTCCATGTTGCAGACAAAGATGTTGAACAAGACTGGTCTCAGTCCTGATCCCTGAGGAACTCCACTTGTCACTGGCCTCCATTTGGACATGGACCAATTGACAGCCACCTTTTGCCAGTTCTTTATCCACTGAATGGTCCATCCATCAAAACCATACTGCACTGGAGACCTGGATGTGGTGCAGGACAGTGTTGAAGGCTTTGCCCAGGTCCAGGTAAATTATGTCAGTTGCTCAGCTTTCACCTATTAATGTAGGGACCTTGTCATAGAAGGCCACCAGGTTTGTCAGGCAGGATTTGTCCTTGGTGAAGCCATGCTGACTGTACCAAATCACCTCTTCACTATTCTTCTGAGTCAGTAGTGCCTCCAGGAGGATCTGCTCCATGATCTTTCTGGGCACAGAGGTGAGACTGACTGGCCTGTAGTTCCCTGGGTCATCCTTCTTTCCCTTCTTGAAAATGGGAGTTATGTTTCCCCTTTCCCAGTCAGTGGGGACCTCCCTGGACTGCTGTGATTTCTGGAATATGATGGACAGCAGCCTAGCAACCTCATCCATCAGTTCCCTCAGCACCCATGGATGTATCTCATCGGGTCCCATGGACTTGAACACTTTCAGGTTCTTCACATGGTCAGGAACCTGATCTTCACTCACAATGGACAGATCCTTCTTCCAGTCCCTGACATTATCTTCCATTATTCTGGGGGTGCAGCTGGAGCCCTTGCCAGTGAAGACTTAGGTAAAGAAGTCATTGAGAACCTCAGCCTTCTCCATGTCACTCATCACCAGCTCACCTGTTTCCTTCCTGAGGGGGCCCACACCTTCTCTGGGCTTCTTTTTACCATTAATATACCTATAGAAATTTTCACTGTTCCCCTTGATCTCCCTGGCTACATTTAATTCTAACTGAGCTTTAGCTTTTCTAATCAGGTCACTTGCTGCTTGGGCAGCTTCCTTATATGCCTCCCATTCCAGCTGTCCTCTCTTCCACTCCTTGTGAAGTTTCTTTTTGTGTGCCAGCATGTCCAGGAGCTCCTTGCTCATCCAGGCAGGTCTCCTAGCATTCTTTCCTGCTTTCCTCTTTGTGGGTCTACTTTGCTCCTGGGCACAGAGAAGGTGATCCTTGAACACTGACCAGCTGTCCTGGGCCCCTCTTCACTCTAGGGCTTTGTCCCATGATGCTTTGGCCAACAGATCCATGAAGTGATCAGTTTGCATGTCTAAAATCCAGGGTTGCAAGCTTGGGATATGTCCTTATAGTTGCTCTGAGGATCTAAAATTCTATGGCTTCATGGGCAGATCATCTTCAGTATCATTATGATGCATGTGCTGGGCAACCAGGGGATCAGTCCCAGCCAGCATGGGTTTATGAAGGGCAGGTCCTGAATGAAAAACCTGGTCTTCTACAGCAAGGTGACTTACTCAGTGGATGAAGGAAAGGCTGTGGATGTTGTTCACCTGAACTTCAGTAAACCTTTGACACTGTCTCCCACAGCATCCGCCTGGAGAAACTGGCTGGGTATGGCCTGGATGCTTTGGTGGGCAAAAAAGCTGTCTGGATGGCTGGGCCCAAAGAGTGGTGGTGAATGGAGTTAAATCTAGTTGGCAGCCAGTCACAAGTGAAGTTCTTCTGGGCTCAGTATCAGGGTTGATTCTCTTTACTATCATAGAATCACAGAAGGGTCCAGGCCAGAAGGGACCTCCAAAGGTCATCTAGTCTGACCTCCCTGCAGTCAGCAGGGACACTCCCAACTACACCAGGCTGCCCAGGGCCTTGTTGAGCCTTACCTTGAATATCTCCAGGGAAGGGGCCTCAACCACCTCTCCAGGTAACCTGTTCCAGTGTTTCAGCACCCTTACAGTAAAGAACTTCCTAACAGCAAATCTAAACTACTCTTCTCTAGTTTGAAGCCATTGCCCCTTGTCCTGTCACTGCAGGCCTTTGTAAACGTTCTCTCTCCATCCTTCCTGTAGGCCCCCCTCAGGTACTGGAAGGCTGTTATTAAGTCTCCCCAGAGCCTTCTCCAGGCTGAACAACTCCATCTCCCTCAGCCTGTCTTTGTAGCAGAGGTGTTACACCCCCCTGATCATTTTTGTGGCCCTCCTCTGGACCCTCTCCATTGGGTCCATGCCTTTCCTATATTGAGGGCTCCAGAGCTGTACACAGTAGTCCAGGTGAGGTCTCACCAGAGCAAAGTGGCAGAATCACCTCTCTGGATCTTCTGGCAATGCACCTTTTGATGCAGCCCAGGATGTGATTTGCCTTCTGGGCTGCAAGCTCACACTGCCTGCTCATGTCCAGCTTCTTGTCCATCAGCACCTCCAAGTCCTTTTCTACAGAGCTGCTTTCTATCACTTCATTCCCCAGTCTGATAGTAAGGATTGTTCTGGCCCAGGTGCAGAACCCTGCACTTGCCCTTGTTGAACTTCATGGGGTTCATCTGGGCCCTCCTCTCCAGCTTGTTCGGGCCCCTCTGACAACACCACTCAGCTTGGTGTCATCTGCACACTTGCTGATGGTGCATTCAATCTCACTGTCTATTGTCACTGATGAAAATATTGCCCAGTACAGACCCCTGAGGGACACCACTTGTCACTGCTCTCCATCTGGACTTCAATCCATTAAGCACCTCCCTCTGTATGTGACCTTCCAGCCAATTCCTTATCCACTGAGCAGTCCACCCATCAAATCTGTATCAGTCCAATGTGGCAAGAAGGAAGTTGTGGGGGACTGTGTCAAAGGCCTTGCAGAAGTCCAGAAAGATCACATCCGTAGGTTGTCCCTTATCTATTGACATAGTCACTTTGTCACAGTGATTTAGAGAAGGACGAGAAACTCAGTAAGTTTCACATATTACGCTTTTATTACAGTGCTGGACACAGAAGGATCTTTCCCAAAGCCTGTGTACCAACAGAGGTTTCAGTACATGTTTACATGCAAAAAATTATCTATCTAAAATGACAGAGGTATGTTAATATTTCACAGAAAGTTCCAGTGCTTCCTATCTATACCAATGTTATCTATCTAAGAATGACAGAAGTATTTCACAGAAAGTCCCGGTTCCTGTTTGATCCTCCCTCCTCAAGGTCCATCCACCCCCTCCTGCATTCCAGCCAACCATAACAAGGGGAGTTCTTCATCAATTTTGTCATTTCATTGAATTGGGTATCTTCTTATCAAGTCTGTTACTCTGTTGTCTTGTTAAACACGTTAATCATTTTTAAGAATTTTCTGCTCACCAACTCCAAGGATTTTCTACTTATCAATAGAAAGCTACAAGGTTAGCCAGGCAGGACCTGCCCCTCGCAAAGCCATGCTGACTGTCTTGAATCACCTCCCTGTCCTCCATGTGCCTCAGCATGGCATTTAGGAGGATCTGTTCCATGATCTTCCCAAGCATGGAGGTGAGGCTGTCTGGTCAGTAGTACCCCAGGGTCCCTTTCTACCCTTTTTAAAAATGGGTGTGAAGTTTCCTTTCTTCCAGTCCCCAGGGACCTCACCTGACTCCCAGGACTTCTCAAGTATCATGGAGAATGGCCTGGCAACCATATCAGCAAGCTCCCTCAGGACTCTGAGATGCATTTCATCAGGACCCATGGACTTATAAATCTTCAGGTTCCTCTGCTGATCATGCACCTTGTCTTCACTTACATTCCACCCTGGTATCCAGCATGTGGTCCATCAACAGCAGAACAACGAGAAGAAGGTTTGCCAGTGAAGACTGAGGCAAAAAACTTGTTGAGAATTTCAGCCTTCTCCTCATCCATTGAAACAAGTTCCCCACTGTTGCTCATTAAGGGGGCAAAGCTTTCTTTAACCCTCCTTTTCTGGTTAATGTGCCTGTAGAAGCCTTTCCTGGTTTTCCTTACATCCCTTGCCAAGTTCAGTTCCAGCTGTGCCTTGGCCTTCCTGACCTCATCCCTACATAGCTGGGTGACGTCCCTATAGGCTTCCCAGGCTGCCTGTCCCTTCTTCAATTTCCTGTGTAACCCCAGCTTGCTCTTTAGATTGACCAACAGGTCATGGCTCAACCATGGTGGTCTCTTTTCCTCCTTGCCCAATTTCTTACATGTGGGGATTGAGATCTTTTTTGCTCTACACAGAGCATCCTTAAAGATCTGCCAGCTCTGTTCCACTCCTTTGTCCCTGGGGGCTATTTCCCACGCAGTCTTATTTACTAACTCCTTGCAAAGCTGGAAATTTTCTTTCCTAAAATTTAGAGTCCTGACTGCACTTATGGACTTCATACTCCTCAGGTATCCCTAACACCTACCCATAAGCTTGCAACCTGGTCATGGCTGTTCTTTAGAATAGAATAGAACAGAATTAACCAGGTTGGAAGAAACCTTTGAAATCATCAAGTCCAAACTATCATCCAACACCATCTAATCAACTAAACCATGGCACCAAGCACCCTATCAAGTCTCTTCCTAAACAACTCCACCATCTCCCTGGGCAGCCCACTCCAACGGCCAATCACTCTTTCTATGAAGAACTTCTTCCAAACATCCAGCCTAAACCTCCCCTGGTGCAGCTTGAGACTGTGTCCTCTTGTTCTGGTACAGGTTGCCTGAGAAAAGAGACCAACCCCCACCTGGCTACAACCTCCCTTCAGGTAGTTGTAGCCAGCATGAAGGTCTCCTCTGAGCCTCCTCTTCTCCAGGCTAAGCAACCCCAGATCCCTCTGCCTCTCCACACAGGGCTTGTGTTCCAAACCCTCACCAACTTTGTTGTCCTTCTCTGGACACGTTCCAGCAACTCAACATCTTTCCTAAATTGAGGGGCCCAGAACTGGACACAGGACTCAAGGTGTGGCCTAACCAGTGCAGAGTACAGGGGCACAATGACTTCCCTCCTCCTGCTGGCCACACTATTCCTTATACAGGCCAGGATGCCATTGGCCTTTTGGCCACCTGGGCACACTGCAGGCTCATGTTCAGCCTACTATCAACCACTACCCCCAGGACCCTTTCTGCCTGGCCGCTCGCTGACCCCAACCTGTAGCACTGCATGGGGCTGTTGTAGCCAATGTGTAGAACCTGGCAATTAGATGTGTTAGGTCTCATGCCATTGGACTCTACCCATCTGTCCAGCCTGTCAAGGTCCCTCTGCAGAGCTCTCCTACCCTCCAACAGATGAACACCTGCCCCCAGCTTGGTGTCATCTGCAAATTTACTGATGATCATCCATAAAGATATGGAACAGGATGGGGCCCATCCACCAGGTGGTCACCTGATCATAGAAGGAGATCAGGTTGGTCAGGCAGGACCTGCCCTTCCTAAATCCATGCTGGCTAGGCCTGATCCCTTGGCCATCCTGTAAGTGCTGTGTGATTGCACTCAAGATGACCTGTCCCATAATCTTGCCTGGCACTGAGGTCAGGCTGACAGGTCTGGAATTCCCTGACTCCTCCTTCCGGCCCTTGTGGATGGGCATCATGTTGGCCAGCCTCCAGTCTTCTCTGACCTCTCCAGTGAGCCAGGTCTGTTGAAAAATGATGGAGAGCAGCTTTGCCAGCTCATCTGCCAGCTCTCTCAGTACCCCAGAATGGATCCCATCCAGTCTCATGGACTTGTGGGGATCCAAGTGGCTCAGCAGGTCTCTAACTGCTTCCTCCTGGATTACAGAGGAACTATACTGCTCCCTGACTCCATCTGACAGCTCAGAAGGCCACTTGTCTGGGAGACAACCTATCCTGCTATTAAAATTTGAGGCAAAGAAGGTGTTAAGTACTTCTGCTTTTTCCTCATCTTTTGTTACAACATTCCCCTCCATGTCCACTAAAGAGTGGAGGTTGTCCTTGCCCCTCCTTTTACTATTAATATATTTTTTAAAACATTTTTTGTTGTACTTCACAGCAGTGGCCAGTCTAAGCTGGCTAAAAATTAGCAGTCTAATTTTTGTCCTACATGACCTAGCAACATCCTTAAACATTTCACGGGTTACCTCACCTTTCTTCCAGAGATGACACACCCTCTTTTTCCCCCTTAATTCACCCAGAAGCTCATTACCCATCCAGGCTGGCCGTCTGCCCCGGCGGCTCATCTTCCAGCACATTGGCACAGCCTGTTCCTGAGCCTTCAAGAGTTCTTCCTTGAAGGAGGTCCAGCTCTCCTGGACTGCTTTGTCTTTAAGGGCTGTTTCCCAAGGTACCTTCTGAGTTAGTTCCTTGAGTAACCTGAAGCCCACCCTCTGGAATTCCAGAGTGGAGGTTTTGTTGCTGCCCCTCTTAGCTTGACTGCATGTTGACAACTCAATTATCTCATGGTCACTGGACCCCAGACAGCCTCCAACCACCACATCTCCCACCAGCCCTTCTCTGTTTGTAAAAAGGAGGTCAAGCAAAGCCTTCCCCCTGGTAGGCTCACGCAGCACCTGGGATAAGAAACTATCCTCCATACACTCTGAGAACCTTCTAGACTGCCTCCTCTCTACTGTGTAACGTTCCCAGCTGGTTTCAGGCAGGTTAATGTCACCCATAAGAACAAGGTCTGGTGATCTTGAGACAGCGTCTAGCTGCCTATAAAATAATTCACCAACCTCTTCATCCTGGTTGGGTGGTCTATAACAGACTCCAACCAGGATGTCAGCCTTGTTGGCCTTTCTTCTAATTCTCACTCACAGGCACTCAGTCTGATCATCCTTGATCTCTAGTTCCATGGTGTCTAGAGCCTTCCTGATGTACAGGGCCACCCCTCCACCCCTTCTCCCTCACCTCTCTCTTCTGAAGAGCCTCTAGCCATCAATTACGGTGCTCCATTCATGTGATTCATCCCAGCACATTTCTGTGGTGGCAACTGCATCATAACTTTCCTGCTCTAACAAGGCTTCCAGCTCCTCTTGCTTGTCACCCATGCTGCGTGCATTAGTGTACATGCCCTTCAGCTGGGCTGCTGGTTTCACCCCTGACCCCAGCCTACCACCCTCAGACTCCTGTCTGGGGGGACTGGTTTCAGCCCCTTCCCCCTTTGAATCTAGTTTACAGCAGTATACTAGAATTGACTCATCTTTTTGATGGGAAAGTATGAATACTCACCTCCGTGTAGACTAAATGCCTCTGCTGGAAGTATTCTTCTTGTACATGGAATGTAACAATGAGAGAAAAACTCATAGAGTACACTTGAAGTTTTCCAAAACCTATGCTTTTTCCAGTGAAAGCTTCAGATACTATGCAGTTCTGAAAATAGGGTGACCAAACTTTAACAAGCAACTTTAAACATCTAAGTTGGAAAATTCTGGCCAAACTGCACAGCATACGGGTGTAATGATTCTGTGATGCTATTAAATTACAACAGATCACATTTACTAGAATGCACAGAACAGTATGAACTGCACAACTTTAAATATCGTCTGCTGGTAACAGAAAAAGGGGAGAAAAATACCTCTTATGAAAGACCAAAGACTAGTGATGAGGAGATTGAGTGCACCCTTAGTAAGTTTGCAGATAACACTAAATAGGGTGAAATTGGGTGAGAGTGTTGATCTGCTTGAGTGTAGGAAGGTTCTGCAAAGAAATCTGGACAGGCTGGATCAATGGGCAAAGGCTAATTGTATGAGGTTTAATAAAGCCAAATTCTTGGTCCTGCACTTGAGGCACACAACAACCCTGTGCAATGCTACAGGCTTGGGCAGCGGCTGGAAAGTTGCCTGGTAGAAAAGGATCTGGAGATGCTGGTTGATTGCCAGCTGAATATGAGCCAGAAGTGCCAACACTGGCTCTCCTCCAGTCCTCAGGCACCTCTCCTGTCTGCCATGATTTGGCAAAAATGATGGAGAGTGGCAGAGTGATAACATCAACCAGCTCTTTCAGCACTCTTGGGTGCATCTCATCAGGGCCCATGGACACATGAATATTCAATTTGTGTAACTGATCCTTAACCCAGTCTTCACTGACCAGTGGGGAGCATTCCCTTCTCCAGGCTTCCTCTCCATCATCCAGGGTCTGGAGTGCATAGGGCAGTTCAGTCTTAGGTGTAAAGACTGAAGCAAAGGAAGTATTCAGCAACTCTGCCTTCTCTGCATCCTCAGCTACCAGGGCTGCCTCCTCGTTCAGCAGTGGTCCCACACCTTCCCTATTCTTCCTTTTCCTACTGATATATTTGAAGAAGCCCTTCTTGTTCTCTTTTACTTCCTTTGCCAGTTTCAGTTCCAGGAGGGCTTTGGCCTTCCTTGTTGCCTTCCTACATGCCCTGACAGCTTCTCTGTAGTTCTCCCAAGTGACAATTCCTTTCTTCCATGAATTGTAAGTTTCTTTCTTTCCTGAGATTTCCTTCAGGAGCTCCTTGCTCAGCTATGCAGGTCTCCTAGCATATCTACCTGATTTTCTACTCAAGGGAACACACCTAACTTGGGCTTGGAGGAAGTGTCTTTAAAAATTAACCAACTTTCCTGGGCTCTTTACCCTCCAGGGTCTTAGCCCATGGGATTTCTGCAAGCATGTCTCTGAAGAGTACGAAGTTAGCTCTGCAGAAATCCAGGGTTGTAATTCTACTTGTTGGTCTGCTTTTGCCCCGTATAATACTAAACTCCACCATGTCATGATCACGGTCACCAAAGCTGTTCCTGACCTTAATGTCCTCAACCAGTCTTTCTTTATCAGTTAATATAAGGTCCAGCAGTGCTCCTCTCCTTGTTGGTCCTTCCACTACCTGCATCAAGAAGTTATCATTGATACACTGTAAGAGCCTTTTGGACTGACTGTGCCTGGCTATGTGAGCTTCCCAGCAAATAACAGGGTGATTGTAGTCACCCCTGAGTATCAGGGAGTTTGCTTTAGAGGCTACCTCCAGTTGACTAAAGAAGGCCTCCTCAACATCATCCTCTTGGTATGGTGGTCTATAGTAGACACCTACAACAATTTCACCTCCTTTCCCACATGCCTTAATTCTTATCCACAAGCTTTCAACCTGTTCTGCCTCTGCCCTTGGATAGAACTCAGCACATTTCAGTTGCACTCACACATAGAGAGCAACTCTCCCACCTTGTCTTGATGGTCTATCCTTCCTGAATAGTACACAGCCATCCATGGCAACATTCCAGTCGTGGGAGCTGTCCCACCATGTTTCACTGATGGTAATTATATCATAGTTATTCAGCCTAATGCAGATCTCCAGCTCCTCCTGCGTATTCCTCATGCTCTGTGCATTGGTATATAAGCATTTCAGGGAAGGAGTTACTCTATTTGCTTTCGCTCTTGCAGTCTCTGACCATTCCCAGCCACTTCCATGGCCACCAACCTAGCAGCGAGCTCTGCATTTGCTGATTCCTTATTACTTGATCCCCGTGGTATATCTCTGTAAGGCTTAAAGAGTTCTTGTGTGTCCCCAGCATGCTGCAAGGTAACAGGCTGAAGGCTCTTATTAGCCTTGCACCCTGGTGTGCTGTCCCTCAGCTTGTACTCATTGCTAGCCCTTGCATCTTCTCCAACACACAGAAAACAAAGAGCATACTTATTCAATACTGTAATGGTAATAGGTCTTTCCCAGCAGCTCTGGACTTCAGACCATTTGCTTACGAGCAGAAACTACACCTATGTATTCTAGGAGAGCCTTGGGACATAGGGCCAAAGGGTGTAGTGAGGATGAGGACAGGACTGAGGCCATGAGAGATGGGGCACAAGCTGGTCCTGGAGATGCCCTGGCTAGAAACATCTGTCCAGCTACTGGCTTGATCCTGGTTTTGGCACCTCCTGGCACCTGGCTCTTGTTTTGCTGATGGAGTGACTCTTAGGGGCTGAGAGCTGTCTTGTGAGGTGCCAGCTCACCTCTTGAGGAGCAACCATGGCCTCCCAGGGGAGCAGACACTCTCCCAGCTATGAATGGAGGGACTGGCTACAGCCTGCCCTGAATCCTTGCACAGGTCTTTGTGGTCTACATGGGTGGGAATGGGTGCTGCCACAGGGTCTGGGTCAGAGCCAGGGAGGTAGCAGGATGGGGGATCACCCAGGGGACTATCCTCTTGCTCTTCAGAAGCATGGCCATCCTCAAGCCCCAGGTGATGGTAGGCCTCCCTGCTGCAGCATTGCACTGCAATAGTGATAAGCTGATGGATAAATGTCATTGCCAATTGTGTAGTCTGACTTGCAGCAGCCAGATCAGAACCTCTTCATCCAGTCTAAACAAACACAGGACACACAGGATAAGGTCTTCCAGTATGACTGCTGTTGAAGACTTCTCTGTAAAGACCAACTGCAGCTGCTGTTGCATCCAGGATAAAAATTGCTGGAATACAGCTTAGTCATTGTTGAAAAAGGACATACAGGTATAAGGCTGGAGACCACCCTCTGGAGCTTTGGACACTGAATACAAAAGCAGTGGCTTGGATGTTATAGGACAAGGAGGGCTGGAGTTAGCTAGGGACCTGGCACTCCTTCTGATTGACAGGTGCCAACTGATGCTAATGTCTGCCCAGATGACAACCTTTTCAAAATCATTGTCTGCCCACACTGAGTGCATGACACTGGATCTTGTGTCAACCCACCACAGGATACATTGGTAAAAGAACTGGTGAAGGCGTGGCTTCATGAAGGCAGCATCATCCCAGCTGTTCATGTGTATTGGACAGCTGTGTACTTCCAGCTCCATATCCATGTGTTCCACTCTCTTTGGTGGGCTGTGGGAATCTGGTGATGACAAGATGCTCTCTGTCTCTGCCACTGCAGCAGCCAATATTGAACTACAAAAGGAAAAAGGCCTTGGTCGTGGACCAGTCTGAGGATGGGTGGAAGAAATACCTAGCCACGATTCCAGGAAAGAGGGAGAAAGAAAAATGAGTGGGTTTAGTAAGGCCTCCTGCACTGTTAGTAGCACTGAGAGTTTTTTTGCAGGTTTTGAGCCTTTATTTTCTTTAGTGCCTGATAATTAGACTTAGAAGGCTGGAGTCCTTGAGGGCCGGCACATGCCCCAGCTGCTGGCCCAGCCCTGGTTTGACAGCACCTGGGTCATTCTTCTAGTGCAGCCAGAAGGGTGTTCTCTTGGCTGAAGAAGAGGCCTTGGGGATACGAGTCCTCCTCCTTAGGGAATGCTGTGGTCCCTCTCCACAGGGAAGCTGTCCCTGCCATTATTTGAAGTAGATAAACAGGCTGTGGCCTTCTCAGACTCTTCCTTGGGCTCCTTTCTGGGGATAGGTGTGGGGGCAGAAGGAGGGCTGCCAGTACCCCCACAAAGGACAGTAGCCCTTGGGACACACCAGTGCTGGGGGCACCCACAGGATTGCCCTTCCACCCCACAGCAGCATGACCATTTTCCAGGCCCAACAGTCACTGGGCCTCCCTGCTGCATGGCCACATCAATAAGCTGGTGCCCAAATGTTGACATCTGGTTTTGGAGGGAGGCTGCCGCATCTGGACCAGTAGGTCTTTATCCATTCCAAAGAGAACCACAAGGGGCATGAAAAAATGCCAGCAAATGTCATTGCCCATAGATGAATTCCAGCTCCTGGTGCACTCAGTTCAAAAGGGGCTGGAGGAGAGGTGGGTGGTCCCAGAAAAGGGATGTACTGGTATGGGGCTGGAGGCTTATCAGAGGAGCCCTGGGCACCATCCCTATAGGCTGTGGTGGTGATGCTGCAGACATGTGGGCAGCTTGACAGAGTCCCAGGATATGGGGGCAGAAGGTGCAGTGAGGAGGAAGAGATCTGGCCTGGGATGATGAGCAAGAAGAAACATGCTGGCCCTGGAGACCCCTTGGATGGAAGCATCTGCCTGAGGATGATGTGCAGAGATGCAGGCCTGGAGCTGGCAAATGCTGCCTTCAAGAAATTTATTTTCTTTGACAGATCTAAAGCACCAAGAGCCTTCTGATTGATTTGCAGGTCAGCATGTGCAGGAGCTGCTGGTTTTGGAAGATCCTGGGACCTGGGTGTAGTCTTGGCAGCAGGGTGGCCTTTTGTTGGCCTTGAAAGAGTCCAGGGAGCTGCTAGATCTCCTCTTTGGAGATTGTCATGGCCCCCCAAGGGAGAGGAGTCTCCCCAAAATGAGAGTAGAAGGACTACCACAGCAGTCCCCAGATCTCATGCAACTCTTCCTGCTCTTATTGTGTGGGAAGCAGAGTACTAGTGTTGTTGCTGTGACCCCCAAGAAGAGCAGTGGCTGAGGTGCAGGGGCATCACCAGCTCCGGCAGCACTGCCACAGGGGTCTGGGCCAGGGGCAGGACACCTTCTTCAGGAGACAGCAGGATGGGGATCAGCTGCAGACCTCCCCTCCTGCTGTCTTTGAGATTCAGCAGACGGTGGTCCTCCCCACTACACCATTGCACAGTGGCATTGATCAGGTGCTGCATGACCTTCACCATCTAGTTTTGGAGGTTACCTCACAGCAGCCAGAACAGGAGATCTTTGTCCAGCCCAATGACCTCCAGGGCAGACGTGAAGAAGTGCTACAATACATGCAAATGCCAGGACCTACAGGTCTCAGTTGCTGGCAAGAGCAGAAAGGCCTGAAGGAGGGCTAGGTATTCCTGGAAAAGGAAAGCCCAGGTGTGTGGATGATGCCCAGAGGAGCCCTAGGCTGCTGGTGCTCTACAGGCTGTCATACAGTTGCTGCAGAGTTATGGGCATCAGGACAATGAGGAGCAAACCCTGCCTGGGAGCAGACAGCTGATAATGCCACTAATGGTGTGATGGTGTACTTCTCAAAGTAATCATCTACCTGCACTGAGTACACAGTGGAAGTGACCTTCCTTTTGCAGAGGGAGCACTTGGGGTTTCTTCCATCCTACTGAAGGGTGCAATGACAAAAGAATTGGTGGAGGCATGGCATCATATATGCAGCATCATTCCGGCTGTTCCAGCATATTAGACAGCAGCTGGCCAGCTCCAGGGCCATACTCTACTCACTGTGGTGGGCAGTGTGGAGCTGGTGCTGAGCTGATGCAGCTCCCTCTCACTGCTGCAGCAGCAGCAGGTGTTGTGCTGGGAAGAGAGTACACGATCATTGGCTGGCCCAAAGAGATTTGTAAGCAATGCCCAGGTTTCTCAAGAAGGAAACCCTCCCAGCTCCTCAGAGTCAGGTGTCTCCTTTCAGCTCATTGCTGCAGTATGAGTGTAATTATTTGGTGCCCTGTCTGCTTGAACCTGGCAGGGCTAGGGATAATCTTTGATGGCTCTGGCATCAGACAGGGAGAGCTGCAAGGAGCAACTGTTGAATATAACACCAGTACTAAAGCCTTCCTCAATGCTCCAGTCTTGTGAAGTCGCTCAGCTAGAGCGCAAGCACAAGTAGCCTTGGTCAGGCTTAGCACCTGACTGTAAGCAGCGAGGGACACCTAGTAACATTGCTCAGGCATGTAATTGTCTGCTCTTTGAAGACACCAAAACCCCAAGCTTGGGGATATCATGACAGGGCATTCTCACCCTTGGAGCTTCCACTAGTAGCACTGTGGGCCCAGCGCAGGCACCAGAGGTTACCACAATGCCACTGCCCCACTACAATGTTGTTGTTCCCTTGTGAATAATTTGTTTTAGAGATGCAGGTTCTTTATTCTCAAAGGCAACGACAACTATGAGAAGTACTCACACAGAAAAGCCCAGAAGACCAAACAGTTTCAGCTGAAAGAAAAACTACATGATCAGCAGGAAAGAGAGAAAACATTTATCCAAGAGCATAATGGTTGTGGGTCTTTCCTGGCAGTCCCAGCTTTCAGTCCCTTCACTGAAAGTGCACCTGTGTCATACATCCTGGCCTGTGTCATGAGTCTTGCCTCAGCCAGCAGCTGAGTTCAGACACAGCTGCTCACACAAAACTCTCCCACACACCAACTTCCTGGTGGGATGGAAAGAGCAGAAGTGAGAGAACAGGCAAATGTTCTGAAGGCTCAGATAAGGAGAGTTTAATGAAACAACAGAAAAAAACCCAGATTTTACAGGAAGCACAGCAAAAGCAAGCCAGACAGACAGCAAGTGGAAAAGGGCAACACCCAAGCCTGTAAGCAGAAGAAAGGCAAGAGAACACCGGGCACAGGAAGTGTCACAGTCACAGTCTGAACTCCAAGTCCCATCATCCTTTGCCCCTGCCAGCCTTTTCCTTATACAGGGGACACGACGTCAGCATGGGCGTGGATTGGAGACCCAACACCTGGCTCAGCTCTCTGCTGTGTGCTCCGATACTTCCCCAGTGTCACAGAAGGTTGAGGTTGGAGGGGACCTGCTCTAGAAGAGGCAGCTGGAGCCACTGTTGGATGATCCTGTCCAGAGTGCTCTTTGGAATACTGATTCCTTCCACTGGCACTGGGCAGCACCTGGAAGTGTCTTCTTGGCAGCTGCCCTTCAGGTCTTTTTATACATTGATCAGATCCCCTCTGAACCTTCTCTGCACCAGGTTGAAAAGCCCCTGCTCACTCAGCCTCTCCTCATAGGAAACATGCTCCAGTGCCTTAATCCTCTGCCCAGCCTCTTGTTGGACTCTACAGGACACACAGCTTGCTTTTGTACTGGGGAGCTCACAGTGCTCCAGGAGTGGCATCACCAGCACCAAGCAGAGAGGGAAGGTCATCTTCCTCGACCTGCTGGCAAAACTACTCCCGGTGGAGCTTAGGACACCATTAGTGTTCCTTGTGGCAAGGTCATATTGTTAGCTCACAATCAACTTGTTGGCCGCCAGGACGTCAGGGCTTCCTCTGCGAAGCTGCTTTCCAGCGTGGCAGCTCTCTGCATATGCTGGTGCATGGTGTTTTCACTCCCCAGGTGCAGGACTTTACATTTCCCATTGTTGAACTTCCTGGGGCTCCTGCCTTGGCAGGCTGTGACCCTAGATTGATGCAGAGAGCAGCACCAAGTCATGAATCCGTGCAGGAGAAGGGATTTGGGTGTTGTCATAGAAAGGCTGCACACAGCAGGGCAGGCTGGTAGGAGAGCAGAGGCCCAGGCCCTGGGGCTGGAGAGTGTGTCACCCAAAAGAGAAGCTAAAGAGCGCTGGTCCCAATACCAGCCCCTGAGGAATGCCACACATCACAGATCTCCACTTGGGCATTGAGTCATTGACTGCTGTTGACCATCCAGCCAATTCATTATCCACCAAGTAGTTCATCTTTCAAATCCAAGCCTCTCCAGTTTAGAGACAAGGATGTTTTGTGAGACAGTGTCAAATGCTTTTCACAAGTCCAGGTAGATCATAGCAGCTGCCTCTTCCTTGTCTGCCAACACTGCTGCCCGTTGCAGAAAGCCACCAGATTTGTCAGGCATGGTTTGCTATTAGTTAAGCCATGATGGCTGTTGCAGTCACCTCTTTGCTTTCGGTGTGCCCAGTTTCCAGGAGGATCTGCTCCATTAAATTGGCTGGCATAGAGGTGAGACTGACTGGCATGTCGATCACCTCTGAGGCTTCTGTTCACCGAGGTAATCAATTCCAGCTGGCTCAGCATTTGCCCCCAGGAGTCACTGTCCAATGCCTTAATCATCTTCATGGCCCTTTGCTGGACTTTCTTCAGCATGTGGATCTGTCCCTTGTACTGGGGAGGCCTAAACTGGTCACAGTGCTCCACGTGTGGCATCACCAGCACCAAGCAGAGAGGAAGGATTGTCTTCCACAGCCTGCTGACAAAACTCATCCTGATGTAGCCTAGGACACCGTTAGTATTTCTTGTGGCCAGGTCATATTGTTGGCTTATGATCAATCTGGTGCCATTGAGGACCTTCAGGGCTTTTTTCTGCAAAGCTGCTGTCCATGCTGGCAGCCCTCTACATGTACTGGTGCATGGTGTTGTCTCTCCCCAGGCGCAGGACTTTGCATTTTGAATTGTTGAATTTTCTGTGGCTCCCTAGGCTGACACAGAGAGCAACATCAAGTGATGACTCTGACCAGGAGGAAGGGATTTGGGATGTTGTCATAGAAAGGCTGCACACAGGAGGGCAGGCTGGTAGGAGAGCAGAGCCCCAGGCCCTGGGGCCGGAGAGTGTGGAGAGGGAGGCTAACAACCTTGGGCTGAAGAGCAATGGAGCACAGGCTGGCTCTGCAAACCCCTTCCTTGGCTGGAAACCTCTGCTCCAGCTACAGAACCAGTCCTTTGCAAAGTGTGGGAGCAGCAGGAAAGAGGGCAATGGCTGCAGTTCTCCTCCCTCTTATACCCCTGCTGGACAAGGAGGCGGGGGAGTGGAACAGATCGAGTCAGTTTCCCAGGGGAGGAAACACCCCCCACGGAGGGCAAAACACCTCTCACGAGCCTGCGTCCGCCCTGTTCTTTTTCCAGTATTGGCGTAGCCCCCCCCCCCCCAGTCTGGAAAGCCCTTCCTTGGCTGGAAACCTCTGCTCCAGGACCAGCTGCAGAGATGCAGGCCTGGAGCTGGGCAGCGTTTGCCTTTGAGCAATTGATTTCTTTGATAGAGCTGGATAACCGAGAGCCTTCTCACTCACTTGTGCACCATCACACGCCGCTGCTGGCCTGGCTCTGCTTTTGGCAGCTCCTACCTCCTGGCGCTAGTTGTGCCGGTGGGGTGGCTTCTTGGGGGGCTGTGAAGAGTCAGGTGAGCTGTCAGCCCTCCTCTTCAAGCGTCGCCGTGGCTCCCCAGAGGAACGGTCCCCGACTTGGCTGGGAGTGGAGGCACCAGCCACAGCCTCCCCTGAATCCTCATGCCGCTCACCCTGCTCCCCACAGGTGGGAACGAGGGCATCAGGACCCCCATGAGGAGCAGAAGTTGAGGTGCTGGGGCACTCCTCTTCATCAGCTCCAGCAGCACTGTTATAGGGAGCTGGGCCAGGGGAAGGAGACCGCCTCTGGGAGACAGCAGGATGGGGGTCAGCTGTGGGGATGGCCTCTTGCTCTTCAGCAGTGTGGCTGTCCTCCAGCCCCAGCAGTCTGTAGGCCTCCCTGCTGCAGCGCCGCACAGCAACACCAATTAGCTGCTGGACGAATGTCTCGGCGCGATTCTGGAGGCTGACCTGCAGCAGCCGGACCAGGACCTCTTCGTCAAGCCCAAACAAGCCCAGGACACACAGGATGAGGTCCTCCATCACGACTGCTGTTGAAGGCTCCTCTCTAAAGGTATGATGGAGCTGCTGATGCAGCCAAGGTTGAAATTGCTGCAGTAGTTCTGGATGGTCATCGAATAGGGATGCCCAGGTGTCGGGCTGGAGGCCGCCCACCAGAGCCTGGACACCGACTCCACTGCCAGTGGCTGGGATGCTACAGGGCGAGGAGCGCTGGGGCTGGCTTGGGGCACAGGCGCCCTTTCCACCTGCTGGGAGCCAGCTGCTGTGGATGTCCTTCCAGATGGTCTGAGGACAACCTCTTCAAAGTCATCGTCTGCCCGCACCGAGTGCACGATCGACCGCACTCTCCTCTTGCAGAGGGGCAGCGGGGCTTTTCGGCAGCCCACCGCCGGATGCATGCATAGCAAAACTGGTGGAGGCATGGCATCACATAAGCAGCATCGCCCCAACTCTCCAGGCAGATTGGACAGCGGTCCTCCAGCTTTGTGGCCATGCTCTCCACTCTCAGCAGTTGGCTGCAGGGAGCTGCCACTGACGAGATGCTCCCTCTGTCTGCTGATGCAGCAGTGGGTGTCAGGCTAGAAAAGGAAGAGAGGCCACACTTATGTGCTGACCTGGAGAGGGGTGGAAGATGTGCCCAGATCCCCAGGGTGAAGCATCCCCTCCCAGCTCACCTCTGCTGCTGCTGCAAGCGTGCCTTGTAGTTGCCCTGGCTCCTGGAACCTTTCAGGGACAGGGATGAATCTGCTGACGGCTCTGGCTTCTGGCACAGAATGTTGCAAAGAGCAACACCTCAGTGAGAACACCAGTACCAAACTCTCAGCACTCCAGCCTCACGACCTGCTCAGCTGGAGTGTGGGCAGCAACCAGCTGGGTAGTGCTTAGTACCCAGATACAGGCAACAAGGAATGCCAGGTAACAATCCGTGGCTAGGTGATGCAGAATCATTGACCCTATGACATCGCAGCCTGTACCTTGCTGACAAGAGAACCATTGATGGCCCCCCTCAGGGGCCACCCTCATCCATGACTCTTTCTCTGGCAGCACTGTAGGCTCTACACACATGCCTGGGATGAACACCATGCCACTGTCCATCTCCTGAGCTCAGCATCAGTACTTCATGCCAGTCACTGAGGCCTTGCCCAGGTATTCCCCAAGTTGTTCTGGCTGTGGGAGCCATGTCCAGGCACACACAGCAAGAAGTCTTTGTCTCTCTCACCTTGTAGGCTGAAGGAGAAAGTTCCATAATCTCTCCCCATGTGCCAGGGCTGCAGGCCAGCTCTCTAGGCTCCCTTCTTCCTCTCAGATTGGGTCAATGGCAGCATTTACTTGCACTGCTGAGACCCCTTGTGTCTTTCTACCCTAGGCAAAAGCCCTTCTGCTCAGCACCCATCAGGTCTCATCTGGGCACTAGGTATCAATCCGGGGGCCTGGCTTGGAGGGGGCTGACAAACCAGACAGACTCAGAAGAGACAAGGAGTGAGGTGGGGGTTGTTTGGAGAGCTGTGTGGTCATCAGGATGGATGCCCAGATGTTGGGCTGGACGATGCTTACTGGAGTCTCGGACACTGAC
Source organism: Picus viridis (assembly GCA_033816785.1). Lineage (NCBI taxonomy): Eukaryota > Metazoa > Chordata > Aves > Piciformes > Picidae > Picus > Picus viridis. The sequence continues at coordinate 31,627,316 of CM066606.1, forward strand.
CTCACCACCGGTAGCCAGGAGGCTACAGGGAAAGCCTTGCTGTAGGTGTCCACATGCTCCTTCTGCCTGGCAGATTCCAAATGAAGCTTGAGTGGGTTGTGCAAGGAGAACATGGAACCCCTGCATCTGGAGGTCTTCAAGACCTCAGTGGCCACAAATCACAGCACAACTGTCACAATCCTGTGAAGTGATGCTTGATGAAGTTTTGCAAGAGAAACCATAGCTAGAGGGAAACACAACCGTTTCCTGAAGTTGCAATAGCTTCCAGAAGCTGCAATATCAGACCTCTTTCTTGTTTCATTCATTTCAACCACCATTTCAACCACCATTTAGATTAGACTGCAATTGTGTAATTATTCTTGGGAGGGACCTACAACCATCATCTACTCTGACTGCCTGATCACTCTAGGGCTGACCAAAGGTTAAAGCATGCTACACTTGCCAGTATTTTGATGACTCTTCATGAGGCACTGACAGGCTTCAGGTATCTACCACCTTTCTGCAGAGGCTGTCGCAGTGTTTGAGCATTGTCTTGTTAAAGCAATGCTTCCTAATGTCAAGTCTGAACCTCACCTGATGTGTCAGGTGTCATGTGTCCTGTAGCTGGATCCCAGGCAGAAGAGAACAGCAGCTCCCTGTCCACCTCTTCAAGAAGCAGGGGAGGACAGTCCAACACTAAATACAGTGTGGGTAATCGCCTCTTTAAAGTGGCTGATTATGCTGTGTTTGATGCACCCCAGGATGCAGTTTGACCTCATGGCTGCCAGGGGACACTGCTTACTCATACTGATCCTGCCGTCAACCAGCACCCCCTGATCCCTTTCTGCAGGGGTATTCCCCAGCCACTCCTCTCCCAGTTTATATTTGTCTGTGGCATTACTTCATCCGAGGTGCAGAAGTCATTATTTGTTTTGTTAAATTTCATGCCATTGATGATCTAATTTGTCTAGGACTCTCTGTAATGCCTTTTGTTCATTGAGAAATTCAATGGCACCTCCCCATTTGGTATCATTATCAAAACTACTGATGGTGTAACTCAGCTCCTGTCTCCAAGTCACTGATAAAAATGTTGTAGAGAAGTAGCCCTGGAATGAGTCCTGAGGAACAGCACTAGTTCAGCCAGAAGCAGCCCCATGCACTACAAATTCTTAAACCCTGATGTTCATGGCCATTGTTTGAAATTATTATTTTAACAAGACTACCAAACTTATGTCTTTCACCATCTCTCACGTCCAGCTAACCAAGTTTCCTCTAACTCACAAGGAAGGGACATAAAGGTAACAAACTTCCAATAAAAGAAATAAGTAACTAAACTAAAACAGGCAAGGAGTGGAGAAGTATGGTAAGAAATTAATAAATACATCACAAATAAGCTAAAACTGTTGACACACACATATTTTCCCAATAACTAGTGCTTGAACAAGACACAGCAGTTCTCTTGACAGTTGTTTTCTATTAATTCTCTTTTAAATATATATTGGGTTATTTTTAATTGACATTTTAAAATCTTTTACTTTTTCTGTATCATCTTATTTCATGTTTTCTCCCTCTGATAATCTGCTTCATTACTAAATTCTGATGTATTCTTTTTTGTTGTTTTCCTTCATTGGTTTCTTTTCATTCTTCTAACTAAGATGATTTGTGTTTCAAGTTTTTCCCCCTTTCCATCCATTTGGTGATAAGTCTATGTCTTAGCTGAAGCAAAAGGAAATAGACGTGGAGCTGTATTCTTAAGGAAGTTCTCTAAGAGAAAGTATATTTAACTACAATTCTACACTTTAAAGATTGTATTTTGTAAATACTGAATGTAAAATAGTGAAATCCTGCCTTTCAAAGAGTCCAGTCATGAAAGTATTATTATAAGTAGATCATTACAGAAAGACAAGCGAGTAAGATTACCCAGTTGAGACATTAAAATACAATAACCTCCATGTTTGAGAATAGATAATCACAATATGACAGATAGGAAAGGAAACGTGAGAGATTTGATGTCTCTGTTGCATGCTGCCTGATAAACCATTTCAGTAAATAGATTTTAAATTATTTTTCTTCCTGATTTGTTTCCCCTCCTGAAAGATTGAGCTTACTTACAATTCTGGGTTGTTGTTTGTGTTTTGTTCTGTTCTTCTCCTCTGCAAAAGACCCACTTCTGTAGGTGGGTCTTTTCAGCAGAAGGGTACCTTACTTTATATGTTCACATTAGACTATATCCCTTAAAACATTAATGTTGTGATCTCTCACCTTACATTATTAGAGAGAATTAAATCACTGGTACTACTAGCATATGTGTTTTAGTCAAAGGGTTAATTTTTCCATTGGTGCTTGTCCTGGTTTGACATAGGTGCCTTTAAGAACCATAAAGCTGAAGACCTCCAGGAGGTCCAGAGTATCCAGGGGTGGACAGAAAATTGTAATCTTTTGTTATTTCATTTACAAAATGCCTGCATCTCCAATATAAAACTGGCTGCACAGATAGTTTCTTCCCCTTTCTTCTCTTCTCCCTGCTTCCTTCCTGACGCTGCTCCCTTTTCTCTGTGATGTGGGGAGTGAGGCCTTGAGCGGCCTTGGCAGGGGCCTGAAGCTGTTGAGGCAAATTTTATCTGCATCACCAGGGTTTGACAATGGAGGTATGCTGAGAGGCTTAGTATGGAGGGGCATTTAAGATCTGAATTTTTGGCCTGGGTTGGTAGAGGCTGGGGAAAGCTTTAGCTTAATGGGCTTCTGTGCTTCTGTGTTAAACCCAGACTATGGATTTTGTGCATTTTATATGCTTTGCACTGTAGCATGTAGTTTATGAATAGCACTTCCATTTAAACTTCCAATAATGTTCCGCATTTCTATCCAATACTGTACAAAGTATTCCTTTAACTACTTGGATAGGAGTTAGAGAACCTCTCTTGCTCCTAAAACTGAGACAGTGCTTGTCTTGCATGTAGAGATAATGGCTTGTCTTGCAAGTGGAGATGACAGAACTGTCCTCTTAGTGGCTGGTGCACACAAAGCATCTCTCCAGATACTGATGCTTCTTACACGAAGAGCAAGCTTTCAAGAACCCTTAAGAACACTCTAGTAATGCTTTCTTAAAGACTGAATTTGCCTGTTTGCACTCTCACCATAACAGAGTGCTACCTCTTCTTTTACCAGAAAATGATGAACGCTGTACACCTTGGTAGCCTGAAGTCAGTCAGCACACAGGACCCTTTCTTAGTGGGATTTGAAGTTGATTATGGAGTGGATATAGCATAACTTTGGATTACAACTTGCAGAACTCACAGAAAACCCAAGCCACTAATATCTATCTTAAAGCTCGGTGTGTGTGCACATACATTTTCCTGCATCACATGTAGTCATTGCACTTGTGTTGTACGGTGCCTTGGTGGCTAGTGAACCCTTCCTTGATGTGGCTATTAGACCACACTTTTCCCGTGGTGCAATCTGTCCTAGTAAACTGTCCACATCACCTAGGCAACTACCACCACACCTGGCATACAGACCTAGGTCTGCAGCCTCAGGGAAATACCAAAAAAATCCAGACGAGAAACTTCAATCCAGACTCAAACTTCACAAAGTGGTGGAACATGCTTAGTAAGGTGAAATTCGACATTGGCCAAAGAATGGAATAGATGACCTAGTATTTTTTTTTCCCTTTTCCCCATTTTGTCATTATTTGTTGCTACTGTTACTTCTCTGCTTTTTGAAGGGAACTGAACTACTTCCTCAGTACCAGTAGCAGACCCTCTACAACAAAGACATTGTGTAAGCAAGCTGGCAGACATTTGGGCTGAATTTTATTTTGTAAGGCTTTAATAAATTACTCCAATCTCCAGAGACATCATCTTCACCCTTTACAATCACAATTAAAAATTATGTGATATCATCAATTATTAACATGGTACTCTCTGGTAATATGCAGTACAAATACTTCCGTAGTCTACACTGAATTTGAAGTTCCCTTCTATGGAAATGATTTCTGTATTTTGAAACTACTGAACTTGTAAATTTATGGGTCAGGTAAAATGTGGGATTGCACCTGTCACTGGTCACAGCTCAGCAGCCAACTGTAGCTCTGACCCAAGAAATGAAGCTACTCAGCACCATTGGTCTTAGTTTTAAGAGTGAACAGAAAATACATTTTAACCCCAAAAGGTAATAAAGACAATCTCACACAGGATTGGAAAGAGTTGGATGTAAAGTTGAAGTGCTATTCACAACTACATACAAAAATTACAAAATACCCAAATTCACATTCAGTCTCAGTCCAGTCCTTCAGCCTGGGCTTACAAAAACCTCTTTAAGCCAAAAACCCTCAAAACCTCCCCCCAAAATTCAGGCCTCAGTTCTGACTCCCTCCCCCCCCCCCCCCCATTTCACCCATTATTTAAGCTATGTGATACAGCTAAAATTTGTCTTGACAGCTCCAGGCCCCTGCCAAAGCTGCTCTAGGCCTCACTCCCTTGCAATTGCAAAGATAAGTGAGCAGCATTAGGAAGAAAATAGAGGGAGCAGAAAAGGGAAGAAACTAGCCATGTAGCAAGTTTTATATTGGAGATGCAGGTATTATGGAATGAAATAACAAAAGATTACAATGTCCTGTCCACCCCCAGATGCTCTGGACCTCCTGGAGGTCCTCAGCTTTATGTTTATTTAAAGGCACCCATGTCAAACTGTGACACCATCTTAGCTCACACCACAATTGGCAGCATTCTCTGTTGCCACTCTCAACTGCTTACAACATTTCTAGTTTTTATTTTGACTCTGCATTTCTTCAAAACTAGCTGACTGAGCCTCAAGAAAAATGGTTTCTAGGGTTCTGGAGGAAAGAAACACCAAGGTAGTAAAAGGCCTATCTCTCTACAGCATGCAATCATCAAACTATCAGTGTGTTTCACACTTAAGCAGATGTAAGGCATTAAACATGTAAGTTTGAAATGTAACATGTACCTTATTGCTACTGGAAATTACTGCTCAGGAAGACCCTCTTCTCCCCACACAATTTCCTTGAATCTTGTGGTCCTTCAACTTAGGAGGTTTGATGAGAGGATGTCAGAGAAGACCAAGGCAAAAAAGTTGTTGAGAACCTCAGACTTCTCATCTGTTGTTACTAGCTTGCCATTTTTCCTGGTTGACAAATAAAAGCTGGATGCATGTTTTTCTCACATCCTTTCTCTGTTTTCAATAGGTTCACCATCCTGCCTGTCATTTAGGCCCCCAGTCTCACCATCATTTGCAACTGCATCATTTGCACTGCATATTATGTTCCATCTATATGACTGGAAGTCTCATTGTGGCTGTCATCTCATGTGCTGGTGATGACCACTCTTTGTTTAGTGCATTAAAAAGCAATATACCTCCAGATTGCCAGGTGAATTTATTCTATTGTTTCACTGATTTCACAATCACTTTATAGCAAATGTAGGTTGTGTGACCTTGCTTTCTAAGGCTTTGGCAATCACTTGTCTTTGGGATCAAGACACTTGAAGAGACAGTATACACTTCTAGCCCAAAAGGGCTGCATCAAAAGAACAGTGGCCAGCAGATCCAGAGAGGTGATTCTACCACTTTACTCTGCTCTGATGAGACCTTGCCTGGAGTGGTGTGCAAAGGTCTGGAGCCCTCAATATAGGAAGGACATGGACCTGATGGAGTGGGTCCAGAGGTAGGCCATGAAAGTGATCAGGGGATTGGAGCACCTCTGCTACAAAGACAGACTGAGGGAGCTGGGGTTGTTCAGCCTGGAGAAGAGGATGCTCTGGAGAGACCTAATAGCAGCCTTTCAGTATCTGAGGGGGGGGGGCCTACAAGAAGGATAGAGAGACTGTTTACAAAGGCCTGCAGTGATAGGACGAGGGACAACAACTTCAAACCAGAGAAGAGTAGATCCACATTGGATGTTAGGAACAAGTTCTATACCATGAGGGTGGTGGAACACTGGAACAGGTTGCCTGGGGAGGTAGTTGGGGCCCTACTCTTGGAGATACTCAAAGCAAGGCTCAGCAGGGCTCTGGGCAACCTGTTCTAGTTGAGGATGCCCATCCTTACTGCAGGGGGGTTGGACTAGATGGCTTTCAGAGGTCCCTTCCAACCCAGACCATTCCATGATCCTGGGACTGTTGTTGGGCCTATGGAACAAACCTTCATAGACAAGCATGCTTAAAGACTTGAATTTCTGTATCTTTCTTGTTGTTTCTCCTACTTGGAAGTGTCTGAAAAACATTCTCTTCCCCCTGACACCACCCCTTCATATCTCTCTATATTTTAAGTACGGTTTATGCATATGCCTAATGAATCCACCTCTCAAGTTTACCAGTATTTCTTCTGTGCAGTCTCTCCTAGTTAATTCCTGCCTGTCTCATATTGACTGCATTTTGCTATCAGGACATTTTAATTCATGTATTTAGCCCATGCTGCAGAACACAGTCCTGATCCATTACTAAAGTTCTCATATGTCACTGTAATAATATAAACCCAGTAACAATTATAAATAGTACCTGTATTGTTTTACACTGAAGATGATCTTGAATGACAGTTCAAGTAACTTGATAAACAGATATCAATCAAGAGAGTAGGGAGAAAACAAGATGTTTTGTAAGTTGCTGAACTTCAAGTATACCACATAGAATTTGTATTCCTTCTGCCTTTGATATTACCTGTCTGAAAGGATGATTTTAGAAAATGCTTCCACAACAGCATTGCTTCAATAAAGGAAACTGAATTACAACCTAATAAAAAAGTATTTTATAACATAGCATTCCAGACTACAACAATGAAGAGGAACTCCTGCACTAGTAGATGTCTGTCCTTACCCAAACAACATTCTAAGTGGCTTGAAGTGTCCTCATGAATTCAAGTACAAATTTTGTTTGACTTTCAGTTAAAGATCACTTCTGTTTGACAACAGACATCTGTAAGTTCCTGAGGTAGTGATTTAATTCAAGTGTTTACAGTGTTTGCAATTAGGAATTGGACTAGCAATTGTTGAAACACAGCCATGTCTGTTGAGATACAGTACACAGCATGGAAGGAAGAATGTTTAGAAAAAGATGCTATTTTGAAACATGTTTTCTTTGAAAACTGGACTGTAAAATTTATAGCAGGTTTGTCCAAACAGGCATGTTCTACCCTTCTATTATTCTAGACATTGCCTTCTCTGACTGGGTCTATAAATTTACTCAGGCTAGAGAGTTGGGTATTGGATATTTTCTACTGTCACATTCACATTCACTGCTGAAAGTCTCTTTAAAGTCTGTGCCAGTCGAGGACATGACTTGGTTTTAGTTGCTAGTCTGAAAAGCTCTATCATGGTAGTCTCACAAATCTTTGCTTTTATTCTGTGAAGGGTATTTTCTAGGCTAAGGTAAGTATTATTTAGTATTATTTGCTCAGTTTTCTTAGCTCTAACTGGGAAGCTGACACCAAGCTCTTCTGAAAAGTATTTACATTTTACATATCAAAAGTTATATTTATATATTTGCACATATATAAAAATACAAATATGCTGTCTTCCTAAGCAAAGGAGAACATGTAAGACAATAAACCTGTCCCATACTTTTTTTTTTTGTGTGTGTGCATGTTGGAAAAAAAAATCAGAGGCTACGTTTCCTGTTTTCATTTTAAAATCCCACATATATAGAATATATACACACACACACACATATATATATAATGAATTAGCAAACAACAGATCTTTAAAATTTATTTTAAATTGTCAATTTTCAAGCTAAAAACAGAGTATCTTGTTGTGATGGGTTGAGGCAGACCCCCTCCCAACCATGGGCAAAAATAATGACTCAGACAAACGGATTGCAAAAGTGATGAAAAGTTTAAACGAGAAGTGGTGAGTGTTTACAGAGAGCCAGAAGCGCAGTGACAAAAGAAATCCCCAAGCAGACCTAGGAACATCCCATCCCCACCTGGGGGTACACCCAAGACCCCCAGGGCTCCTTCTTCCCCTCCCACCCCCCCACTCCACTGCTATGCTTGTCTCAGCTGGCCAGATCTCAGACTGCCCATATCCCTGGCCTTGGGCCTAGCCTTACATCTCCCCCAGTTATTGGGTGGTGACAAGGGAAGAAAGAGAAAGTGCCAGGACCCCCGCTGAAATTTTATAGTGGCACAGGGAATTATGGTATGAAATACCTAGTTTCCTGTGTCCACCCACTGGCTGGACTTTTGGACACAGGAAGCACACCTCATATGAACACAGCAGAGAGCACCCAGCCCAAACTGCTACACTGGTCAAAGAGATCTGTGGCTATTTTTCTCTGAATGCAGAACACATATGCAATCTATGAAATGTTCTACCATAGGCTGAAGACAAAAGGGGTGTAACTAGCATTTCCTTTTCAGTCTGAAATTTTACAGGAATGCAAAAGCACATCTGTATGGAATTAGTCTGGGTTCTCTCCCTAATACATTCAGATTCATGTGACTGCAATCCTAGAATCTATAATCTTGAGTTCAGGTTTGTGTTATTTAATAAAAACATGAGTACTAATTGTATCTTAGGGTCTAATATTTTAAAAGACCAAGATCATATTTTAAAGAAAATTAAAATAAGAGCAAACAGTTTAATAGTATTTTTTAAACCTTGCATCTGTAGATATCTAGTTAAGAGGTGGTGTGTAGCAGTCTGTATATCAAACCACATACCTATATCTGCAGGCACTACAGATGGAAATGAGATGGATAAGTATACTCTGAAAAACAATCCTGCTTTTTAGAAAGCTACATTGCAAACATTTATGCTGACTGCCAGTTTTCTTATGGAATTTGGTGTATGACCTACTCTTTTTCCTTCCATTAGTCTACATGCAGGGCATGCTGTATTTAACATGCCATAATTACAATATGCTGCTGGCACAGTGCTGGTGAAATAATTTAGTGCAAAATTTGAGTTGTTCTTACTACATGTAGTGCCACTACAGACTTCTGAAGCATTTAGTAATGATAATATGTATATATTTTTTAGCATATGCAATATTCTATGTAACATTATACACTAGACTTTTCTAAAAACATTTGTAATAGGTATTTTTTCCTCCATGTTTTTAAGCACAGACCTTTTCCAAATCTCCTGAATAATGATCAGAGTTGCATAGATCAAGATTATGCTGATTTGAACCTTACCTAACTTTAGCACTCATCTGTTTCAGTTTGCAATTGAGTGAAAATGACCAGCTTCACATTTCACAGGTATGTGCCTATATAAAGGAACTGCTTCGAGACTAACTTAGTGACTTCACATTTGTATGTGTCTTACAGCATGTAATAAATCTAAGTACATCTGTATTTATATTCCATATACCTATTTAAGCTGGGTAAAAATACAGTGCGGTTCTAATATGCAAAAGCAATGACCTCCTGTCCATCAGAGAGGAAGACTACAAAGGAAAACTGTTGTTCATTAATTTCTTGAAAATATTATTTTTTAATTTGGAAAATACTGCTGCCTAGTTTGGAACTTACCAGAGGTTTTTGGTTGTGCTGTCAAGACTGCTTTACTTTTGTGATTCCACAGATGAGGTAATATTTAACAAAAAGAGGCTTTAAGCAGTGATACAGCCAGAGTAGCAGTCAGTATACATCATAGAATCATAGCACAGAATGGTTTGGGTTGGAAGAGACTTAAAAGATCCAAACCCCTGCCATGTGAAGGAACACCTCTTACTATACCAGGTTGCTCAAGGTCCCATCCTACCTGGCTTTGCACCATTTGCACAAATAGTGGAATTCAGGTGAGCCAAAAACTGGCTGCAACTCTTAAATACTCTCCCAGTTAATCCTTGCTGTCTTTAGTTAAAATCTTGCCTTCTCGCAGGTTCCTAATTTGTGCTTGCAGCAGTAACTCCTAGAATATCCCAATGATTTAGACAAAGAGAATTGTCTCAGTGCACAATGTAACTGTGGACATGTTAGCATAATACATTAAAAAATATTGTGTGTATATGTTTTTAGATAAATAGCTACAGGAATGTATATTTGAACATGTCATCTCAGTAAGATTAACAGTATGTGAATCTTCTCGTTTTAAAGATGTTAAAGAGAAGCTGATTCAGAAAATTAAAGGAACCTGTTGAGAATAACTACATTAAGTCATACAGCTACAAAATTAATCTGTTTAAATACATGTAGTCCAGGTTTTAATGCCAGATGAAACTTCTCTTGAATAACTAAGCCCTTTTATCTGCTCCACCTACAGATTCACCAGGGTAGAGCTTCTAGAATGAAGACAAATCAAAATAATCATAACTAAAGAGATGTTCCTGGAATCTGAGATGTACTACAGCAGCTATATGACTTATTTTTTTTTCATAAAGAGAATACTCAAGATTAAATACTGATGTGTTTTATTAAATAATTTTAAAACAGATACTGAGGTGTTTGAGCTCTACAGAGGGAGAGCTTCAACTGTCTCTCTCACTTAGGATATATGTACAGATCTCATTTCCACTGCTAATTCTTGCAAACAGATGTTGTCTGCCAGATTTTAGTTATGCTTTTGAGACAGTCTCAACTGACATTCCCCTATGCAAGTAAGAAATTATATTAAATATGGATTAAATTAAGCAAAGAAGATAAAACTGGTTAAAGAAAACATAGAGCACTTATCAATGCCCTGTTACCATGGAGGAGGCAAGTACTATGTGTCAGTTTTGGAAGGCCTCACACCCATTACTTTTCAATGTTTTCTTGAAGAGCAGATCACAGAATCACAGACTCTATCTGTTTGTAAGAGACCTCAAAGATTACATAGTCCAACCCTCAACACTGCACTGAAGAGTCAACACTAAACCATGTCCCTAAGAGCCAGGTCCACACACCTCTTGAACACCCCTAGGGATGGTGACTCCACCACTGCCCTGGGCAGACTGTTCCAATGTTTGATAATTCTTTCAGTGAAGAAATATTTCTTAACATTGAGCCTAAACCTCCCCTGGTGCAGCTTATAACCATTTCCTCTAGTCCTGTTGCTTGTCATCAAGAAGAGGCTGGCTCCCTCCTTGCTCCAGTTTCAGGCAGTTGTAAAGAGTGATGATGTCTCCTCCAGACTGAACAACCCCAGCTCCCTCAGACACTCCTCATAGATTGTGTGCTCCAGACCCCTCCATGAGCCTCATTGCCTTTCTCCGGACATGCTCCAGCACCTCAGTGTCCCTCCTATAGTGAGGGGCTCAGAACTGAACACAGCATTTGAGGTGTGGGCTCACAAGTGCTGGGTACTGGGGGAGGATCACCTCCCTGTTCCTGCTGGCCACACTGTTTCTAACACAGGCCAGGATGGGCACGCTGCTTACTCCTGTTCAATCAACTGTCAACCAATACTCCTAGGTTCCTCTCCAAGCTTCAGCTTTCCAACCACACATCCCCAGGTCTGTAGCTTCGAGTGCGGTTGGTGTGATCCAGGTGGAGGATCGGGCACTTGTCCTTGTTGAACTTAGTATCATAGAATCAGTCAGGGTTGGAAGGGACCACAAGGATCATCTAGTTCCAACCCCCCTGCCATGGGCAGGGACACCACACACTAGATCAGGCTGGACAGAGCCTCATCCAGCCGGGGCTTAACCACCTCCCTGGACAACCCATTCCAGAGCTTCACCACTCTCATGGTGAAGAACCTCCTCACGTCCAGCCTGAATCTCCCCACCTCCAGCTTCATTCCATTCCCCCTAGTCCTATCACTACCTGATATCCTGACAAGTCCCTCCCCAGTCCTCTTGTAGGCCCCCTTCAGATACTGGAAGGCCACAATGAGGTCACCTCGGAGCCTTCTCTTCTCCAGACTGAACAGCCCCAACTCCCTCAGTCTGTCCTCATAGGAGAGGTGCTCCAGCCCTCTGATCATCCCTGTGGCCCTTCTTTGGACACATTCCAGCATGTCCATATCCCTCCTGTAATAGGGGCTCCAGAACTGGATGCAGTACTCCAGGTGGGGTCTCACCAGACCTGAGTTAGAGGGGGAGAATCCACTCCCTTGACCTGCTGGTCACACTTCTCCTGATGCAGCCCAGGATCTGATTGGCTTTCCGGGCTGCAAGTGCACATTGAGAGCTCCTGTTGAGCTTCTCGTCCACCAGCACCCCAAAGTCTCTCTCCTCAGGGCTGCTCTCCAGCCAGTCCCTGCCCAGCCTGGATTTGTGCCTGGGATTGCCTCAACCCAGATGCAGGACCCTGCACTTGGTCTTGTTGAAGCTCATGAGGTTGGCTTGTGCCCACCTCTCCAGCCTGTCCAGGTCCCTCTGGATGGCATCCCTTCCCTCCAGCGTGTCCACTGCACCACACAGCTTGGTGTCATCAGCAAACTTGCTGAGGGGGCACTCGATGCCACTGTCCATGTCACCCACAAAGATGCTGAACAAGACAGGTCCCAGGACTGATCCCTGAGGGACTTCACTTGTCACTGGCCTCCACTGGGACATGGACCCGTTGACAGCCACTCTTTGGGTGCGGCCATCAAGCCAGTTCTTTATCCATCTAGTGGTCCATCCATCAAACCCATGTGTCACCAGCTTGGAGACCAGGATGTGGTGCGGGACAGTGTCAAAGGCTTTGCTCAGGTCCAGGTAAACGACATCAGTTGCTCGCCCCTCATCTATTAATGCTGTCACCTGATCATAGAAGGCCACCAGGTTTGTCAGGCAGGATTTGCCCTTGGCAAAGCCATGCTGACTATTCCCAATCACCTCTTCACTATTCTTCTGAGTCATTAGTGCCTCCAGAAGGATCTGCTCCATGATCTTTCTGGGCACAGAGGTGAGACTGACTGGCCTGTAGTTCCCTAGTTCCTCCTTCTTACCCTTTTTGAAAATGGGAGCAATGTTTCCCCTTTTCCATTCTGTGGGGACTTCCCCAGTCTGCCATGACTTTTGGAATAGAATAGAGAGGGGTTTAGCAACCTCATCTGCCAGTTCTCTCTCATCTGAAAACTTACTGATGATGGACTCAATTCCCTCATCCAGACTATCAGTAAAGATATTGAACAGGATGGGGCCCAGCACTGATCCCTGGGGGACACCACTAGTGACTGGCCTCCAGCTGGATGTGGTACCATTCATCACCACTCTTTGGGCTCAGCCCTCCAGCCAGTTTAGCAACCTCATCTGCCAGTTCCCTCAGTACCCGAGGGTGTATCCCGTCGGGTCCCATGGACTTGGGCACTTTCAGGTTCTTCAGGTGATCACGAACCTGATCTTCACTTATGATGGGCAGTTCTTCCTCCCCATCCCTGGCATTGTCTTCCATGACACCAGGAGTGTGGCTGGAGGCCCTTGCAGTGAAGACTGAGGTAAAGAAGTTATTGAGAACCTCAGCCTTTTCCACATCACTTGTGACCATATCACCAGTTTCCTTTCTGAAGGGGCCCACACCTTCCCTAGTCTTCTTCTTGCCATTAATACACCTGTAGAAATTCTTAGTGTTCCCTTTAACCTCCTTCATACAACTAGCCCTGGTCCATTGGTCTAACCTGTCTGGATCCTACTGTAAAGCTTCCCTACCCTCTAGCAGATTGACACAGCCACCTAGCTGCTGTCATCTGCAAGATGACCGAAAATGTATTCAAATTGCATATTAATGCCAACCTGGAGGGAGCCCAACTACACTGGAGGTCAGGATTAGTATTCAAAATGTTGTGATAAATTAGGTATCTAAAAGGTAAAAGAAAAGATATATATGTATATATGTGTATCTATATGTATATATATACACACACATACATATACATACACTTATATATATATAAAAAAGAGTGTGCAGTGCAAGAAATTGAAATTCAAGTGGTTTTACTCTTTAGGCAGTACTCTTGTAGAAGAAGACTGGACTATTATAGAACACTGTAAGCTAAAGTGAGTAATAACATCATTACTGCCTTGAAAAATACAGGTGCTCTGCTGTCTGGAAACATTTATTTTAGTCTGTAAGATAGATTAACTACTTCCTCCTCTCTGATCAGCTAGGACACAGTCTCAGATAGAGAACTGTCTTGAGCTCAGAGAACCTCTTTGCAAGGAGGTTGGACCAAGGGAATGAATCAAAGGAACAAGAATGACTGAAGATGTGGAAAGCCTGAAAAACACATACACTGATTTAGTCAGAAAAGAACAGAAAAGGATAGAATAGTATTCTTCCAAGGTGAAGCATGCAAAAAAACTGCTAGAAAGCCCACGTGAATAGGGGGCAGGTGTTGAAAATACAGCAAGTATGATTCCTACTTACTGGGGCTTAAGTCCACCTTGTCAGCAACAAAACACCACGCAGCCACCTGCTCAGTCCTACCCTTCCCAGGTGGGGTGGGGAGGAAAAAATACAACAAAATTCTCAGTGGTCATGGCAACGTCAGGGAAGGTCACTCCCCAGTTACGGTCACAGGCAAAAGAAGAATTCAACTTGGGAAAACAAAATCCATTGAATTTAAAAAAAAAACCACCAACAACTGAATCAGAGTGGGTCAGTGACAAACATAACCAAATTCCATGTCATTTCTGACACTCTTTCCTCCTCATAGGCGAAATTCCTCAGTGTGCCCTTGCTGTGACATGGTGTCTCTCGCACAGGAGACAGTCTCCTGTGAACTTCTCAAACTACTGTGGATGCCTTCCACAGGCATCAATTCTCCTAGCAATGGATTCCTCGGTTATGTGCATCCCTCAGGGACTTCTTCAGGAGGAGTGCCCTGCCCTGGTGTGAGGTCCTCCAAGGGCTGCACATGGGATTCTGTGCTACCATTGCTCTCTAAGGGCCATAAGGGCTCAGCCTACCATTTTGCCATGGCTGGAGATGAATGGCTGCTTCAGCATGCCTGTTTCCCTTCTTCCTCACTGACCTTGGGTGTCCATATGGTTGTCTTCCTCACATCCCACAACTCTGACTGGCTCACCCTTTCCAAAAGTCAGGTCTGACTTGGAGCTGTGGAAGCTTCTCAAAGCTGCCTGCAGGAGCCTGCTCCGATAGCCCTCTCCCCTGATACTGAAACCCAGCCAGGCACATGCTACAGGCTGTTTGGAAAGCTTTTTAGTGTTAAATCAATGGTATCTGCAGCATATCACCTCTGCAGACCTACAGAATCTTCGTACCTGAGGCACAAGCCAAATGGTTAATTTGTAGAATACAAGTTATTGTTGGGGAGGGTTTCTTTGCTTTACAGCAGATGACATTCCAAGGTCTTTCCCAGAAATACTTTGAAGATGTTTCTGTGGTGAAGACACCAGACAAGGAAATCAGATGAAGATTTGTCCCTGTCTGAAAAGGTGAAGATAAGGAGCATGCACTAGATCCAGTTGGGAAGAGGCAACAGCTGGGAAGTGACACAATGAGAGTGCTTCTGTAGTTAGAGGTATTTCTATCAACAGTAATCTCAAACAGGTTCAATGTAAGGTAAGGCCAGATAGGAGGTGGCAAAAATAAAACCCACAGAATTAGAGGTTTTTTTGGACAGACATTATAGACTGAATGTGTACTTCTGAAGAGAGACAACACATAGTAGGGGATGATACGGAAGTCATAAAACTGAGCAACAGAAAGCCTACAAGATTTGCGTTGTTATGTTTAGGGTTTTTTTAATGGAGGAAGAGGAGGACTGACTTAAGAGAACAAGTACAAAAACTAATTTACAATGTTTATTTTGACACAGCAACTAAACATTCACATGAAGATATCAGAAAGAAGGTTGATGTGTTAGACTGAATGATAACAGTTTATAATAAATAAGTGGTGTTTATGACTCATCAGCATATAGGTAACAAACACTTCACTAAGATGCCTCAGTTCTTATAGAGCAGGAATCCACTGTGGTCCACTATCCATACGATTTAGTATGTGGGAGCTCAGGGTCTATTTGGAATCAACAGGTATTTCTCAATTTGTTATTAAAAGTGGAACACAAAGAGGAAAGATCAAACTGCATTTTGCAGGCATTCCATTCAACATGTTCATAACTTCACAGTCTACCATCTTCCTGTTTCTCAATGCAGCCTGTCACATTTTTAAAAAGTGTTTGTTCAGAACGGTCCCCAGTAATGTTGGTAAGAAGTCAAGTGAGAACATTTGACTTCTTGTTAAAATAAGGTATACTGAAATGATATTGAAAAGATGAGTATGTTCAACAAAAAAGGAACTTGTGTTTAGGCATGTTGTGCAGGTGGAACTTGAGAGGTAATTAGAAAATCAGGGAAAAAAAAAAAAGGCAAAATATTTACATGTTAGAATAGACTAGACTAGACTAGACTAGAATAGAAATAACCAGGTTGGAAAAGACCTTCGAGATCATTGAGTCAAACATATCACCCAGCACTATCTAACCAACTAAACCATGGCACCAAGTGTCTCATCCAGTCTTTTCTTAAACACCTCCAGTGATGGTGACTTCTCCACCTCCCTGAGCAGCCCATTCCAATGGCCAATTGCTCTTTCTGTGAAGAACTTCTTCCTAACATCCAGCCTAAACCTTCCCCGGTGCCGCTTGAGACTGTGTCCTCTTGTTCTGGTGCTGGTTGCCTGGGAGAAGAGACCTACCCCAACCTGGCTACAACCTCCTTCAGGTACTTGTAGACAGCAATAAGGTCTCCTCTAGGCCTCCTCTTCTCCAGGCTAAGCAACCCCAGCTCCCTCAGCCTCTCCTCATAGGGCTTGTGTTCCAAACCCCTCACCAGCTTTGTTGCCTTCCAGCAAGTCAACATCTTTCCTAAACTGAGGGGCCCAGAACTGAACACAGGACTGAGGCCAGTGCTGAGTACAGGGCAGAATGACTTTCCTGCTCCTGCTGGCTACACTATTTCTGATGCAGGCCAGGAGGTGGCCTTCTTGGCCACCTGGGCACACTGCTGGCTCATGTTCAGGCAGCTGTCAACCAGTACCCCTAGGTCCCTACCTGCCTGACCGCTCTCCAGCCACTCTGACCCCAGCCTGTAGCACTGCATGGGGTTGTTGTGCCCAATGTACAGAACCCAGCACTTAGATGTGTTAAATCTCATGCCATCATGTTGGACTCTGCCCATCTGTCCAGCCTGTCAAGGTCCCTCTAGAGAGCCCTCCTGCCCTCTAACAGATCAACACCTGCCCCCGTCTTGGTGTCATCTACAAATTTACTGATGATGGACTCAATCCCCTCATCCAGATTGTCAATAAAGATATTGAACAAGATGGGGCTCAGCACTGATCCCTGGGGGACACCACTAGTGACTGGCTGAATTTCTATTTTGGCTTAGTTTATTCTGGTCCCTTCCAACTAATTTTTATAACTTCAGCCACTTTTTATCTAGAATAAAACCAGACCACCTCAAAAGAATTATTCAAGTACTTTCTCTGTGGATGACACAGAAAGTACTGCTCATGATACTCAAAAGATGAATGCTTTCTGTTACACTTGGTGAAGCCAGACAGCTGGATACATCCTTTGTTACCAGTATATCCCATATGCAAAGACCAGCAAACTGCATCCTGTACCTCTATACATCCAAGTGCTTACATCTGTCAGCTGGTGACTGTACTACACCATATGCTATGGTCTTAAAACTGGTGCCTGGCATGTAATGATGGTTATCCTGAAATGTACAGAAGCAAAAGCTGTCATGTTTGCAATGGTAGCATTTTTACTGTAGCATCTTAACCATAAAGCAAAACAACAAAAGCCTACCAAGCAGAAAACCTAAAACAAACCAAGAAAGTTTTATCCTACTGAAAACTCCTTTCTTTAAGGCAAGTATATTCTTTAATATCAAGTATGTGTTACAATTTAGATGTTTTAATGCTTTCAGAATACGGCCCAGATGGGCCAAATACTGCAGTCTCTTCCATTAGGAGAAACCTCTCTGTAGGACAGAAACTAGCCTGCAACAGATTCATCTTCTCTTAATATTGTGGGAGGAAAACAGCACGACAACAGTTTGGCTAACATTGTTGTGGTGGGCTGGAAATTCCTCCCCAGCATTAAATTTGCCAGACCACCTTAGTTGGAAGCAAATGAAAGCTGTATCTACAAGCAAAACTACAATATACAATGGAATACAATGAATATGTACAATACAGTATTTACAGTATTTACAGATATTTACAATTAATAAACAACACAAAGACCAGGGGAAGCTACTAGCTTCTCCCTCCCTGCCTCCCCTACCCCACCCTGTACAAAAGGGACAAGAAAGAGAAGCAGAGAAGTTAATACCAGTCACAATGAAAGCAGTGCAGCCAAGGTCCATCAGAAGCAAGTTAGTATCTCCCAGCCCAAAGCAGTGAGAAGAGAGAGAGATTGTTTCGGTACAACTAGCTTAGTCCCTTATCTCTTCCAATGGGATTGTTTAGAATTATTATTTTCCTTTTTATACCCAATAGTGATTTATTTACATTTTACTACTTTCTGTTCAAGATCTGTGAAACATTTTAGAGGCATAGCCTACAACTACCACAATCATTAAAAAAAGAAAAGAAAAAAAAACAAACCACCAAAAAACCCAGTGATTTTTGAATGTGGGATTCTCTTGTCATTTTTAGTTGTAATACATGTACTAATCTAGGCATTTACCACTGGGTGCTTTAAATGATTCTGGGTAATGTATAGCTGAGAATATTTTAAATTGTCAACCAAACGTGGCCATTAGAGACATATTTTTTAGGATTAAAAATTATGCTGTACACCCAATTTACACTCTAATTTACTTGAATCTTGTTTTAGTGAAGTGCTAGCCCACATTATTATTTTGTTCCCAAATACCAAAATAGTAGGAGTGCTTTTGCTTAAAAAAACCATTCTACCCTTGTTTAGAAAGAAGTCTGTCAGTCACATGGAGGGAAAAAGTGAATTGAAAAATAATTCACCCTGCGATTTTTTTCACTAGAAATATCTTCTGTATGTAAATGTACACTTAGATATTTCCTATTATATAGCATTTTGAACTATTTTAATTAGAATTGGCCAGAGTTGAAGCGGAATTTCAGCTGGAGCAACAAAGACATCATTCATCCTTGTGCATCAGTAACATGATGCCAGTATAAAAATGCATTCTCTGTGAAAAAGGCATTTCTGTTTTCTGTCTTTTAGGGATGTGATTGAGAGGGAACCCCTGAGATCATTGAATTAAAATGCTTTTAAAGAGGTGGGAGACACAAGCTCTGATATCTTTCCTAGAAAGGTCTTACCTAGTCCTCTTCTTATTTGAATGCATCAATGCCTTGGAGTCTTGTAAGTCACCTTAGAAATTGCTAGTAGCTGCTGATTATGTTGCTGTGCTCAATATCTACAATTTCAGTTTTAAACAAAAAAAACCCTATATGTATTCTGGCTTTGAACTATATATGTCTCCCTTCAAATTTTAGCCCACTCCTGCTGCACAACTAGTTTATTTTTTTGCCGTTGTTTTCACAGATTCACATTCAGATTGCAACAGGTTGGAAGGGACCCTCAAAGTTCATCTTGTCCAAACGCCCTGGCAGTGCCTGTATCAGGAACAGTGTGCCCAGCAGGAACAGGGAGGTCAGTCTGTCCCTGTACTCAGCACTGGTTAGACTACACCTTGAGTCCTGTGTCCAGTTCTGGGCCCCTCAGTTTAGGAAAGATGTTGACTTGCTGGAAGGTGCCCAGAGAAGGGCAACAAAGCTGGTGAGGGGTTTGGAGCACAAGCCCTACGAGAAGAGCTTGAGGGAGCTGGGGTTGCTTAGCCTGGAGGAGACTCAGGAGAGACATTCTAGCTATCTACAACTACCTGAAGGGAGGTTGTAGCTAGGTGGGTGTAGGTCTCTTCTCCCAGGCAACCAGCACCAGAACAAGAGGACACAGTGTCAAGCTGTGCTAGGGGAGGTTTAAACTGGATGTTAAGAAGTTCTTCACAGAAAGAGTTATTTGCCATTGGAATGGGCTGCCCAGAGATGTGGCGGAGTCACCATCACTGGAGATGTTTAAGAGACTGGATGGGGCACTTGGTGCCATGGTTTAGTTGATTAGATGGTGTTGGGTTATAGGTTGGATTCGATGACCTCAAAGTTCTTTTCCAACCTGGTGAATTCTATTCTATTCTATTCTATTCTATTCTATTCTATTCTATTCTATTCTTCCGTGGAAACGTATCAGCTTCCGATCTGTATACAGAGTACAGATGTGTAAACTGAGCCTGTGGTTAGGGCTACTGGACATGTGAATAAGTCATGTGAATAAGAGAATAGCTTAATGACCTTATTGCTGTCTGCAACTTCCTGAAGGGTGGTTGTAGACAGGTGAGGGTTGGTCTCTTCTCCGAGGCAACCAGTAACAGGAGACCGAGTCTTAAGCTGGGTCAGGGGATGTTTAGGCTTGATCTTAGAAAGAAGTTCTTCAGAGAAAGTGCAATTGCCCATTGGAATGGGTTGCCGAGGGAGGTGGTGGGGATGACATCCCTGGAGGTGTTAGACTGAATTAGGCACTTAAGTGCCATGATCTAGTTGATTAGTTAGGGTTAGGTGATTGGTTGGACTTGATCATGGAGATCTCTTCCAACCTGGTTGATTCTGTGACCTCTTGCCTAGTGGGTTTTATTTCAGGGTTCACACAACATGGCTCTTGCTTCTCATTCCAGAATTGTGTGAGAAATTGTTATATTTGGCTTTCACAAGGGGAAGGTGGGTTCTGGTGTTGCTTGGGACCGCGGGGTTTGATCCTTAAGCTGATTGGCTGTTTGTAGTCTGTGTTGTGTAGGATGTGTATTGGGAGAGAAATGGAGGGGGGAGTGAGGTGTCAAGGTGTGAGACTGGCCAGGTCAAGAGTGCAAACCATTATCCCAGCCCTGACCGCAGCCAACAACAGGCGGGACTGCGAATGGGGAGGGAGGGGATCATGCTTGGGAAACGTAAAGGGATTTGTGGAGATATTTATGAATATGTATGTTTGACATCTATACAAGCACAACTTGTGTTGTTATGGCGCACCTCTAGATAAATCTATGTGCCCAGTGCTGTTTATTTTATAATAAACTGTTTGTATTTAAAATTTAGCAGTGAGCTCATTTCTCACAATTTTAAGTGCCAGGTAACACGCACGCAAGGCTAACAGAAGCTGCTACATCTTTCTGGTTAAAAGTGGAAATAAAAAATTCTATTTGTCACTACATACCACAGTATGTATGGTCAGGTTCTCAATTGCTATCCAAAGCGACCTAGGACCAGGCTGTGTCCTATTGTTTTCAGAACAGTCACCCACTGGGACTTGATGCAAGGACACATCATTGGTTTTGTTTGCCTTTTACACAGCTAGGGCAGTGCAATGCTTTGGCCTTAAAAAGCCAAGGTCGAAATTTTAAGTGGCTTATGTAGAAATAAATGTAGAAATAAATGGAACGGTGTGAACTTGCAAAAACTAGTTCAAAGCCTCTGAGCCACTGTTGGTGCTTTTCCAGTGTCGTGAAGAAATGTCAGCTTGGCGACAAAACCACCACTACAGGAGCCCGATGATGACAAGGCCCCGCACGTGACGGCCTCTGCTGGGCGTTTCGGTGTCGGACCCCAGCTTACCACAAACGCACAGAGTGCATGCGGGTTGCCGGAGCCCTTCCCGCGCCAGCCCCAAGCCTCTGCAAGACTCAGTGGAAGGGCCATCTCCAGGCTTCACCTTGGCCAGGCGAGGGCTATTGCTGCAATACAGACCTGGGCTTTTTCTCTGAGCCACCGGTGCGTTTCAATTGATAGGTCTTACTCCTATGTCTCTCCGCAAAAGCGCGACCGTAAACATTCCACCGTACCGTACCCAGAGCTTTGGTTGGGGAAAGGGCTCCGAGGATAGCGTAGAATTCCCTTTCTGCCCGGCTCTGCCTGCTCCGCTCTGTCGCCATGTGCTCTGCGACCCGCAGAACTCAGCCCCTTCGCTTTCCACCCCCGGCGCCCCTCTCCCCGGCCCCGCCGCACGCCCGCGCGTACGACAGCAGCTACACCAGCTCCGCTCAGCCCCGCCGGGCAGCGCCACCACCACCCCTCGCCCCTGCGGAGCCGCGCGCCCCCTCGCCCGGGACCGCCTCCGAGTCCCGGCCTCTGCCGCCGCGCCTGCCAGCTGTGAAACCGCCCCTTGGGCTTGGCAGCGGGGGGATTTGCCTGCCCCTCGGTCCTTCTCTGCACATTTCTTCGGAAGCGGTTACTGTTAATTAGCATCTTGTTCTTGGGTTTTGTTGTGGTGGTGGTGTGGGTTTTATTTGTGGATTTTTTTTTATTTTGTTTTTAGTAAATTCAACGTGGTCCTGTTAGAATTCCTTTTTCGGAGAGGGAAAACAAAATCCCAAACAGCTAGACGTTCCCCCACACACCTTTTGTCCCCCTCTTTTAGGCGAGAGGCGGGGGAATGCAACGTGGTCCCCGCTGTTGCGATCACCGTGTCCCGCTGACGGCTGAGGCGGCAGGGCAAGGTAGGGAGAAGACGGAGTTTTCGCGGCTGAGATAGTCCCCTGACGAGAAGCGGGCCCGTTCCCGCTGACGGCTGTGCGGGACACACACACCTCTCCCCGGACCCCCGCCCGTCGGCTCCCGCCTCCGTTTCCCACCGGGGCAGCCCCAAGGATGGCGACACGGCGGTGGCTATGGGTACAGCCTTGTTTCTTCTGGCTGGGCTGCCTGGCGCTCTGGGTGCAGGGAGCAGCCGGGCAACAAAAGCTGCCGCCGGCCCACCCTGCAAGAGGAGCGAGCGGTATCCACTCCGCCGTCGCGCACCGGGAGGATGGGGCCGGCAGTGCCGGCGCCGGCCGGATCCGCTGGCGAGGACAGCAGGACGTGCTCCGCGGGTAGGGATGCGCCGCGCCGTGCTCGGGCCACAGCCTGAATCCCCTTCCCCGCTGTCTCCCAGCCCTGAGGGTGGTCCTGCGGCAGCGCCGCACTGTCCCGCACATCAGAGGCCCGGCCCCGCCTGCCGCCTCAAAGCCGAGCCGGTGATCCTGGCTTTTCAATTCGGTACACCTTATCTTCCGGTCCTTTTATGTGGTAGATTAAGGAACTATGTTTAACTGAACTTGATATGCTATCTTCAGCTGTGAAATACGGTCCTTTAATTAGTAAAAGCAGATATTGTGTGGGGTTACATTACATCTAACAGATGTACTGCTTTGGGCTTCGTATTTAAGCATTTTGTAATATTAAGAGACTGTGGTGTTCATTTTACTTTGTCTTCTACTGAGGAACTATGTAAAATCTGTTGGTTTTTTTCAAATGTCTTGGGGAGTTCTTGGTCATTTAAATAAGTTTTTCATCTTTATGACCAGTTGTCTCTTGTGTCAGATGGCAACATGAAACCTGTTTTTATGGAAAGACTTCTAAAACTGTGGGAATGCAGAGCCAGACACATTCCTTGCACATCCTTCCTCAGTAGTTCCACCAGGAATGAGTATGGCCTGCGGTTGCCCCATCAGCCTCTCCTCTTTGTACTAAACAGTTGAAAAAATACGAAGTGAAATGTCCTGGAACCTCTTAAAAGAAGGTTTTGTTCCTTTGGGGAGGATGATTTTTAGCAGACATCTTTGAAATACACTTTTTTTAAAAAAAAAAAAAGTGTATGGTTTCTTCCCTTGTATGTACATAAACCCTGGAGTTCTATTGATGATGATTTATATTTCTATGTATACATTTGTTTATTTGTCTCTGTGACAGGCCAAATGTGTGTGGCTCTAGATTCCATCCATACTGTTGCCCTGGATGGAAAACGCTCTCTGGAGGAAATCAGTGCATTGTTGGTAAGTGTCTGACTTGGACTTTCTTCTGCCCTAGGGGTAATAATAAAACTAAATATTATTCTGTGACTTACTGCTCCATTCAGATTGAGAAAAGAGAATTTGGTTCTGTCCTTTGCCTTACTGTTCTATGGAAAAATTCTCTCATTTTAGAAGTTCCTCTTCACAACAGAGACAGAGAAGTTTAGTAAAACTTTATTTGAATAAAGAGAGAGTCCACAGGACAATTCCTGGTGAGGTCTCTCAAATTGCTGGAAGACACAGCTCCCCTTTTATCCTAAATTCCCGGATGCAATTTTCCCTTTCCCTTTCCCCATTGGCTCAGGTACTGAGGATTTACAGTCTTTCCTGAAATGCCTACTACATGTCCCCCTTCACATGCAACCCCCCACTACATCCATCGTATGTTCATTTAAATTAGGTTCTTCACGACTCTGGGTGGAGAAGTTAATATTCAGTAGTCTATTCAGCCTGAGCTGTGGCCTAAAAGTTCAAAAGTTTAGGCTGTATTCAGTGTCATGTCATCCTCTGATAGACACCCATTGATTTACTGTGATTTGTAAGATATGGGTATTTTGGAGATGCCCCTTTGTTATTTATGCACATAGATAAGGGGAGCCACCTGGTTCCCCCTTCCTCTTCCAGCCCTCCTCAGACAATTCTCCATTTGTAAAGACACTGGTTACTTTTAGTCCCATCAATCCCTCTTCTTCTTGTTTTAATAGATGTCTTTACAAAATTCATTCACCCTTAACTTAATCCTTTCTTCTTTTTGAAGAAGATATTTATGATATATATGACTTTGGTCTTATTTGCAGATACATAGTACTCCTCTTTGTTACAGCCTTTTCTGGGTCACTTAGTATGGCTACTACCTGCATGATGAATGAGCTGTCCAAAACAGGGTATCACACATGGTGTAAAGATTAGAGCTGCTATTGTTAGCATTCTCTCTAGACCAGTACCGTGCAGGATCCTCAGGCCACCATGCAGTGTGGGTAGCGTTGTGTATTAATGTCCATTTACAGGGGATTTCTCCTACCCATTTATTAAAAGAGCTCCCCTTTCACTCTAGGTATTCTGCTTCTATAGCATCTGATGTCAGTGCCCTTTCCTGAGGTCTTTCATTTTTGCCTGAAATGACTGAGTGATTCCATTTAATTATTTGGTAAGGATCTAAGCTGGTTCCTTTCCATGGCCATTCTTCACTCACCAGGAGACCTTCACAGACCCAGCAATTAGTTGAAGTTTTCTGTCATTTTTCTGGCTTCATCTACACATTTTTGCCTACAAAAGGGAGTCCAAATTCCTTCTGTGACTTTCCCTTGATCTCTTTATATAGTGGGCTCACCTCATTTCCAGTTGACAGTTTAGACATGTATGCCTTTAAGGCTTTTGTCATATTCTGTATTAGTTTTCTTTGGCTTGATCCTGAAGCCCTCTTATCACTAAGACCCCACTGTCCTAGGTTGCTGAAGCAGATCCAGGGTTCCCCTTTTTGGGAAGCCTGGCCTCTATTGATGCCTCTTATACTCAGATTTTGGGCTATCCAATAGGTCTGCCCTAGTTCAGTACACTCCTTAGGGGTCCAACAACACCCTGAATTAACGTGGGTGTGATAGACAAAGCTATAGTGTCTATTCCTTCCAATTTTGACCTGTTGATTACACTGTGGCTTTAATGCCTGTAACCAAAGTCATTATATGCCATAACAACTGGCATCCAGCCTGAACCATTTATGTCAAGGTATGGTATAGTATATATTTCCACCACTCAAAACCTATTGGGTTGCAGCAAACAGCAAAGCAAGAAGTTCTTCTTGGTGGCAAATAGTGACTAACCCAGTCTTGCCCCTGACTAGATAGGTAACAGATATAGAATCATAGAATCATAGAATCAGTCAGGGTTGGAAGGGACCACAAGGATCATCTAGTTCCAACCCCCCTGCCATGGGCAGGGACACCCCACACTAGATCAGGCTGGCCAGAGCCTCGTCCAGCCTGCTCTTAAACACCTCCAGGGACGGGGCCTCAACCACCTCCCTGGATAACCCATTCCATGGCTTCACCACTCTCATGGTGAAGAACTTCTTCCTCACATCTAGCCTGAATCTCCCCATTTCCAGCTTCATTCCGTTCCCCCTAATTCTATCACTACCTGAGATCCTGACAAGTCCCTCCCCAGCCTTCCTGTAGGCCCCCTTCAGATACTGGAAGGCCACAATGAGGTCACCTCGGAGCCTTCTCTTCTCCAGACTGAATAGCCCCAACTCCTTCAGTCTGTCCTCAGAGGAGAGGTGCTCCAGCCCTCTGATCATCCTCGTGGCCCTTCTCTGGACATGCTCCAGCATGTCCACATCCCTCCTGTAATAGGGACTCCAGAACTGGATGCAGTACTCCAGGTGGGGTCTCAGCAGAGCTGAGTAGAGGGGAAGAAGCACCTCCCTTGACCTGCTGGTCACACTTCTCCTGATGCAGCCCAGGATCTGATTGGCTTTCCAGGCTGCAAGCGCACATTGAGAGCTCCTGTTGAGCTTCTCGTCCACTAGCACCCCCAAGTCTCTCTCCTCAGGGCTGCTTTCCAGCCAGTCAGTTCTTCCTTTAATCCAGCCTGTGTCTTAACTGTCTTATTGCTTCCTGCATCAAATGTGCTCAACAGAAGTATAAAAATACTTCTGTATCAAGAAGGCAGTGACAGTCTGATTGCTATCATCAGCCCAGCAGTTACTAGAAGATCTAAAGGAGGGAGGTTCTTTAATCCTCCCAACCTTGACGTACTGATCAGTGATCTGATCCACCTCTCTGAAGAGTTAACTGCAGCCTCTCATCTTTTTCCTCTAGTTTAGAAGTTCAGCTCTCTGGGGCCTTGGAGGTCTTGACTTGTATGTGATGAGTTCACCTGTGCTCAGCTGTTTTGACTCGTGTTTCTGTAGTTAACAACACTTGGTATGGTCCACGCCACTTTGCCACCATTAGAGCTTCCTTCCACACTTTAATTAAGACCCAATCTCCCGTCTGGCTGTTATGAACTGCAAAATCCAAAGGCAGGCTCTGTGCAAGCTGAGCTTCCTGTTGGAGAGATTTCACAAGAGATGGTATCCTGGACACATAATGGTTTAAATACACATCAATTATTTCTACTTCTCCACTGGGCCGATAGTTTGCAGGATAAGGAAATCCAAACATTAATCCAAAGGGTGACAGCTGTATATCCCCTCTGGGTCTGGTTCATATTCAAGCCAAAGCCAATGGTAGAAGCTGTATCCATTTTGGTTTCTAAAACTAGCTTCAAAGGTGGTTCTTGATTTCCCCATTCCTTTCTTCTACCCAGCCTCCACTATTCCATACCTTGAAATTATTTGTTCCAGAAGTGCTTTAATAGCTGTTCCAGTAGTTGCTGAAGCCACTGGAAAAGCTTCTGGCCACCCTGTTAAGTTGGCATACTATTACCAAAGATATTTAAGCTTTCCCACTTGAGGCATTTCAATAAAGTCCACCTGACACTGTTGGAATGGGCGTACAGCCCAGGGTTGCTCTCCCGAGGCAGCTTCCCTTGTAACTTGGTTATTGATCTTGGCACAAACCAAGCGGCCTTCAATAGCTCTTTTTGCTAGCCTGAAAAGACCCCAAACAGCATACACCTTGAGGAAGGCTTCTGCCACCAATCCTCAAGAGCTCCAGTGGCTTCCTTAATTGATTTGCTTCAATATTTGTAGTGCCATTTTTAAAAAGAGGAAGAAAAAGCAAATACATTTATAGGTCCTTGGCTCTCATATGACTGGCCTGTTGCTGTTTTCTTTGATGGATTCACGAGAGGTATGTCTTCACAACAACAGAGGAAAAAAGGAAAAAACACTTCCATAAATCAAATAATCAACTATAGCTAGGAAAGAAAAAGAGAGCAAAATATCTTTATAGCAAGCAGGCACACCTGTGGAAGTGCAATGAATTAGGTAACAATTTTCAATCTGGAGTGCTTATTCTCTTGCCTGTCGTTTTTTGGTTGTATTTTAATAACTATAAAGCATGTAGAATACGCCTAGTCATAAGATGTACTGTCCTGAAAGATGGTGGATCTTGATATTGCTTGGCAAAAAAAAAAGGTGGGTAGGGAAATCTGCTCAATACTTTGGTTGGGGATCACTATCTACCTAGGAAGGAAATGAAGAATTAAGTTTAAAGTTCTGTCTTGTAGATAAAAGCTGATACTAAACATGTGTCCTTGAATTTTTGTGACCATCATTCATGTCCATCCTAGCCTGTCATCATCTCTTTGTCAGTATGCATGCTCAACTTCAGAATTCAGGTTCAGGAACATATTACCCTTGAGCATAAGCAATGAAAGTCTTTGTAATGCTCCATTGAACAAACTACAGAACGCCCAGGACTAAACTAGGGCAAGAATGGGTGATAAGCCAAGATCTGCCAAACTTAAAGATGACATAAAGGTTGCCCTATGAATTAGGACTATCAGCCTTTTCACATCTGTTCATTTCACGTGAGTAAATCTGCCGTGCTAGTATTTCTTGTAGCTGTGCTCTGTATCCCTGATTTTCATCCAAGCCTAGCATTTCCTAGCAAAGAGAATGATACCATGGAATAAGAGAAGGTCCTCAGAGTGTTCTGTTCACATTTATTAATCAGTAGATTGAGCTATGTTGTATAAAGATAGACTGAACAAGTGATGTGAGGAAAGCAGGCCTGTTTCCTGTGTTTGTACAAGAGTCCTGTTTCTCACTTTTGTTAATGGAAAAAGCATTTTGTATTTACCAGCAGTATGTCTCTAACTGGATCAAAATGGCCAAACCATACAAACCTTTTCACCTTTTAAGCCTTTACATTTAGGACATAGTTGTAGAGGAATTTCATGATAAATACAGATGATCCACATTGCTTCTTTTTGATATCCAAGGGGTTGTATCAATGTCTCACTGATGTGGCTTTGTCTACTCCTCTCCCTTAAAGAAGAGGGTTTTTATTGGAGTGTGTCACGGAGGACATAGGTTTAGGAAATCTGGTGTAGCTTGGTCATGTGGGTCATTCAGTACAGAGATGCTGATTTGGTGGAGAAAGTTTAAAAGTGAGTATATGATTATTTTTTTTCAGGGAATATACTTGAATTCTATAATGTGCCAAGAGAACAGTTTGCTTCCTAATGGGAGTTGTCTCATTTTTGCACGAGCATTATGGGTTGCCAGAGGTGTTTGTTTCTTTTGTAATCCTTCAGTGAAGATGTGGTTGCAGATTATTTAATTCTTTCAAAACCCTAGAGTTACTTGTAAAGAAACTGTGATTCTTGCTGGCTTTTTTTCCCTTACTTTTCTTTATGGGCTGTTTCTAGTATGGTAGATGATTTTTTAAGTCCTCCTGTACCATAGCGGCCCTTTAATGTTTTAGGTTCTCTTTTTGGTGCATTTGCTGACTCAGCAGATTGTCTAGATGTATTCATTTGGACCTCTGTTAGAATCTTGGTTTAACCCTCAACTCTTGTTCTGTCTTTCCATTGCGTGATGGAGTTCCCTTGGGTGGTGAGTGAGAAAGGAAGGCATGACTGATACATCAGGAGATATCATGATGGGATGCATGTTATGTATGCGTAATTTGGTATGGATAGGTGTCCCTGAGATTTTTATAAAGTTTGTTTCTAAATTGCAAGATGGAAATAAATTTGAGTACCGAAAACTTAATTTAGGAAATCACACAAAATCTGGAAAGCTTTTGGACATTGACCTTGCACCTTGTGTAAGTGATGGATGATAGAAAAGAGAGACCCTAGAATGCCTCTAACATAGCAATTGTAAGAAAGAAGCCATACCATAAGCCTATATTGTTTATATTAATCCAAAGTGGATTCTTGGCAAAATTTTCTACAGGTCTTGTGGTTTAAAATAAATAATTTATATATATAATTTTATATTACTTCTGCAGTAGGCTGTTATTTCTAATTAGGGAAAAATATCTGGTTTCAGAGGCCAGACCAGTGTTGGAATATGCCATGTTCAGTTCTGTTTGTCAGTTCAGTATGCTTTAACTTAGTATCATGAACGGAGTAATCTAGTCTAATATGTTTTGCTTTGGGTTTAGTTTTTTGTTTGTTTTGGTTTGTGGTTTTTTTAACTCTGTTAACTTACTTACAGGGTTTTTTTTTTCCTGTAGTTTGAGATTATTCTCTATCTTTTTAATTGTTTCGTTCCTCAGCAATTTGTAGGAATAGCTGTGGTGATGGATTTTGTTCCGTCCTAACATGTGCACTTGTGCAAGTGGACAAATATTGCCTACTTGTGGATCAAAAACTAGTAAGGACTTAATATATTTGTTTTCATTAGAGATTTCATTTTAAGTAATATAATATATAATTACTATATATAATTATATATATATAATATAATATAATATATAATTACTATGTTAATTCTTTTAAAATGACTAATCATGACTGGATAGCTGTATGCAGCTCACACTTTGGTACATCTCTAGTTTTTGGTAAAATATGATATACTCTGGTCAATTTTTTATGACAAAGTGTGGTTAAAGAGACAAGTTTGCATATTAATGTATGTGGTATTGACATTTTCAACGAGTCCATTTTCTTTAATTATCTCCAAGATAATTAAAAGTTCTAAGTTGATAAATATACTCATGGAAAACGCTAAAAGGCTCTTAATGTCGCTTTTGAAATAATGGCTGACTAATAGCTATAGCTTGGATGGCTTTGGTACCTGAGTGTACAGTTAAATACATAACATATATTGTATGAAGCTCATGTCTACTTTGAGATGTCTCTAATTTTATCCGCATTTGCTTCTCAATGTCATATTTTTGCCTAACGTTGTTGTCTCTGCCTGGGCTCCACTGCAGCGCAACAGTGCAGTGTCAGGTGCATGAACAGGGGCACATGTACAAATGACTGGTGCCAGTGCCAGAAGGGCTACATTGGAACTTACTGTGGGCAGCGTAAGTAACTGCTGTGTTGCATCTAAAAGTAAACCCAGCTAAATCCTGCAAGTTATCCTTCTTACTGTATATAATGTAGCCAGATTGAAAAAGCTAATTATGCTAAAATATAACAAAATGTCTATGAGAAATTTAATGCTGTTTTGAGTTACACTGTTTATATCCAAGTCAGTTCATGCATGAACTGCATTTGTAGTCTGTAAAATTTAAGTTCAGGATGGAATTCACCAAATAGTTTTGGAAAATCCCTTGGGAGCAATGGGCAGTATACATCCTACTTCACTTTTCTTACCAGGTGACCATGAAATTTTAACTCTATGATTACAAAGTTTCTTCATCTCAGAAAAACAGCCTAACTGCTAGGTTAAAGTGCATTTTCCTGTCTTCTACTTGACTAAGGAAAATGATTAAATATGGTTCATGATTTTCGGTAACTTTTTAATGTGGTAGACAGGCTAGAAAGCCAAATTATTTGCACATCTTGAGTATTTGTCATATGGATTGAATGTCTGAAAATTGTAAATATGTATTTATTTCTCTTTAATGTAATTGTGTCTTAAATCTCCTGAAGCTTATTGTCTCACTAATATGTCATTATTTACTAATTCAATAATGTAACACATGTAGATAAGTATCTTCATTTTATGCTTAAAATGTGCATTCTTGGAAAGGAAAAATTCAGTAGTTCTTGATAAGAAGTAAGGCTTTATCACATTTCTGCATAACACTGTATTTTATATTCACTGTTGTGATACAGGAGGAATGTGTACATTTTTTCTGGTTAGAAAGATTTAATGTCTCTAGGTCCTTGAGGTTCTTCTGCACTGAATACTCAAATATGTTAACAAATGCCGCCTTCACACTGGGGAGACCTGTGTAGGCAGGCAGCCTGGAGGCTTCTAGACCAAAATCTCTTTTTGTTCAGAGGCACTTAAAAATGTTGGGGCTGTCCTTTAAGGTGAAACAGGTTCATTTGGAACATGTGCTCGTTCTGAACAAGGCTGTATGTCCTGGAAGCAGTAAGCCTGAAAATGGTCTATTTTTCAACCTTTCTGAAGACCTGTCTTCCCTTCAAACTGACAACATTTCAGTACTTTGACAGCAGGGCTTTGTTCAGTGAAGTGTGGCTGAGTGCTCCGAAGTCCCACAGCTGTGAAGTACCTTCTCCATCTATATATACTGTAGATTTATACCCCCAAACCCTTTTTTGTTTTTCTTGCTGGAATCTTTTAGGAAACATAGTTTTTGAAGGTATTTAAAGATGTGTTAAACATTCATTCTTTTACCTTGCTTGAAACATCATTCCTGCCAGCAGTATCAACTCTGAGAGCTGAACTGTCT
Organism: Picus viridis; assembly: GCA_033816785.1. Taxonomy (NCBI): domain Eukaryota; kingdom Metazoa; phylum Chordata; class Aves; order Piciformes; family Picidae; genus Picus; species Picus viridis. The sequence continues at coordinate 31,659,267 of CM066606.1, forward strand.
CTGTCTCCTCAAGCTTCCTTTCTTGAAAGGTTTGTTATTGTTGTGACCAAGCAGCATAACTTAATGTACCCTAAAAACTTCAAAATGCATGAGTTTTTATCTGCTAACCCTGCTAATGGTTATAAAGTCCTACAGTTTAAAAATATACTTAAGCATCTGCTAAGGGTCTGTGCTGAATATGATCAATGAAGCATCTGTTTGCATTTAGCGTTAAACAGGTGCTAATGGAATTTGACTTGAACAATCATTGCTGGTGATGGGTAGGAAGGAAATCAATTTGATCATGAGATCCAGAAAGACTTAGAGAAGCTGAGAGTTAAAATTGACTTTTCGATACTGCATATGGTCATCTTTGAAGTATCATTACTATAACATTTGTAACCTTCTTTTTTGTTGTTAATTAAAGCTGTCTGTGAAAATGGCTGCCAGAATGGAGGATGGTGTATTGGACCTAATCGCTGTGCGTGCACCTATGGATTTACCGGAGCTCAGTGTGAAAGAGGTAAAAGAAATAAGGAGGGAAGGATAATATGAGCAGTAATTTCTGTACTTACAGCAAAAATACTGTCATTCTTATTCAAGAGAACATCTTAGACATGGCTTAACTTACAGTCCTTTCATGAACTGGGGACTAAATGGATTTAATTTTAAAATTGTATGAAGAAATCACTGGTCTTTCTTTTATGGGCTTAGATATACTGACAAAGATTAATGATGCTGAACAAAACATTTTTAGCGTTACATGTGATTAGCACACAATTAAGGCACTAAGTCCATGTACAGTGATTTATAATAAACCTTTTTCCTCTCTCAGAAATCTGTACTTGCTTTTTAAGAAACCAAAGTTTTGTTTGTATCTTGAAACTAAAACTGTGGAAATACAGCAATGTAGAACTGCTCAGCAGTAGAGACAGTTGTTGCCATCTGTTTAGAATGAATTTTTAAGGAGCACAAGTAGTAAAGATTGCTTATTGAAACAGTAATGTTGTACATCTTCTAACTTGAAGTTTTCAAGAATAATCAAAGATCGTGCTAAAGAGCTTAACAGAAATGTTTTTCTTTGTGTTTATTCAACTTCATGGGATTGCAAATGCAAGCTCTCATCAAAACCGGTACCAATGGATAAAGGAACCATAGTGTGAAATGCTGAATCCTAGTATTCATAGTTATCTTATTCTTAAAATATTCTACAGGTTGTCATACTAAAAAGGGAGATAATATGCATTAATAGAAAACAGACAGTCACATTCTTAATTCACTTTGTGGTGGATGAGACACCCGCTCAGGGCAGAAGTAGAATTTTTAAACCGATAAAGTGATTTAAACCAGGAAGTGGACCTCCACAGGCCATATAGTCAAATACCTGCTCCTGGCAAGGCTAATTAGATCAGCCTACTCAGGTCCATGTCCAGTCATATTCTGGACACCTTCAAGGGTGGAGGTTCCACAAATCTCTAGACAACCTGTTTGACTATCTGACTGCCTTTGTTGTAAAAAAAAATAAATTAAAAGTTGTCTGATACCTAATCACAAATTTGCATGTTCCATCCTGTGTTTGTTACCTTGTCTGATTCCTGTGAACCTCCAAGACAAGTTTGGCTTGCATTTCATAGATTCATAGATCCATGAAATTGTTTAGGTTGGAAGAGACCTTGACAATCATCTAGTTCCAACCCCCTGCCATGGGCTGGGATACCTTGCATCCTACCCCTACAAGCCCTTGGAAAAAGTCTCTTCCTGAGTTTCTTGTAGACCCCCTGCTATATGGTCTCCCAGAGCCGCCTTTTCTCCACGCTGAAAAGCCCCAACTCTCCCAGTCTGTCCCAGTAGGGGAGGTTCTCCAGCCCTCTGATCATTTTTGTGGCCCTGCTCTGGACCTGCTCCAGGAGTTTGAGTTTGATGTCTTTCTTATGCTGGGGGCACTGGAACTGGATGCAGTACTCCAGGTGGAGTCTCATGAAAGCAGAGTAGAGGGGAAAATCACTTCCTCTGTCTGGCTGGTCACACTTCTCTTGATGCAGGCCAGGATACAGCTGGCCTTCTGGGTTGTGGGTGCATGTTGCTGGCTCACGTTGAGCTTTTCTGTCAGCTAACACCTCCAAGTCCTTCAGACTGCTCTCAAGCCGCTCCTCACCCAGCCTGTATTTGTGCTTGGGATTGCCCCAACCCAGGTGTAAGACCTTGTACTTTGCCTGGTTGAACTTCATGAAGTTGCTTGGGCCCACCTCTCAAACCTGTCCAAGTCCCTCTGGTTGCCCTCTCTTCCCTCCGGTGTGTCAACCACGCCACACCACACAGCTTGGTGTCATCTGCAAACTTGCTGAGGGTGCACTCAATGCCACTGTCCATATTGCTGACAAAGATGTTAGACAGCACTGGTCGCAGTACTGACCCCTGAGGGATGTCATTTGTCTCTGCTCTTCATTTGGACATTGAGTTGTTGATCACAGCTCTCTTGAGTGCAGCCATCCAGCCAGTTCCTTACCCAGCGAGTGGTCCACCTGTCAAGTCCATGCTTTTCCAATTTGCTGACCAGGATGTCCTGCAGGACAGTGTCAAACACTTTACACAAGTTGAGGTAGATAACATCAGTTGCTCTTCCTGTATCCACTGATGTTGTAACTCCATCATAGAAACCCACCAAGTTTGTCAGGCATGATTTGCCCTTGGTGCAGCCATGTTGGTTACCACCAATCACTTCTTCATTTTCTGTATACCTTAGCAAAACCTTCAGGAGGATCTGCTCTATGATCTCGCCAGGCACAGAGGTGAGACTGTCTGGTCTATAATTTCTGGGGTCTTCATTTTTACTCTTTTTGAAGATGGGGGCTTTCACTTTTCCCATGACATTGCCATGACATTTTGAATATGATGGACAGTGGTCTGGCAACGTTGTGTGCTGGTTCCCTCAGGACCTGTGGGTGGATCTCATGGACTTGTGCACATTTGGGTTATACAGGGAGTTAAAGGCAGCAAAAAAACCCTTTTGCAACCTTGTCTTTGTGAGGCTGGATGAACTCGGGTCTCTCAGTCTCTCCATACAAGGCAAATTCACCAGCTCTCTAACCAGTTTGATGTCCCTTCTCTGGTCTTTTTCCAGAATGTGCACTTTTTTCTTTCAATGGGAGTCCAGAAATGGACACAGTGTTGTGATGCAGTCTTACAAGTGCCAAATGATAATAAAGGACCACTACCCTGGATTTGCTGCTCATCCTGATGCAGCCCATGCTAGCCTTTCTCTGCTGTTGTCAATATACCAGAGGGACGGGATGTCATCCAGAGGGACCTGGACAAGCTGGAGAGGTGGGCTCAGGTGAACCTCATGAAACAAGACGAAGTGTAGGGTTCTGCACCTGGGCTGGAACACTCCTCACTATCAATACAGACTGGGGGATGAGGTGCTGGAAAGCAGCCCTGTGGAAAAGGACTTGGGATGGATGGATGGATGGATGGATGGATGGATGGATGGATGGATGGATGGATGAGAAGCTGGACATGAGCAGGCAGTGTGAGCTTGCAGCCCAGAAGGCAAATCACACCCTGGACCACATCAAAAGATGTGTTGCCAGCAGGTCCAACGAGGTGATTCTGTCACTTTGCTCTGTTGAGACCTCACCTGGAGTTCTGTGTACTCTATTGAAGTCTGGAGCCCTCAATATAGGAAGGACATGGACCTGATGGAGAGGGTCCAGAGGAGGGCTACGAAAATCATCAGGGGGTTGGAGCACCTCTGCTTACAAGGACAGGCTGAAGAAGCTGGAGTTGTTCAGCCTGGAGAAGGGGAGGCTCCAGGGAGACCTAGTAGGAGCTTTCCAGTACCTGAAGGGGGCCTACAGGAAGGATGGAGAGAGAATGTTTACAAAGGCCTGCAGTGACAGGACAAGGGGCAATGGCTTCAAACCAGAGAAGAGCAGATTTAGATTTGCTATCAGGAAGAAGTTCGTTACTGTGAGGGTGGTGAAACACTGGAACAGGTTACCTGGAGAGGTGGCTGAGGCCCCTTCCCTGGAGATATTCAAGGTGAGGCTCAGTGAGGCCCTGGGCAACCTGGTCTAGTTGAGGATGTCCCTGCTGAGGTCAGACTAGATGACCTTTGTAGGTCCCTTCTGGCCTGGACCATTCTATGATTCTAGTTGTGAAAATATCTTGCACCATATTTTCTTTCCATTTGTTTACTGTGAAATGTTAACAGTTGCCAGGTAGATGGGGAAAGTACCAAAGCAAACACTGAAAAAGCAGAAGTTTGTATTTGCTGTTCCAACCCTTTTTTTGTATATCCACTAGATGTCACAAGCAACAGAGAAATTTAAGGGATAAATTTGCTCCTTTGTCTGGAACTACTTTTCACTTTCATTCTTAAAAGCGGATTTACAGACTTCCCTTCATTGCTGCTGGTGGTGAATCCAGCCCATTCTTTGGAGACGATCTTACAAACCAAGCACAAGGACTCAGACCTCTTATATTTTGGTTAGTGGGGAAACAGGAAGTGATATTCTGTTAAAAACTTTGTTAATATATACAGCCAGGTATGTCAACTGGACAATGTCAGGTTGCATTATAGTTTGAGCCTTAGTTCAGATGGAGCTTGTGTTTGTCCAAATTCAGCAGTCTATGCTATTTGTGGGCAATAGTTATATCTGGAACATAGCATGATAGAACTGTAAAATTTCAAATTGGTTTGCTGTGGTGTTTTTAATTGATTGTTTGGGTGGGGATTTTTTCATTTGTTGATAGACAACTTGGTAAGCTTGATTGTCACAAGTAGAAGCCATTGCTTCTGCTCAAGATTTACTTGTTTTCTCTGACTAGAATCAGGGCTGTGGAATCATGTTAATACACAGACTGACTCCAGGTGTGATGGTGGCTCAGAGTTTTCAATAATAATGTTTATACTTGAAATAAGTTGACTTGTTAAAAACATGCTAGTGCATATGGGTATTGCAGCTTAACTTCTGTGGTGTTGAAAGCATTGAAGTTTGCTTTCTTACAATTCATTGTGAAACTTTTAGCCTGCAGAATTCAAGCCATGTAAAGGAATTAAACACCAGTTTTTTGGTATGCCTATTTCTTGTCTGTCCTTGAAAGCCTTAGTCTTTCTATTCCTTTTGTGGAATGCTATTTTTGTATGAGATATAAGGTACAATACATGGTTATATGTGAATTGAGTTATTATAATTAAAAATTTACATTTAATGTCTTGAAATTTGAGTTAGTTGAAACCAAATTCCCTTTGGTCACTGTCACAAAAGTATATGTAATATGTATAATTGCATATATAATTTGCTGTTGCAAGAGTGGATAAGGCTAAGTAAAATTTCACCCAGTCGAAATTGTTGGTATTAATTAGGCTTTCTCATATTAACAACAACAAAAAAGTTGTTACTAATTTATTGTGCTATTGTACTATTCAGTTAAAGAAAGATGACTCACGTACAATATTTTGGTAATGAGTATAAACAGTTTCTAACGTAGTTAATGTCAATGTTTGGGTTTTTTTGCTTTACATGGGCTGGAGTATGTGACAAAGCTGTAATAGGTACCTTACCTTAAATGCTTATTATATTTAATAGCAATTTGCACTTTACACTTTTAACTTACTATGTTTATGCTTTCCAACAAAATGCAAAAGGCAATGATTTCTTCATCTGTTGGTAGCAGTATTTGCATGTTATACTTTAAAGTAAGAAATGCCTCTGTAGTTTAATTTTAAATGGAGCTTAGCAGCAGTTTATAACTCTTTAACTAATATTTTATAGTTTAAGCTTATGTGAACTTCCATTGCAAATCACATCAGAGTTGTAAGAAATTTTGTTATTTTGTTGTGTGTTCTTCCCCCCCCCCCCACTGTTTCTGTGTTTTGAATGCATACGTTTTATTATTCTATAAATTAAAGTATTTTAAATTAGGTATTATTTTCCTAATACAGAACATATGTAGCTTTCTTTTGGATTGGCCTCCCAACTACAGTTATATGATAAAAACGTGACTGTTCAGCTATCTGGGCTCTGAGCAGACTAATTTGTGGACTGGAGACAGGAGGCTGAGCAGCAGTTAATGACTGGCATGATTACAGTGTTGAGACTTGCTGCTGGGTTAACAAGAAAGCAGAACCTGTTTGGGAGCTCGTGCTTACTCTTTGTGATATATACAATGACCTTTTTAATATTTCCTATGAAAATTTGTCTTTTGGTCAGCTTCTTGGCTTTGATCTTTTAAACACACAAGATTCATGTATTTGATTTTGTTGTGTTGCATATTGGGTAAAAAAAAAAAAAAAAAAAGTTGAAACACTGCTGTTGAATTTTTTTCCAGTGAAAACTACTTGAAAAAAAAAAAAAAAGGAAGATAATGAAGAGGGCTCATCCTTAGCTGTAGATGTAAGAGCATTTTTCTAGTGTGACCAGTTTCTTTGGCTTCTCAAGACTGTCTGAGCAAATGATATTTGTATTGCTGCACATGGTCTGCATGTTTTTTTAGTGGGTGATGTGTATAAGTGTGAAGCTGTGGAAAAGTAATGATGCTTTCTTCCTTTAGCATGAACTAAAATAAAAGGAGGAAGAATCAGTGGGGAAGGTGAACACTGTCACTTACCTAAGTTTACCTTCATCCCACGTAGAAGGAGTAAAAACAGTGCTCACTTGTTCTGGACATAAGTGACTTACAATGGGAAGCATATAGATTTGGAAGAATGTCTTTTTGAAGATGAGAAAGAATTAGGGTGTCAAACCTGGGCAGGTGAGAATGGAGAAATAAATGAAGACATATAATAATTCATTTTGTCATGAGAAATTCTGGAAAGGGTGAGCTTTTCAGTTGTTCTCAGAAAACCCGCTGCTGATTTGTCTTAGCCTCGTGTGTTTGTTGCACATGGTATTTCCCATGGAAATGACTGGATACTTTCACTGTCTGAATTCTGGAATTTCTGTCTATTGAAGGAATTAAGAGCCTGTACTGTACCTCATGACAGATGTGTTAAGTCAGTAATTTGGGTAGCTGCCTCTCTACAGGGTCTTACTGGGTTAATAGGGAAGTCTGCATAAAAGGCAGCCAGGTAGTCAGTTGAGGCTCTCTCTATGCAAGGCAGCAATTTTTATGCCAGTTGTGCAGTACCACCAGTTTTGCAGCTGGCCCTTGTAATTGAAGAGTCCTGGGAGGGACAGCAATAGAATATATGAAGTGTCCCTGGTTTGATGCACATGATATTGCAGAAGATAGTGAAGAAGGTGGTAGCTTAAACAGAGGAGGTAACTGAAGTAGAAATTAATTTTGAGGGATAGGAAAGCATATATCTAACATTATATTTGAGATCAGTTACCTTCCCCTGACCCTCCTTGATAGGAAAATAATCAGTGATGATAAAATGTCTAAGGATAATGGAAGAAAAGGTGGGGGGAAAAAGAAAAAAATAAAAGTTTACTTTGAGCTGGAAGAGGATGAAGGAGGTAATCGACAGCACAGCATTCTCAGTGAAAGCATTAACAATATATACCAATTGAGGCAAAAGGAAGGAGCAAAGAAAACAACTGAAATGGAGCAGGCTGAAAAAAAACTGGCATTTAGTAGCTATAAAGATATTTTAGGTTAACACATGAAAAAAAATAAGCTTATACAGCAAACTTAGAAAATCATATATAGGACTCATACTTCTCACATGTATTTTTATTGTAAAGAAAACATACAATGTATAGTTCATCTGTGGGGCTGCTGTAGATGCCTACATGCTCTTAAGTGATTATGATAATGATTAGGTGTAAATGAAGCAAGGAAGGAATGAAATTCTTGAAGAAACTGTTATTTGTCTGAAGGTATTCAAGATATCTTTTAACTTCACACAGCTTTTGAGTTATCTGTTGGCAGTACCAGAACTATGAGAAGGCAAAGTGAAAACTTTTTGGGATGTGTTCGCATCTTGTACATTTGGTCATGTGCCTGTAATGTCATAAACTGCAGGAGTTCACGTCATGCAGACTATGGCTGGTTATTTTCAAGAGGCTTTCTGTTTGCCAGCCGAGTCATGCTGCTGCATGAGAAGTTATAAAATGATCTGTCCTTTCTCTTAAGTTACTTGCTGTATTTTTGCTGTCCCCAATGACTCTAAACTTTGTTCAGGTGCTTAACAGCTAAAGTGCTCTTTCAGTCAGTGAACTCTTCTCTTTCTGTCGGAGTTGTGGGAATGTAGCTCTTTTATTTTGCTGATTTTTGCTTTATAGAGGCTACCATGAGCCTGAACTGAAACAGAAGTTCTTTGTGTGTGTATATGTGTGACAGGGTCCTCTCCCTGAAGGGCTAACCAGACAAGGGGGGAGTAACTAGACAAAGGAAGTATTACTCTCTTCAATGCCCCCAGGACAGGCTGAAGCATGTGAGATTGTTGTTTGTTGAAGTCTGAGTAGGGAAGCTTCAGCAGACTTGGCAATCAAGCAGATATCCTGAGTAGCAGTCTGGGGTTTTAACTAGGGGAGGCATGCTGCATGTTTTCTAAGGTGGTCTTACACTACCTTGTGTGCTCTAGGAGTGAGTATAAATAAAAATGCAGGGCATTTTAGGAGAAGATGGGAAGAAAGGAAGGCAGTAAGATTATACAAAAAAAAAAATAAATTACTAAATGCTGCTGTCAAATACCAGCTGGCATTCTTCTTTTCTTCTTGCCACATGGCCAGGTGTCCTGGTGTCTTTTTATTCACCTTTTTTTTTTTTTTTTTTCCAGTTGTGGTGGTTTGAGCCTTAACTGGGAGTTAAGAGCTCAGATGGGGGCAAGGCTGAGAATCTCTCCCCCACTCCCCCTCCTCCCTCCCAACAGAGAGGGGAGCAAATCCACCAAACAATGATTTGGAGTCAGCTTGGAAGTAGAGAGTTAAAGAGTTGTCTTTAAGATTTATATATATATATATATATATATATATATATATATATATATATATAACAATAACAGGAAAGGTTCACAAGGGCAAGGAACAAGGATGGATGGGAGTGGGACAAAAAAAAGAGTAATACAAAACCAGTCTTCTCTGAGGAGGTGCAGGGGCAGCAGGGAGAAGGATCAGGCCCGACCATGTGGCAGAGGAGCAGGAGGGCACCTACAGTAGCTCTCATCCAGCAGAGGCAGGTAAAATTTTATGATAGGTGCAATATAGGTCAGATCACCTGTGTTAGAAGAATCTGCTAGTTATTTCTGTTGTTTGTTTGAGACTAGAGGTGTAATCAGAAATTTATAATAGACACAGTTAACCAGTCTCTGTTCAGAAAGCTCCTTTTCCTGCTACAGGTTCATACCTGTAGATATTTGCATGCATTAGTCTTCCATGCATTGTAGTTACGAAGGGCAAATTCAGAAAGCTGGTGTCATACACTGACATCAGTAGCTGTTAGGATTACAGGACTCAGGCACTGCATTACCTGTCTTTGCCATCCATTGTTAATCTCAAATAACAAGGTTTTCAAACCTTTCTTCTCTTCCCTTTCACGAGCTGACAAATAACTGTCTAAAGCATTAAAAACCCCACAGGATGTCTAGAGAGTGCATATTTAATTGTTGTTAGTGGGTATTGAAAATTTATTTGTCCTAACTCTACAAAATATTTGAACATTTTGCAATTAAAAGAAAGACATGGATAACACCAAACAGGATGCTGGAAGTGATTAAGATGCTTTCCTCTTCCATCTTTCAGGATGTGATTATTAGTACTCTCACCCTCTTGACTGCTTTTACTCCAGCTCCATTATCATAGTCAGTCTGTTAAGTATCGAGCAATGGGTAGAACAAACAAAGTGACTTTATACTAGACTGCTAATAATATATAGCATATACTTTTAAGTTACTTGAATGATTCTCACAGTGAGTGTACCATGTGTTTCTGAATGCAAAAGATCAAGGTTGGGTTTTGATTGGGATTAAATTAGCAAGATGGGAATTACAAAAATATAGTTCTCTTTCTTTTTCTGAAAACCCTGCCCCCAAATTATGTACAGACTGGTTAGATTCTATTTACCAGGTTCTATTCAGTTGCAAATTCTACAAGGATGCTTATGGGCAACTTTAGTACAATTTAGAGAATTCAGAAAATGGAAAAGGCTAAGCCACAAAGTAGTTTCACCCCACTTATAAAATGGAGGCAAGCCAGGACCTTAGGGAAAGCCGATGAGTATGCTGGGTTTACTCCTGAGAATGGGATAGGAATTTGGAGATGGTCCATAGGGTCTCTTCGGTGGCAGGCTGCAGGACTGCAAGTTTATAATCCAGTGTGTGGATAACACGGCACAAATCCAAAGTTAGAAGAAGGGACCTGCCAAAATCAAAGGGTCCTTAGGCATGGCTGCCACAAGGCAAAACTCATGTAGCAGCACTGTCTGAGAAGCACTGTCTGAGCAGCACAAGAGAAGCCGCGTTGCCAGCCTGTTCCAGCCAACAGCCACAGGCAGGTTCACTCCAGCAGCAGGCAGGGAGCAGGACCCCAGGGTATGCAGGTCTGAGGAGGAGCCAGGTCCGAGTGCTGATTTCTCCAATTTCGCCACAAATCCAGAGCAAGGGCAGAGCGAGTCCAAAATGAGAGCCAAAATGAGAGTCCTGACGGCTTTCTGGTCACTCTGTTTAAGATTTTCCTAGACAATGAGTCCAGTGCCAATATATATTCTGGGCACGAAGAACCCAGACAATCACAGTTCCAAGTCCTGGCACCCACATGTGAGGGGCTTCAGCTCCTGGTGGGCAGAATGGGTGTCTGTTTTACCTTCCCCCAAGACCCTGGAGAGGACAGGAAGGCAATTTCTCACTTTTGTCTTCCCCATTCAAAGTTCCACTGATGGAGGTGGGGAAAGGGGGGTTTGGAGCACCCCATAACAGTCTGGTGGGACTGTTTTGGACAGAAATGATCATGATAGCAGACTTAGTGAGTCTGAACCTACAGTTCACGGGTGCAATGGCAGCATATTCATTTTGCTAAGAACTAAAGTTGTACGAATCAACTGAACAGTCTCGGGTCTGGAGAGTTCCTGTGGCCTGTTACAACAAATGGGAACAGGGAAGGATCCCTAAACTGAATATGACCAACAATAGTAGGGAACTGTTACTTTTTAAAGAATGTGGTGTGACTGGAGAGTGGGTTCCTTTCTTTGAGTGGAGAAATCAAATCTTACAGGAGGGAGATTGCTATGTGGATCCTTAGTTCTGAGTGACTTCTGAACAGCACAATTTATTAGAAGAAGCCTCCTGATTATGAACAACCTGAGAAAATACCTTGAGGAGTATAAAGCACTTGCAGGTTTCTCCAGAGATGTAACTGGAGAAGGAAAAAAACAACCAACCAAAAACCCCCAACCTCCATGACATTATATTTCTACTTAGCATAAAGAAAAGGTAAAAATCCTTCACTGAAGTGGTCTTCTAACTTTTTTTACTGTAGCTCATTTTGAAAATATTTAATAGTTTTCAACTAGTTCAGGTATATGACAGGTAAGAATTAAAGTGTTGTAGATGTGCATTATTGGACTATGTATAAGAAAAACAGAGGATTGATGTCTTTAAAATAGGTGTACTAAAGGAAGATGAACATTTGAGTTTGAATACTCCTGTCTTCCAAGGACTCGAGAGTTTTCACCTGAGTAGATAGAACTCTCCTGCTTCTCAAGTACAGGGAAAGCTTCTTCCCTTCAATGCAGGGTTTAGGAGCAATGCCCTGTAGATACAGTGCTCCAAACTAGCATATACTCTGTATATGCTTGTGGCAGTCGGAGGTATTTTCTTCATATATGTATTTTAAAAATCTGTATTGGAAAACTTGTGTTTTCTGTTACCTACAGGAGCATAAAATACTAGGTTTTTATGTGTAATGTAGGACTTAGACCGGCTTATGTTCCACATCCAGAGATTTTTTTCACTAAAAAGTAAGCAAGGGTCTGATAATACAGAGCAATGGACCAAAATCAAAAGAGGGGGAATGTGTTGTGGAGGAGAGAGAAGGTGATGTCTTTGGAAAACAGAATGGAATGGAATGGAATGGAATGGAATGGAATGGAATGGAATGGAATGGAATAGAATAGAATAGAATAGAATAGAATAGAATAGAATAGAATTGAATTGAATTGAATTGAATTGAATTGAATTGAATTGAATTAATGAGGTTAGAAAATACCTTTGAGTTCATCAAGTCCAACCCATCACCCAACACCATCTAATAACTAAACCATGGCACCAAGTGCCTCATCCAGTATCTTCTTAAGCACCTCCAGTGATGGTAACTCCACTACCTTCCTGGGCAGCCCATTCCAATGGGCAATCACTCTTTCTGTGAAGAACTTCTTCCTAACATCCAGCCTAAACCTCCCCTGGCAGAGATTGAGACTGTGTCCTCTTGTTCTGGTGCTGGTTGCCTGGGAGAAGACACCTACCCCCACCTGGCTACAACCTCCCTTCAGGTAGTTGTAGAGAGCAAGAAGGTCTCCCCTGAGCCTCCTCTTCTCCTGGCTAAGCAACCCCAGCTCCCTCAGGCTCTCCTTGTAGGGCTTGTGCTCCAAACCTCACCAGCTTTGTTGCCATTCTCTGGACACCTTCCAGCAAGTCAATATCTTTCCTAAACTGAGGGGCCCAGAACTGGACACAGGACTCAAGGTGTTGTCTAACCAGTGCTGAGTACAAGGCAGAATGACCTCCCTGCTCCACTGGCCACACTATTCCTGATGCAGGCCAGGATGCCATTGGCCTTCTTGGCCACCTGGGCACACTGCTAGTTCATGTTTAGCCTACTGTCAACCAGTACCCCCAGGTCCCTCTCTGCCTGGGTGCTCTCCAGCCACTCTGACCCCAGCCTGTAGCACTGCATGGGGTTGTTGTGGCCAATGTGTAGAACTTGGCACTTAGATGAGTTAAATCTCATGCTGTTAGACTCTGCCCATCTGTCCAGCCTGTCAAGGTCCCTCTGCAGAGCCCTCGTGCCCTCCAGCAGATCAACACCTGCCCCCAGCTTGGTGTCATCTGCAAATTTACTAATGATGGACTCAGTCCCCTTGTTCAGCTCATCAGTAAAGATACGGAACAGGGTGGGGCCCAGCACTGATCCCTGGGAGACACTGCTAAGCCATAATGGCTTTGTTAAGAGTTTCAGGAGAAAAAATAATGTATTCAGAAACGCGAGAAAAATTATTAATTCTATTACACTAATTAATTTGTAATGTATCCAGAAAAAAAAATTATGGAGGTACTTGGAGGATGTAAAGGTAAGCTGAGGTCACCATAAGATTGAGACACTTGTCAGCAAGGATTATCTTTAACAAAGACAAAGCCCTGTGAAATACTCGAGTGGGAAGACTTCTGTAAAATTCAGGAGGTGCTAATGTTTTGTGTTGCTTCTGTAGGTATTTAGGCAAATTTTAAAACTGGGAAAAAAGCAGAAATAGCTTAACAAACACAGTTCTTAAGTACTTTAAAAACAAATTAAAAATGAAATTATTTGCTTTTGTGACTACAAAATGATTAGGTTAAATTAGACAAATAGTTTTACTTATGGATGTTAAAATATTGTATTAAATGAGGCTTGAGAGATCCTCTGGGGAGTTCAGGAGCCTGAAAAATTGTTTATTTCTACATTGGTTACAAGTGTTTGAAATTTGGTTGGATTTCTCTATTGGTTTTAACTAGTGTAAACCCTGAAGAACTCTCCTCCTAAAGAGATCCTACTGAGATAAAATTTCAAACACATTTCATATTTGCTTGAATAGAGGTTTACATTTTCCAAGCATGTAAGAAGAATGAAAAGAAGCTCTTGAAAGTGCCTGAAGAGGAAGTCACAGTGTATGGGGGAATTGCACAAAATCAGACCAAAGGGGTAGTCTAGCCTAGGATCCTATCACTGCCAGCAGCCAGTTTAACAGGGAAAGTCATATTTCCTCAAGTTTTTTCTCAGGGTCAGGTATTTTGTGGCTTGGGATTTTTCTGAGCAACTGGTCTTATAATTGTTTTAAAACCTTGTCCTGTGTTTTAAAACCTTGTAGTTCTTTTTTATGCAGTGCTTGTGATCATTTGTCCCTTTCCTTACTCCTGAAATCAGTTAGAAATGTGTGAATCAGCATGGGTTACAACATTCCTTCCAGTGTGAAAATTAGTCACATACTCCCCATTTCATCTTTGTTTTTTCTTACCTATATAAAGAACTTCCCTCTTATTTTGTGCCGTGAGCCTATGCTTGAAATCCTTTGACTAACGTGCTAGATTTCAGCTGCTTCCACCTAGTAGGTGTGTTGATTCATTGAGGAGCTACACTAGGTGTATAGGGTTTGATGTTCTTTCACAAAAGCCACATTGATTCTTCCCTTGTGCTATAGTTATCAGTACTCCTGTAGCAGTTAAATGAGGCTGTTGTAAAAAAGGATGTTTATGGCTTACTTCTTGAGTCAATGTTTTTAAAATTCAGATTGGAAATGGAAACCACAGGAACTCTGCAATGCTTTTGCCTTTTTGTTTTGTTGTTTGGGGCTTTGGGGTTTTTTGGGGGAGAGGGGTGTTTGTGGTTTTGTTTGTTTGTGGTTTTTTGGGGTTTTGTTTTGCAGTAGCATGGGGCAGAGAAACTGAAGGGGAAAAGCTCAGAACTTGTGGGTCACAATAAATAGCATTTGATAGGTGAAGTACAATGATGCAGGCAAGTAAAGCAATATAAGGACTTTATTGACTACTTGCCATTGTCAGGCAGCTCTTAAGCAATTTTCTGGAAAGCAAAGCCTCAACATGCATAACAATTGGAAAGACAAAGGGCGTAACCACAAATCTCCCTGCTTCTTCCTCCTTACCCTCATCTTTTTTTCACTTGAGCATGTGCTGTGGAATAGCCCTCTGGTCAGCTCAGGTCTACTCCCAGTCTCTTAACTACCCCCCAGCCTACTCACTGAGAAGAGCAAAGTGGGAAGAGGATAAAGAAAGAAAACCTGAACACTGTGAGCATTGCTCAGCCATGGTCCAAGCACTGGTGTGTTCTGAGCACTGTTTTAGTCACAAATCCAAAACATACCACTTCTACCAACTGCGATAAAGAAAAGTAACTCCATCTCAGCCAGACGCAGTACACCTTACCAAAAGCTTCTCAGACAATATAAATTTATAATGGACTTTTTTGTTTAAGAAAATAAAGAAATGGATAGGAATTTTACAGAATTCAGCTGTAATTGAAATTCTTAATTTAATAAAAAGTTCAAATTAATTACAAAATCTTATTAATTAAAGCTGTTTTATTTATTAATTGTTGCAAATTGAAAGTAAACCATAATACCGTCATTATAGGCAGATCTCACTGAAATTCTGTGTGACAGTTTTGCACGATTCCAGTATTGATGTCCTGGATTGTTTTCCTGTATTCACAGTTCCAGTTTGTGTCATAACTGCAAACCCAATAGTGTTGTGTGCATGATTTATCATACATTTAGATGCAAAATGGATCACTGTGTATTTGTAAGCTTTGTTATTCCAGTTGTTACCACAGCATGGTCATTCATCTCAATTCTTTTATAAAAACAGATGAGAAAGCAGTGAGAAAAGCTACTGCATTCTGACAATACTGATATAATGTCATTTGTGACCGGTTTAGGCTGTGCCTTTAAGAAATGGACACTTTCTGAACACTCTGGCTGAATGTTTTGGGATTATAACAGAAAACAAAGATATGCTAAACCAATTTCATTGGTAGAATCCAGCTGTAACTTTAGCTTAGTCTTTCAGTCTGGGCAGACTTTTTCTTCTCCCTGTACTGTGAGCTGGCCTGCTTTCTCTCTCTGAAGCAATGGCTTGCTACGCAGGGACGACTAACCAGATAAGAAAACTAACTCTTGCATTCACTTTGAGCTTACCAGAGTTTTACCCTTTTAATTACCTTCCTTTCTCTTTCTCTCTAACCCTTTTGGGACAAAGGGGAGGTAGGGAGGGAGAAGGGGGAACAGGCCGAACCCCCTGGCCACAGGGGGGTTGGGGAAAGGTCTCCTGTATTACATACATTGCTGTATATTTCTGTATATATTGTAAATATTGTATGTTTTTGTACATATTCATTGCATTCCATTTCTGCATGTAAATATAGCTTTCATCTGCTTCTCTGGCTGAGTTAGCTGTGGATTCTTTTGTGTGTGTGGGGGAAACCTTCCTACCCCACCACATCATTTTAGATTTTTTTACAAGTTTTCAAGGTTATGTGAGGCAATGTTGTGCCTGTTGCCTTTCCTCTAACTTCCAGAGCTGCCAGAGCCCCTCTTGGGTTTTGCCGTACCCAGGACATTTTTATAATAAGATATCTAAGTGATCTAATGAACATTTATTGTAGGCTGTTCATCTTAAATATTTGACTGTTCTATGACCTGTTTAGTTTGGTGCCAACATATTTTGTCTGTGGCCTTAGATAGTGATGGGTAGCTGTCCTGAAGCACTATAAGTCACATTGTTCTTTTGGAATACCAAAATGGTGCGATGCTTTTTGCCCTCAGTGAATGTTTGTCAGCATTTTTATGTGTGGCTATAATGGCAATGTGGCCTTATGTCAGTTAAGGAAATTACAGATAATTCAATAGAATTGTTTCAATGGGAACAAACATATACATTCTTTAAAACACGTTTCAGTTCATGTTCATGTCCACTCAACTGGGACAGTTGTGCCATGGTTGGTGTGTGTTTGCAAATGACTCGTGCTGTTTAAAGAACATATTTGTTTTTAGTCCAGAAAGCTAGAATCATAGAACTGCTTTGATTGTAAGAGACCTCCAAGATCATCGAGTCCAACCATCAAGACCAACATAGCCAGTAAACCATGTTCCAAAGTGCAATCTCCTCATGTTTCTTGAACACCTCCAGGGGCAGTGACTCCACCACCTCCATGAGCAGCCCCCTCCAATGCCTGACCACTCCTTCCATAAAGAAATTCCTCCCAATATCCAACCCAAACCTCCCCTGGCACAGGTTCAGGCCATTTCCTCTTGCTGCCAGCTTCTCAGCTGTGGGATCTTACCAGCCTTCCAAGACTACTCAGCTCTCAGAGGAGCTCTATGCTTCTACTCTTCATTAAAAAAGCAAAGGACATGTAAATCAAAACTGGAACATTTTTTCATTTGGAGATGAGTTGCATTCCTTCTATTTCCTGTTCAAAAATGTTTGTGTCCCACCTGTAAATCAGGAATGATACCATACAAGCAGTTGCACAGCATACCATTTAAAAATCAATGTGTATAGGGATTGAAAGGCCTTGTAGATCCGTTTGTGAGGGATATGGTTTAGTGGTGATCTGTCAGTACCAGGTTGATGATTGGACTCAGTGATCTTAAAGAACTCTTCCAACCAAAGCAGTTCTATGATTTTGTAATTCTGTGTTTACTAAGACTAAAATTCTTGAAAGGATTTCATTAATAATTCATCATACTTTTAAAAACAGTCAAAGAAGAGTTATTTGCATCATGTTAGTTGTTTGGGAAGAAGCAATCAGATGGCCAAAACAACAATGTTGCATGATGCATGCAACTGACAAATATTTTATCATAATTATGGAAAGATCTATATGACAAGAAAGAGATTTGCTGTGAGTGCTTTGGGAGGACACAGCTTTTTCCTCCTTTAGAACTGGCTGTTCAGGCATGTTTGCTTAGTAGTTCCTCCTGGAGAGCAAATGAAGGTTTCAGTGGTCTGGATTTTCTGTGTGTCCTAAATGCAAGGAAGGCAGAGTGGTATTTGCTCACATTTCTTAAGCAAGGGCTTGAAAAGTTTTGAGTGATAGCTAGACATAGATGACAGATACCTGTCTTTCCATGCAACAAAAAGTAAAGCTCTATCAGAAAACTATAGAGCTCAATTTATTAGCATTATCTAAATTTATAATTATGAAGTGTGATTTAATTATAATTGATACTTGGATTAAGTTTGATTAGATCAATATTAAATATGGTTCTTTCATAGTTATGACTTTTCAAATCTAGAAGACACGTGAAAATTACAGCATTTTCAGGCAAATAATGTCTCCTTAGGAAGACTGGTTTGTAAAAGCCTATTGCTGACATGTTTTTTTTGGGTCACTCTTTATAGGAAAGATCTTCTATTACTTAATTGCTACCTTAAAGTAGCCAACTAATAGCTAGTGATTTCCAAAGTATTCAAAGCCAGGAATGCCCAAAAGAACAGCAAAGGAAAATTCAATGGAAATAATAAATAAAGTTGAAGCGGAAACATTCCTTGTGAAGCAATGAGCCATTGAAAACAGTGGAAAAACATCAGTCAGAAGTTAAATGGAAGAGAATAAAGGCAGCATAGGTAAATGGTAAAGTCTGCATCAGATGGGGATGATTTTTTGATGAGTCATGTGGAAAAAGGAGACATTAGTGCTTAAAGTCAGTTCATAGCCAAGTTTCCACAAGTTGTCAGTTGGCAGTCGTGGAGATATATGCACTCTAGCACTATCAGCACATCTGAAAAAGTTGTAGTATTAGAATAAAATAGGAATAGGAATGGAATGGAATGGAATGGAATGGAATGGAATAGAATAGAATAGAATAGAATAGAATAGAATAGAATAGAATAGAATAGAATAGAATAGAATAGAATAGAATAGAATAAACTAGGTTGGAAAAGACCTTTGAGATCATCAAGTCCAACCTATCACCCAACACCATCTAACCAACTAAACTGTGGCACCAAGTGCCCTATCCAGGGGGACCATGTGGCTAAGTTGGTAGCACATAAGACTCTTACTGGGAAGGTTGTGAGTTCAAGCCTGCAGTGGGCAGGAGAGTTCTCTCTGGGCAGCAATGTCCTCCCTCCTCAAGAGGGGATTGGACTTGGTGCCATGGTCTAGTCATGGGGTCTGTGGTGACACGCTGGACTGGATGATCCTCGAGGTCTCTTCCAACCTTGGTGATACTGTGATACCTCCAGTGGTGGTGACTCCACCATGCTGCTAGACTCACTGAAGTGTTAAAAGCCATGCAACCAGAATTTTGTATAAATTACAGAAAAAGCATGAAAGAGATCACTAAAACCAGTTCTTGCTGACCTTAAATGTAAAATGGGAATTAAAAAAAAAAAAAGGTAATAATAATCCTTACAAAGGAAATACTGCTAAAAGAATGGTGGCACAGGTCTGCCTGTCTGAGTCTTCAGCTGCTTTGTGTGCCCCATGAAGGACACTCATCTCAGCATGTGGCTTTGTGGTACTGTGGCAATCTTGCTGGTTTTTTGATCATCTCTATGTGTTTTGCCATTGTGGTATGAAATTTGTTGTTAGAAAAAGAAACTGTGGAATACTTATATGGCAGGTGATCAGACAAGTCATTATTGTGAATATTTTGTCAACTTCAGGTTTCTTGAGGGTTTTATTTAGCCTGTGCAAGAATGCACGTGCAGTGCAGGCTTTTGCCACATGTGCGCAGCTTTGTAATTTATTTGAGCTTTGAGCTGATTTTGAAGAAGGGTATGTGTCCTAAACAGAATCACAGAATCACCAAGGTTGGAATAGACCTCATAGATCATCAAGTCCACAGACCTCATGACTGAACCATGGCACCAAGTGCCAGACCCAAGACCACCTTCCTGGTCAACCTTCAGCAAGCACCAGAACCAGCTGTCAAATGAATGACAAAAGATTGCCTCAGTAGCTTAACAAACATGGTTATTTATTCTTAATCAGTGCTGAGGAGGAATAGAAAGTTTATCTGTCTGATGACCATGCATGGTCTCTTCTCTGCTGGATTTTTTTATCTTGGGAGAAGGATGTGTAATACTAATTTAATGTGATTACTGCTTCACACTAGCTAACATTGTCAATGAAGAAAAGCTATTTTACATCTGCATTATGCCAATTCTTAGTCTACAAGAGTCAAGTAAGATTGTGCTCTGATATTTGAAAGGTGACAAATATCTCTCTTACTTCCTTTATTAAAAGCTCCAGGTGCTTCTTGGAAATCAAGCTGTAATATAACTAATAAGCTCATAAAGTACCTCCAATTCATCATGCTTTCAATAAGTGCAACTCACCAAACAAAAATATGTCTATAGGTGATGTCCAAACCTTCTTTTCACACCAGAAAACTATCAGATTAAACTTTTTCTCATGCAGTAATCTTTGTCTTTTATTTTTCTATTGCTATATATCACTGGCTTCAGAAAAAAAAAATGCCTGCCATGCCTAAAATGATTCATCTTCCTGCTCTTGTGCTATCCAGCCCTGTAGCCTGTATTTTCCTTTTGGTTGTGCATATCTTCACTAGTTATCGTCTTGTGCTAGGATGAGACAGAGTTTCCATTTCCTGCCCTTTGGTCTCAGTGCAGATGTGCATTACCAGAGTGGATATCTTATTCCTTGTGCCCTGCTTCTGCAATGTTAGTACTGACTGTAAGTGACCTTTGTGTATGAGCTAGAATTACGCTCTTAGTCTGTTTCAAGACCCTGAGCTGGGTGTCCTGTCTGCATCTAAAACTTAAAAACTGGTCTATCTGCTATATAGAGTATTTTCAGATCTTTTAATCTTCCTTGCTCTGTAGCATAAATGACAGGAAAAATATGTAAGGAGAATACTTAATAATTTTGGACCTCATCTCAGCTAGTTTAACTGGTGGATCACACTGTAATGTGATTTTTTTAGGCATCATTTATCTCCCTCACACTTAGCAGTCTGGTGCCCAAAAGCTTCTATTGCTTACGAATATTTGTGGAATGCAAGCTTAGTCTGACATATCTGCACTAAATGGAAAGTCTAATCAAGACCTCCCAGCTAAACCAAAAACATCTGAAAATAATAAAATGTTAACAGTGGTAGAGATATTTTCCATCATAGAAATGATACAATCTGACTGCAAGATATTTTCTTTCCTGAGAAACTATCTATTTATTTATTTATTTATTAATCCCTGGATGATTTTAGGTTGGAGGTCACTGTTGCAAAATTAAATCTCAGATAGTACAATTTAAAATCTAATCTTGTATTCATTAGGTGAAAGATTCCTTTGGTTGTTTGACTGCCCTAGGCAAGCGTGACAATTTAGGCCCGTATGTAATAAGGTGTTCCCTCTCCATGTTAGAGTTGAGGCATGTAATGCTAACTTCTTTACTGACAAACATTTAACTTCAACATAATTACATAACATTTTGGTTCTTGTGATTTGTAGAACGGGCTGCAGTCAGTGTTTTACTGCACAGTGACTGCTGCTCTATAACCCTATCTTGTCTGTAGAATGGATGTTTTTATTGATGTGCGTGCTTTCTGACAATTGCTGTAGCAATTATTCTCACTTCTAAGGCAGTAACGGGAAGATGATTTGTATGTTTTATCTTTGGGGGTATGGGATTGCTCACAGATGGGCTAGCTTCATGAGCAGAGTAAAGCTGCCTGTTATCTCCTTATGACAAAGCATCTAAAACACAGTTTGAATGTGACATGGAATAAGTTGATGTCTTTGCAGTTTTTTGCCTGGAGAATCATTTCACATCCTTTCTGTTACCATATCTTAGATGTTGAAAACTTCTAAAATGTTATGTGATTCTTAAAATATAAAACAATGTAAAAATTATTTAAACTACAAATCTTCATCTTAGTTACGCAAAACCCTTTCTAAACAAATAACTTCCTTTTGTTTCATTTTCTGAGACTGTAGCTTTAAAGAGGTAGAATAGTTTTCTGGTATAATTTAATTTCAGTAAATTCCATTTTTATTAGTGCCATTACACTCCAAAGGTGTGATTCTATTGCTTCACAGTGTTAATGTGTTCACAGTTCCCTTCTGTCCCTATTGTCAGTCCTCTGCCTGAAGTTACTCTTCTTATTGTCTAAAGCAAATATGTAAGAAGGAAGAAGGGGCTGAAACCAGTCCCCTCAGGCAGGAGTCTGGGGGTGATAAGCTAGAGCTAGAGGTGAAACCAGCAGCCCAGCTGTAGTGCATGTACACTAATGCACGAAGCATGGGTAACAAGCAAGAGGAGCTAGAAGCCTTGTTGCAGCAGGAAAGTTATGATGTAATTGCCATCACAGAGACATGGTGGGATGACTCACATGACTGGAGCGCTGCAATTGATGGCTACAGGCTCTTCAGGAGAGGCAGGCAAGGAAGAAGGGGTGGAGGGGTGGCCCTGTACATCAGGGAGGCACTAGATGCTGTCGAGATGGAGATCAGGGATGATAGGGTTGAGTGCTTGTGGGTGAGAGTTACAGGGAAGATCGGCAGGGCAGACATCCTGGTTGGAGTCTGTTGTAGACCACCCAACCAGGAGGAAGATGTCGATGAAGCATTCTATAGGCAGCTTAAGGCTGTCTCAAGATCACCTGACCTCGTTCTCATGGGTGACTTCAACCTGCCTGATATCTGTTGGGATCTCAACACAGCAGAGAGGAGGCAGTCTAGGACGTTCTTAGAGTGCATGGAGGACAGCTTCTTATCCCAGGTGAGCCTACCAGGGGTAAGGCTATGCTTGACCTCCTCTTCACCAACAGGGAAGGGCTGGTGGGTGATGTGGTGGTCGGAGGGTGTTTAGGCACCAGTGACCACGAGATAATTGAGTTTTCGGTATTCAGTCAAGCTAGGAGGGGGAGCAAGAAGACCTCCACTCTGGACTTCAGGAGGGCAGACTTCAGGTTACTCAAGGAACTAACTCAGAAGGTTCCTTGGGATACAGCCCTTAAAAATAAAGGGGTCTGGGAGAGCTGGACCTACTTCAAGGCAGAACTCTTGAAGGTGCAGGAACAGGCTGTGCCAGTGTGCTGGAAGATGAGCCGCCGGGGCAGACGGCCAGCCTGGATGGGTAATGAACTTTTAATAGAACTAAGGGGAAAAAAGAGGGTGTACCATCTTTGGAAGAAAGGGGAGGCAACCTACGGAATGTTTAGGGATGTTGCTAGGACATGCAGGAAGAAAATTAGGGAGGCAAAAGCCCATTTAGAACTTAGACTGGCCTCTGCTGTGAAGGACAACAAAAAGTCCTTCTATAAATACATCAATAGCAAGAAGAAGGGCAAGGACAACCTCCACTCCTTGGTTGACACGGAGGGGAACGTTGTAACAAAGGATGAGGAAAAGGCAGAGGTTCTTAACACCTTCTTTGCCTCAATTTATACTAGCATGGCAGAAGATCTTCCAGACAGCTGGCCTGCAGAGCTAGCAGAAGGAGCCAGGGAGCTGCATAGTTTCCTGCTGCTCCAGGAAGCAGTTAGAGATCTTCTGAGCCGCTTGGACCCCACAAGGCCATGGGACCGGATGGGATCCATCCTAGGGTGCTGAGGGAGCTGGCAGATGAGCTGTCCAAGCCCCTCTCCATCATTTTTCAACAGTCCTGGCTCACTGGAGAGGTCCCAGAAGACTGGAAGCTGGCCAACGTGGTGCCCATCCACAAGAAGGGCCAGTTGGAAGAGCCAGGGAATTATAGGCCTGTCAGCCTGACCTCAGTGCCAGGCAAGATTATGGAACAGGTCATCTTGAGTGTGATCACACAACACCTACAGGATGGCCAAGGGATCAGGCCCAGCCATCATGGATTTAGGAAGGGCAGGTCCTGCCTGACCAACCTGATCTCCTTCTATGATCAGGTGACCCGCCTGGTGGATGTGGGGAGGCCTGTGGATGTAGTCTACCTGGACCTCTACAAGGCCTTTGACACCGTCCCCCACAGCAAACTCCTGGCCAAGCTATCAGCCCATGGCTTGGACAGGAGCACACTGCGTTGGGTTAGGAACTGGCTGGAGGGCCGAGCCCAGAGAGTGATGGTGAATGGTGCCATGTCCAGCTGGCAGCCAGTCACTAGTGGTGTGCCCCTTCAAGATCATCGCGTCCAACCTATCAACCAATCCAACCCACCCAACAACTAAACCATGGCACCAAGCACCCTATCAAGTCTCCTCCTGAACACCTCCAATGATGGCGAGTCCACCACCTCCACGGGCAGCCCATTCCAATGGGCAATCACTCTCTCTGTATAGAACTTCTTCTTAACATCCAGCCTAAACCTGCCCTGGCGCTGTGTCCTCTTGTTCTGGTGCTGGCTGCCTGGGAGAAGAGACCAACTTCTGCCTGGCTACAACCTCCCTTCAGGTAGTTGTAGAGAGCAAGAAGGTCACCCCTCAGTCTCCTCCAGGCTAAGCAACCCCAGCTCCCTCAGCCTCTCCTCATAGGGCTTGTGTTCCAAACCCCTCACCAACTTCACCTCCTGGTCTCCAAGCTGGCGACACATGGGTTTGATGGATGGACCACTAGATGGATAAAGAATTGGCTTGATGGCCGCACCCAAAGAGTGGCTGTCAACGGGTCCATGTCCTAGTGGAGGCCAGTGACAAACAGAGTCCCTCAGGGATCAGTCCTGGGACCTGTCTTGTTCAACATCTTTGTGGGTGACATGGACAGTGGCATCGAGTGCACCCTCAGCAAGTTTGCTGATGACACCAAGCTGTGTGGTGCAGTGGACACGCTGGAGGGAAGGGATGCCATCCAGAGGGACCTGGACAGGCTGGAGAGGTGGGCACAAGCCAACCTCATGAGCTTCAACAAGACCAAGTGCAGGGTCCTGCATCTGGGTCGAGGCAATCCCAGGCACAAATACAGGCTGGGCAGTGACTGGCTGGAGAGCAGCCCTGAGGAGAGAGACTTGGGGGTGCTGGTGGACGAGAAGCTCGACATGAGCTCTCAATGTGCGCTTGCAGCCCGGAAAGCCAATCAGATCCTGGGCTGCATCAGGAGAAGTGTGGCCAGCAGGTCAAGGGAGGTGCTTCTCCCCCTCTACTCAGCTCTGGTGAGACCCCACCTGGAGTACTGCGTCCAGTTCTGGAGCCCCTATTACAGGAGGGATGTGGATGTGCTGGAGCGTGTCCAGAGAAGGGCCACGAGGATGATCAGAGGGCTGGAGCACCTCTCCTATGAGGACAGACTGAAGGATTTGGGGCTGTTCAGTCTGGAGAAGAGAAGGCTCCGAGGTGACCTCATTGTGGCCTTCCAGTATCTGAAGGGGGCCTACAGGAAGGCTGGGGAGGGACTTCTCAGGATCTCAGGTAGTGATAGGACTAGGGGGAATGGAATGAAGCTGGAAATGGGGAGATTCAGGCTAGATGTGAGGAAGAAGTTCTTCACCATGAGAGTGGTGAAGCCCTGGAATGGGTTGTCCAGGGAGGTGGTTGAGGCCCAGTCCCTGGAGGTGTTTAAGACCAGGCTGGACGAGGCTCTGGCCAGCCTGATCTAGTGTAGGGTGTCCCTGCCCATGGCAGGGGGGTTGGAACTAGATGATCCTTGTGGTCCCTTCCAACCCTGACTGATTCTATGATTCTATGATTCTATGAACTTTGTTGCCCTTCTCTGGACACGTTCCAGCAAGACAATATCCTTCCTAAACTGAGGGGTCCAGAACTGGACACAGTACTCGAGGTGTGGCCTAACCAGTGCAACTTCATACTTGGAGTAGGCTTTGGAGGTTCTTTGCACTCTCTCTTTTCTCCCTCCACCCCAGTATTGGTAGCAAGTTTGCAGTAATCTGCACTGTTTGTGGTCAGTCTAGTATTAAATATGTATATTTTGGAAGGCAAACAGGAAATGTAAATTAAAAAAACCATTTCTACGCATTTTCAGTAGTCTTAAAAACAAACTGTATTTAAACTGTTTAAGCTTGTGGCCTACACTGGTATCACTGGTGATGACATTGTTCTGGGTGTTTTTACTGGTTATAGTTTTGATAGCTATACAAGGAGGTTCTTCACCATGAGAGTGTGGTTGAGGCCCTGTCCCTGGAGGTGTTTAAGACCAGGCCGGATGAGGCTCTGGCCAGCCTGATCTAGTGTGGGGTGTCCCTGCCCATGGCATGGGGGTTGGAACTAGATGATCCTTGTGGTCCCTTCCAACCCTGACTGATACTGTGATACTATGATACTATTTTCAAATGTTATACATAATTATATATTATTCCCAAATTCTTCCACAAGATGTTCATGCAAGCGTAGTAAAGATATGCTAACCTGCTGTCCTGTCCACAGTGTTGCTTAACTACATTTATACAGGCATCTATATGAAAAGGATCTGTTGTAGTTTTTAATTTAATATGTGACTTTGAAAATGCATTGTTTATATACTTTTATATAAATAATTACATAATTTGTGTCACCACTGTCACATACAGTGATGTAACTTACTCATGTAAAGCCTGTGAAGAGGGTCATCATCAACACAACTGTTGAATTTTTGTTTTACTTTGAGTGTGCATGAGCATGTTTTGTGTACATAGAAGTGTAAGTTTAGAGCTGAGCATGAGAAGAGGGTTGTGAATATTTCTTTGTGTCTTCTTTTATAATATTGTACTGAGGCTCAATGATTGAGCAAGAAATAAAAGATGAAAAGTATAGAAATACTGTTCCATAACACATGAGAATTTCTCATGGAAAATTGAGACTGAAAAGAAACAGGAAAAGTATTTGCTTGTTTGATTTCCTTTTAAAATTATCATTCACTCTAATCCTTATATTTATATTGTTTAATAAAAAATGGAGTTTAATAAAGCTATCCAAGAGGATGAGTGTGGAGAGCCAAAAATCTCTTTGGCTCACTGGTTGGGGTTTGGACAGATGCCAGATACTTGGAAATAATTTTCCTCTTCTACTTTCTCCTCTGGTGCTTTTTCTTCCTTAGTACTTTTCACTTTGTGTATTCTGCAACTAGCAAATGCAGGGGCTCTGAGCAGCTGACAGATCTAGTCTTCGATGCAATGATTTTTGAGTATCTTTCCTCTTATGTCTGGTAAGGGTACAGCATGTATGTCCTTCCTTTTTTGGCACGACTTCATTTTCTTCCCTTGTCTACAGTCTTCTTGCTCATGGAGTGCCCTTCACAAGGCTACTGCAGTTACCACTCTCTCTTCTGCTGATAATCAGAGTCTTCTGTCCCTGCAAATTCCCAAAAAGCAGCTGAAATCATTGAAAATAGACTTTCTGGTTTAGTCCTGCGCTGCTGAGTCTGGCAGAAATCCCAGAGAAGCTGCTGGGAGTTTAGACTGAGACCAGAATTCAGGTTTAGGTACACTGTTAGCACTTGGCTGAGAATATTTTGGGTTTGCTGCCTAAATGCTGGAGCACCAAACCATTTTACAAGTCAAAAAGGAAACTGAAAAGCAAAGACTAGAAGATGTTTCTGTAACTCAGCTTGAACAAATCAAAAAGTAAGCTTCATGTTGTTGTTGAAAAGCATATTGGACTTTAGAATTAAAATTTTTAATGATTTTGAAAGTGAAATACGGTGCAGAAGTTAGGTGTGAAAGAAAGTGTTTCAAATGATTGTTAATGTGAAGATTTGAAATACTTTATCTAGTTACATTTTCAACTGTAATTGTCTTCATAAGCATTAGTTATACAATGTCTTAATATCTATAGTTGGTCTAATAAAATTACATGAAAGAGAGAAATCTAGTTATTATCAAGAATGGAATTTGCTGAAGCCAATCAAGAACTGATTGCATCCAGGCTGGCAAAATGCTGGAGTGCCAAAAGTCAGCTGGTTTATTCTACCCCAGAGTAATAGCTTGGGGTAGATATGTGAAACAGTAGTAAAATGTTTCTTTACTGAAAAAAGAAATTGATCTTCTGTATTTTGATTGGTAAAAGGTACCACTGAAAATGCTATATAAGCCAAAGAAGTAATCCCTGAAGCTCTTCTTTTGTGCTGAACAAAAAACATACCTGAAGAAGAGGAAAATTAACTTCTGCCTCTTAGTAGGGAGAACTCTAGTTAATAGCAATTATCTGGGTTTTTTGTTTATTATCAACTGAAATGAAAAATACCAGGATAGTTTAGACATTCACCTGAGGAAGTGTTTCTGGGAAGACTTTTTTCTAGGAGTGAATTTTAACCAATTGGTTTTCCTATGTACAGTAATAATTAGCAACATTATGTTCAGCTGCATGTTGTTTAATAGGTTTTTGTATGTTTTTCTTAATTTATGTAGGAATTTATTTCAAAATATTTTCCCTTCTCATATTTTGTGTGGATGCTTTCTAAAAGCCTGCCTGCAGTGGCTACTAAGAAGAATAGGATTAATGGGAGAGACTCAACAGATGCAGAGGCTCCACTGTGCGTTGTGGTGCCTGACTTTGTTCTGACCCTGGGTTCATCTGGGGTCTAACATGTAAACATCATTTTCTTTTATGTCTTCCGTCTTACTTTTGAACTTATAAAGTAGTAGTACAGAGATTGCCAGAGGGCTGAGGAATACATTAGGCCACTTCACCTACTACAGAGTTTTAAGTTACATTCAGCAGAGTTTTAACTTACATTCAGTAAGTTTTGAAGCTATAGAGGACTGTGCATTTGACCTCTAAATTGCCGTGACTACTGTTTCACTCTCAGCTAACTGAAATACATCCCAACATGCCATGGTGAAATCAGAGTTTCTGAGAATAATTATGAAGTCACTGTGGGCCTGTTCTGTAACTCCCTTCCATGTAAGTAATCCTAACCAGTATAGAATACCAACCTTAATTAATAGGGTTGATTTCTGGTGTGAGGAGTGACACAGAACTCCAAAGCAGAGACCGTGAGGCTCGGGGGAAGTCTATATTGCACTCAGCTTGAATACTCTTTAAAATTTATCACATCTGCAGACTTGATTTTTGAAATTTCCTCTTTGCTGACAGGATTCTGTTCATTTGACGAGGGCATACAAGGAAGCTGTATGGGCAGCAAGAGACCTGGTTAGAGAAGCTAAAGCTCAGTTAGAATTAAATCTACCCAGGGAGATCAAGGGGAATAGCAAAAGTTTCTATGCGTACATTGATGGGAAAGCAAAGACTAAGGAAGATGTAGGCCCCCTCAGAAGGGAAATGGGAGAACTGGTGGCAAGTGATGTGGAGAGGGCCAAGGTTCTCAATGACTTCCTCACCTCAGTGTTCCCTGGCAAGGGCTCCAGCCACACGCCCAAAAACACAGAAGATCATGGCAGGGGCTGGAGGAAGGAACTGCCCATTGTAAATGAAAATCAGGTTTGTGACTGTCTGAAGAACTTGAGAATGTACAAGTCCTTGTATCCCACCCCTTGTAGGGGTGTATCAATGGGATACACCCCTAGGTACTGAAGGAATTAGCAGATGAAGTCACTAAACTACCCTCTATTATATCCCAAAAGTCATGGAAGTCTGGTGAAGTGCCCACTGTCTGGAAAAAGAGGAAATATAACCCTCATTTTCAAAAAGGGAAAGAGGGATGATCCAGGGAACTATAGCCAGTCAGTCTCATCTCTGTGCCTGGTCAGATCATGGAGCAGATCCTCCTGGAGGCAGCACTGCTAAGGCAGAAGAATAACAAAGAGGTGATTGGGTGCGACTGCACCAAGGCCAGATCATGCCTGACAAACCTGTTGGTACCAGCTTTGGGAGTTGGAGGTAGAAGTTTAAGCCCTCTTTTTCTGATATGAGGTCAGATAGCTCTAAGAAGAGTTGTGAGTCTTCAGTCTTTGTTTTACTAGACCAATGTTTTTAATAAGCTATTAGAGTACTTTTAGTAGTTGAGTAGATTGTTCTCTAGGGTGCTGATGAGGGGAAGAGGATTAGGATGATGGTGAAGTAGGTGATGGAAGCTAGTTGGCCAATGATGATGAAGGGATATTCTACTGGCTGGCTGCCCACTCAAGTGAGGATAAGAAGTTGGTGACCAGGGTTCAGAATAGCAGCTGGGAGAGGGGTCGGAAGGCTGTCATGCATTGTATTGATATGTGGAGGAATGAGGCTAGGAAGAGGACTAGGATGGAGGCAGCTAGGGCTGGTACGCCTCCTAGTTTGTTGGGGCCTGAGCATGGGGTAGCGTAGGTGTTACGACTAGGAGGTTTGCTGGTGTGATGTTTTCTGGACCACCTGGGATGTTGGGTGAGAAGAGGGTGAGGATTATTAGAGGGAGGAGTATAGCTGCCTTTTTGTCACAGTTGGCAGCCTGTTACACAGAGATACTTCACTACTTTGAATTTTGTAGACATCTCAGCAAAGTAAAAATCTAAGAAGCTATTAGGATAGTAGGTATGAACTGCTGGATCTAACAAAAAGGTTTTGTTGTGATTTCTTATACCCATGTACACTTCACAGATTTTATACATTTATATACACTTATATACACATTTATGTTTACAGGAAGTTCCAAACAAACTACTATGGGAGAGCTGGCTGCAACCAAGATTAAGGCATTTTTATTTCCCAGCTTTTATTATTCATTTGAAATTTTGCACCAGTGAGTCAATGATACTGCAGTTGTAGGTGCAACAGTCTCTTCCAATATATTTGTATATGAAAATACTTTGCTTCTGAAAGCAATTAAATTCCATAAATGGCAAGAGAAAAGTATTTCCATGTTTCTTTCTCTGGAGGGTACTGTGTATAGTTTTCAAAAGTTTTCATATCCTGTGATAGTTGAAGCATTTTCTTCAGACTGATCACAGACAATTATATTGTATTTCAGAAGTGCCAGCGGTTGACTGGTATTTCTTTGTTCTTTCCAATGTGTTTAGGTGTGTAAGAAATACTTTTTAAAAAGAGTTTTAAGACTTTTATCTGCTTAAAACTGACATAACATCAATTAGGTTAAAATGAGCATACAAACCCTGGGATGTTGCTTTGAGAAAAGAGCTACTTATGCTGTGCCAGAAAGACGAAGAATGTGCTTAGAATGGCCATGACAGCAGTACTGGTAGGAACTGGCATTTTGCTAAAAACTACAAAGTCCACATAGACTCCTGCATTAAACATGGCTTTTTTCTTTTTCCTTCCTTCATTTAGAGCTGCCCTCCATTCCTTTCTTAAATTGCCATATATATATTAAGTTGACTAATCAATTGCAGGAATTTATATGATGCAAAGTATTGTATTGCAGGAGATGGTCACAAATGGTCGTGTGGGACCCGTGGAATGCAACCTGAAAGTGAAAACTGCCTGCTGTATAAAAACATTCAAGCCTTCATGAAATAAATATTCAGCATGTTCAAAACCTTTTTCAACTGAACTGCATGTCTTCACTATTACATACAAAAATAAGTTCTATAAAAATCATGAGGATATTGCTTAATTTATCCATTGTATTAATTTATTATGTTTAAAAGACTTAGGTGTTTGTTGTTTAAATTAATCATAAACTTTGTTGTATTAAATACTTAAAGGCATGACAAAAAAATTTGTTAAAATCAGGGGAAGAGGAGTCTTAGACTTTACTATTCAGAATTTGGTTTGTGTGAACTTCTTAGTCTAAGTAGCTGTACTGCCCACAGACTTCTTTTTCCAAAAGAAATTATTAGCTGTGCCAAATCTCTTTCATTTTCCAAGAGACTAGCTCTCATTTTCAGGCAACAGTAGTTTTCCTGTGAGTTGTTGGATATCACCTTTGAAAAAAATGCTTTTACATTTATATCAAAACCGAATCACTACAATTCCTCTAGCTTTTGTTACCTTTGAAACCTCCTTAAGATGAACTCTGCATGTTGGCAGCTAAGTATTACAGCAGAAAGAATAGTTTTCCACATTAGAATGATTAAAATATCAATGGAAAAAATATATAATCCTTAATAAAACAAACATAAGTATCTTTGTAATGTTTAAATATCTTTTTGCATACTGTGACTTACCGTCTACAGATGTTGGAGTTGAATATACATATATTTTGGATTTGTGGTCTGAACTCAAGTTCATCTATGAGTATTACCAACCGTTTAATAATCAGATAAAGAGTTAATCAAGGAAAGCCCTGGAATCCCATTTATTTGAATAAATGGTCTGGGTCTGGGTAGGTCTGGGTAGCCAAATCAGGTGTAGAATGGGGTTGCCTTGCTCTTCCATTCCTGCTGCTGTGATTAGGAGTCACACATTGTGAGATTTCCCATTGCAGGAATGTTGAGTTCAGTATTGCTTTTAATTTTCAAAACATTTAGATTTCAGATTGAAAAGGGGACAATTCAGATAGCTGCTTTGAAAAAATACCATCAGTGATCAAGGAGCAGGTGATGCAACATGCAACAAAAGTAAGGTTCATGTTCCTGTTGACCTCTGAATGTTAGGGGGAAGTTTTGCAGGCTCTTCAGCTGCAACTCTGGCAGCATTTGGCTCTTGTTGCTTTCTGGGTGAGAACAAAGTTTGTGTTAGGGCATGTTTTGGGTTTTGTCCCTTCAGGACAGCCATGAATTATGTTATTTAACTAATAGTGTTGATATATGAAATGGGTATTTGTGGTGTCACTAATAATAATAAGGTGTTTGCTATTCTTGAGCCTGCAAATAGTAGCAGTTGAAAGGACTTGTTTTCTCATCCCTTCATTAATATTTGCTAAATCATACTTTAAAAATCCTTACGAAAGGCAAATTTGCTTTGTAAGTCAGTGACACAGATTTATCAGTTATTAGGTTTGTTTCATTGATGGGGGTGGGGAGAGCATGTCTCAGACCTCTGCTTTTACTTGCTTCTCATTTGATTTATACTGACCATCATGCTTAATATTTTCAGTAATAGAAATATCAGTATTCCAAATAGCTTATAGTTAAAAATACTTGCTTCCAAACACATTGCTTCCTTATTTCTTTATGGTTCTGTAGAGTTCAGTATAAATCAAACCAAAGAAACAGATCTCACAATTGCTTCCTGCTAATCTTTCTAATACTCAGAGACATGAAATGTGGGGTTTGTGGTAATGTATGTAGTCTGTGTCCTTTCACCCTTCTGGAGGTTTCACATAGGCATTATGCGGGTGGAGAAACCTTGGCCCTGCACCACATGTAGCGTTTCTTGGGCTTGACACAGAAACTGAGTTTTGGTATTGGGATCCTTCAGTCTGTGCTTTCGTATGAAAAGAAACTTCAAGTTTTTCTGTTTCTTCAGATATTTAGCAATGGACGTCCCAGTGTGTCAAGACACCTTTTAACTTTTCTTTCTCATTGTGCCTCACTTTTTTGAGTTACCTGAGAAGAGGTAACATTTTCATGGGTAGGAGTGGTTAGTTAACACCGTATTAAACTGTGGCAGCTAAGACTGTGACAAAATTCATATAGAAGTTGGATCCTTATATGCATACCAAAATGTTTCAATAGTATTGAACAGCAACATTTTGCTCAGGTTTTGAGGCAGTGGGTGTTAGACACAAGGAAGAAACACAATATGGCAGACAGATTATCTCATGCCTACTTACAGCAGGTTTTTTGTACCTTCATCTGAATCATCTGGCCAGAGGTACAGAAAGAAAAATAAAATAAATAGTTATTGGACCATACCCAACACTTGAATTCTTATGTTTCTAATCATTGTGGCAGGCTCCCTGTCAAATAGCCATTTTAAAATTGAGGGTAGAATCAGAACAGACTTGAAATTTTCCAAAGGGAATTAAAGAAAAAAGGTCCTAAGAATTGTGATAGTTGTCTAGTCTAATAAAGAAAATATACTTCTGTGAAATAATAGAAATGCTGCATTGTAGTTAGAAGTACAGTAATGCTATTTCCAGGTTTTTTTTACTGTTGATGACAAGGGGACAAAAAAAAAAAAAAGGACTTGTTAAATTAAATAATATTACAAACCAGTTTGGATTGTTGATAAAAGCTGCTGTTCTTCAGGTCATGATGCCTATGGAGGTATGCTGTGCTGTGTCCAGGAGAAGAGCAAAACAAAACTAGTGAAAGATCTAGAGAAGAAGACTTAAAGAGAATCATCTGAAAAAAATGGTGTTGCTTAGCCTAGAGAAAGAGGTTGCAGGGAGACATTATCACTCTCTGCAACTACCTTGAAAGGTGATTGTAGCAGGGTGTGTGTGGGGTCAGTCTCTTCTTCCAACTAGCAAGTGATAGGACAAGATGAAACAGCCTCAAGTTGAGCTGGAGGAGGTTTAGGTTGGATGTTAGAAGGAATTTCTTTACTGATGGGGTTATCACACTGGAGTAGGCTGCCCAGAGAAGTGATGGAGTCACTCTTCCTGCAAGTATCTAAAAAGACATGTTGATGGAGCACTTATCATTTGTCAGCGCTATATTAATGGTTGGACTTCATGATCTTAAATGTGGTTTCCAGCCTAAGTGGATCTATGATTTTATATTGGCATAAAATCCTCCAAGGTTTAAAAATACGCATGACATATAGGTACTGAAAATTACTTTTCACCAAAGCAGTTACCCTTTCTAAGCAAGAAATTATTTATACCTTATGTACTGTCTGACAAAATTACTCTGGCAGCAATGCTGAGAGAGGAGCAAATGAGGAAACACATAACAATAAGACAATAAAACCAGTATGTAAGAGATGTTTGCTTCATGCACTCAGGGCTTTCAGGGTCACATGAACCTTTATAATAATATAGTCTAAGTGACTGTATAAAACAGACCACAGAATTTCACATGTAATTTCTGAATCACATCCACAGCTTTGTTTGAAACTGTAAAGTATCATCAGAAAGGCTTTTAGTGTGCTTGCTTCCCATAAGTGAAAATAAACTATACAATACAATACAATACAATACAATACACCAGGTTGAAAGAGACCTTCAAGATCATCGCGTCCAACCCATCAAACAATCCAACCCACCCAACAACTAAACCATGCAGCCAAGCACCCTATCAAGTCTCCTCCTGAACACCTCCAATGAAGGTGACTCCACCACCTCCACGGGTAGCTGATTCCAATGGGCAATCACTCTCTCTGTATAGAACTTCTTCCTAACATGCAGCCTAAGCCTGCCCTGGCGCAGCCTGAGACTGTGTCCTCTTGTTCTGGTGCTGGCTGCCTGGGAGAAGAGATCAACCTCTGCCTGGCTACAACCTCCCTTCAGGTAGTTGTAGAGAGCAATGAGGTCGCCCCTGAGCCTCCTCTTCTCCAGGCTAAACAGCCCCAGCTCCCTCAGCCTCTCCTCATAAGGTTTGTGTTCCAAACCTCTCACCAACTTTGTTGCCCTTCTCTGGACATGTTCCAGCAAGACAATATCCTTCCTAAACTGAGGGGCCCAGAACTGGACACAGGACTCAAGGTGTGGCCTAACCAGTGCAGTGTACAGGGCAGAATGACCTCCCTGCTCCTGCTGGCCACACTGTTCCTGATGCAGGCCAGGATGCCATTGGCCTTCTTGGCTGCCTGGGCACACTGCAGGCTCATGTTCAGCCTACAATCAACCAGTACCCCCAGGTCCCTCTCTGCCTGGGTGCTCTCCAGCCACTCTGACCCCAGCCTGTAGCACTGCATGGGGTTGTTGTGGCCAATGTGCAGAACCCAGCACTTGGATGTGTTAAATCTAATGCTGTTGGACTCTGCCCATCTGTCCAGGCTGTTGAGGTCCCTCTGCAAAGCCTCTCTGCCCTCCAGCAGATCAACTCCTGCCCCCAGCTTGGTGTTGTCTGCAAATTTACTGGTGATGGACTCAATGCCCTCATCCAGATCATCAAGAAAGATGTTGAAGAGCATGGGGCCCAGCACTGATCCTTGGGGCACACCACTAGTGACTGGCTGCCATCTGGATGTGGCACCATTCACCACCACTCTCTGGGCTCGGCCCTCCAGCCAGTTCCTAACCCAACACAGTGTGATCCTGTCCAAGCCATGGGCTGCCAGCTTGGCTGGGAGTTTGCTGTGGGGGACGGTGTCAAAGGCCTTGCTGAGGTCCAGGTATACCACACAGGCCTCCCCACATCCACCTTTGCTATTAACCTGCCTTCATTTCATATTGTAAAATCTTAATGTGTCATTCTTAGAAAACCAGCCACTAGTCAGACTCATTACCTTTGGACTTCATTTTGTGTAAACTGAATGGATAAAGATTTTTTAAATGGTTGTTTTTGGCAGGTCTGGGGAGAAACCACGAATTTCACCACGAATCCAGAGTGAGTCCAGCATGAGCCAAAATGAGAGAGGAAAAATGAGAGCTCTGACCACTTCCTGGTCACTCTATTTAATGTTTTCCTAGACAGTGTGTCCAGTGCCAGTGTATACTGGGCACGAAGAACCCAACCAATAAGAGTTACAAATCCCAGCAGGCTCCCCCATGGATAAATACCTATGAGGGACCTTCGCCCCTGCAGGAAGAATGGGCATCTTTTACCTGTCCCCAGGGCGAGGGGAAGGAAATTTCACACCTTGGAAGGCAATTTCATGCCTTTGTCTTCCCCCATTCAAACCTCTGCTGAGGGAGGGGGGAGGGGGGATTGGAGCACCCCATAACGATATTATTTGCATTCTCTATTCCATATACTTAGCATAGCTTGAATAGGTTGTACTGTCTCATGTTATTCCTTTGAAAATGAATGATGATTTACTGATTACTCCTCCGTAGGTAGCACTGTTTTGCACTAAGTGTTCCAGCAGGAATGTTGACTCTGTGAGAGTCACTGGGCATGTGTCTTGACCAGTGTGGAATGAGAAATGTGTAGTGGCTGTGATCTGTAGTTCCCTCCCATGAGCTGCCATGAAGTAACCTAGGCACAGGAAAACTAGTTCCCAGTCCTTGTTTGCTTTATCTGATGTACTCTTTTAATTGCCTTTTTGTTTTAAAAAGTCTTTCACGTGTGAATTTTACTGGATACATTGTGAGTGCATACATCAGTTTTGGGTCCAGCTGCCTTTCGTTATTTGCACCTATTAGAAAGAAATTAATTGAAAAATAAGATAACCTGGTGAAAATCTTTACCTTTAGTAGAAGGTGTCATGCTACTTCTGTAAGCAGTAACATAGTATGGTAGGGTGGAGAAAGTTAGACACACACACACAAAAGAATCCACAGCTAACTCAGCCGGAGAAGCAGATGAAAGCTATATTTACAAGCAGAAATGGAATGCAATGAATATGTACAAAAACACAATATTTACAGTATATACAGAAATATACAGCAATGTATGCAATACAGGAGACCTTTCCCCCCTGCAGCCAGGGGGGTTCGGCCTGTTCCCCACTTCTCCCTCCCTACCTCCTCTTTTTCCCAAAAGGGTTAGAGAGAGAGAGAAAGGTAATTAAAGGGAAAAAATTCTGTTAAGCTCAAAGCGAATGCAAGAGTTAGTTTTCTTATCTGGTTAGCTCTGTTAATCCAAGGTCACTCTACTCCACAAGCTGTTGCTTCAGAGAGAGAAACAGGCCAGCTCACAGGACAGAGAGAAGAACAGACTGAACAGACTAAGCTAAAACTTACAGTTGCATTCTACCAATGAAATCAGTTTAGTATATCTTTGTTTTCATTCAAATATCAAAAACATTCAGCCAGAGTGTTCAGAAAGTGTCCATTTCTTAAAGGCACAGCCTAAACTGGTCATACATAGCTTAGATTTCTGGGTCCTCTTAAAATTTTCTTAATATGTCTTGGATTAAAAAGTGATCCTTCTGTAGTTTCTAATATGCTGTCTTGTGTAATACAGTGTTCTTTCTTATTTTCCAGATTACAGAACAGGCCCATGTTTCACACAAGTTAACAATCAGGTGTGTCAGGGCCAGCTAACTGGAATTGTTTGCACAAAAACCCTCTGTTGTGCAACCATTGGGCAGGCATGGGGTCACCCCTGTGAAATGTGCCCTGCTCAACCTCAGCCATGTCGTCGTGGCTTCATCCCTAATATTCGCACTGGAGCATGTCAAGGTAAGCCTTCTGGTTTGAATTGTACATGATTGTTGTGTTGCTGATATGCATCTTGGAAACACTGTGTGCACTGGAAACAAAATCAGTTTTCCTTGTGTGTGTTCTGTGTCTTTTGATAAAATCTGGATATGCTTTGCTGCTTCTGGATTTAAGTAGTGTACATAGAGAACAAAACTCAAAGGCCTGGAAAAAAATGAATGGCAATCAAGGAACCATTAATATAGAGCGTGGAAAGGTCAGAATGTCTGTTGAGCACACCTGGCAGATACTGTGTTGGAGCACCGATCATGCAACTGGCTTATGTCGCTGGTGGCCTCATCTAATATATACTTCATTCATTCTACTGAAAAATTCACTGTTTCTTGCTGATGAGTTGTTTTCTTTCTGAAGTGTCTGGCAATCAATATACAAAACTTTTTCAGTCCTATCATTTAGAATAGAATGGAATGGAATGGAATGGAATGGAATGGGAATAGAATAGAATAGAATAGAATAGAATAGAATAGAATAGAATAGAATAGAATAGACCAGGTTGGAAGAGACCTTCAAGATCATCGTGTCCAGCCTATCACCCAACCCACCTAATCAACTAAACCATGCAACCAAGCACCCTATCAAGTCTCCTCCTGAACACCTCCAATGATGGTGACTCTACCACCTCACTGGGCAGCCCATTCCAATGGGCAGTCACGCTCTCTGTGTAGAACTTCTTCCTAACATCCAGCCTAAACCTCCCCTGGCGCAGCTTGAGACTGTGGTAATATATAGCACGAACCTTCTGGATACTCTGGCTTATTTTTACACTGCTAGAAAAGCACATGAGTAAGGAAGGTCAGCAGTCTTCTGTGTTACAGTCATGAAATATTTGAGAAATGGGAAAGCCCTCTTGCCATATCCTGTGTTTCTT
Organism: Picus viridis; assembly: GCA_033816785.1. NCBI lineage: Eukaryota > Metazoa > Chordata > Aves > Piciformes > Picidae > Picus > Picus viridis. The sequence continues at coordinate 31,697,678 of CM066606.1, forward strand.
TCCATGTTATTAAGGGACTTGCTGCAAGTCCTTTGTGTTGTTGCTGCAATCCCCCTATCCTGAAAAATGGGTATCTTTTCTACTGTAGCTGCTTGTTTAAATTTCAGAACAAACTGCATAAAGAATGCGGTAACAGAGTGTGCTAGAACTGCTGAAGGAGAATGTACTGCTTTTTTGTTACACATGGTGCACATGATCAGTTTGCAGGCTTTGTTGTGTTAGAACTTTCCCAAGAAGCAATGGAAACCAAGTAGGTGCCTTACACTGCTGGCTGTCCTTTGAAGGAATGAGGTTAATTAATCAGTCAATCCCTACTCAATATGGTGATAAACAGAGGTTCAAATAATTTTGGATGTTTTTAGTTCTGTTTGGTTTCTGATTTCACGAGGTGTCTGTATGTTGTTCTGTCTCTAAGTGTCCATTTGGTCCACTTTCCAAAATCTGCAGGTCTCTGTGAGAAAGTTAAGTTGACTAGAATGAGGTCTGATGCTTTGCTGGAGAACTTTCTATTTTAATTCCATATTTACAAAAAACCCAAAAGTGTAATGTATCAGGATGGGGGGTAGAGTTTTTTTATCTATCTATCTATCTATCTATCTATCTATCTATCTATCTATCTATCTGACGCATATACATACACACATATATATATATGTTAGCAATTAGGTAATTCAGAAAAAGAACTTTGACACTGTCTTCTGTACAATGTTGATGTACAGGCTGGATGAGCAGGCAGTGAGGTGGATGGAAAGCTGTCTGAATGGCCAAGCCTGGAGGGTGGTGATCAGCAGTATGAAGTCTAGTTGGAGGCCAGTGACTACCTTAAAGGTTGATGCTGTTTCAGTCCCATTCATCATCTTCATTTATGAACTGCATGGTGGAGTTTGCAAACAATGCCAGTCTGGAAGGAGTGGCTGATACACCAGAGGGTCATGCTCTCATCTAGAAGTACCTTGACAGGCTGGAGCAGTGGGCTGACAATAATCTTATGAAGTTCAACATGCAGAAATGTGAAATCCTACACCAGAGCAAGATCTGAGAGAGATTAGAGAGTGATTAGATTAGATTGATTGCCCATTGGAATCGGCTACCCGTGGAGGTGGTGGAGTCACCTTCACAGGAGGTGTTCAGGAGAAGACTTGATGGGGTGCTTGGCTGTATGGTCTAGTTGTTGGGTGGGTTGGATTGTTTGATGGGTTGGACGCGATGATCTTGAAGGTCTCTTCCAACCTGGTGTATTGTATTGTATTGTATTGTATCTGTCATGGTGGACACCTAATTTAACATGAGTCAGCAATGTACTCTTGTAGTAAAGGAAGCTAATGATATCCTGGCTTATGGGAGAAAAAAATATTGCCTGTTGTTTGAGGGTGGTGATACTTCTCTCCTCAGCACTGGTGAGACCATGCTAGGGAGTGCTGTGTCCAGTTCTGGACTGCCCCAAACTGAAGATGGATGAAGCTTCTGGAGAGGGTCCAATTAAGAGCCACAAAAATGATGAAAGGACTGGAGCATCTCCCTTCTGAGGAAAGGCTGAGCGAGCTGGAGCTCTGCAGGCTGGAGAAGAGAAGGCTTAAGTTGGATCACATCAGTGCATATAGACAAAGAGGATAAGACAGGCTCTAAGTAGTACCTAGTGACAGGACAAGAGGCAGTGGCTGCAAAATGGAACACAGGAAAATCCTTCTCAACATCAGGAAACATTTTCTTACTGTGAGGGGTGGCTGAGCACTGGCACAAGTTGCCCAGAGAGCTTGTGGGCTTTCCATCCTTAGAGATATTCAACAGCTGTCTGGACACAGTAACATGCTCTAGGTGTCCCTGCTGGAGCAGGGTGGTTGGACCAAGTGACTACCAGCAGTCCCTTCTAACTTTAGTCACTATATGATTTTCTGTGAAAAATATCCTGATTTAGAAAGCTTCATTTGCTCATGGTGGTGTAAAATATTTCAGGAAAGTAACTCTCTTACTGCTTCAGAAGAGGCGAGGTGATGTATTCCTTTCCCACTTCTGTTTTCCTATTCCCCTCAGTCTTCACCATGGCCCCATGTATTGCAGCATTATTCTTAGTGATGGTTTCCATAACATTGTGTCATAATTTGGTGGTTTAAAATTGTACAAATCTAACAGTCAGTTGCTTGTTTGGCTGGATTTCTACTTCAGGTCTCTTTTATGAGAGTCCTTGCTGAAAGTCCTCTATGAACTTGAGTTGAAAAAAAATGAGATAAAATACAGATGCTGTAAGATTTTTAATTTCTAGATATTAAAATGTGATACTTTGGGATTTTTCCTTCTCATTTATACAGTAGTATGGCTGACTTGAAACTTCTATTGAAGCTATTAGTGGTCAGTATTCAAGGACCACCTCCTCTGTGTCCAGGAGCTATGTATACCTGCAAGGAGAAAAGCAGGAAAGAATGCTAGGAGGCCTGCCTGGATGAGCAAGGAGCTACTGGACACACTATTACTTAAAAAGAAACTCTACAGGAAGTGGAGGGAAGGACAGATAGAACAGGGGGTATATAAGGAAGCTGCCCGAGCAGCAAGAGGCCTGGTTAGGAAAGCCAAAGCAGAGTTTGAATTGAATCTAGCCAGGGAGGTTAAAGGGAGCACTAAGAATTTCTATAGGTATATTAATGGCAAGAAGAAGACTAGGGAAGGTGTGGGCCCCCTCAGAAAGGAAAGTGGTGAATTAGTCACAAGTGATGTGGAAAAGGCTGAGGTACTCAATAACTTCTTTCCCTCAGTTTTCACTGCAAGGGCCTCCAGCCACACTCCTGGTGTCATGGCAGACGATGCCAGGGACGGGGAGGAAGAACTGCCCATCGTAGTGAAGCACAGGTTCGTGATCACCTGAAGAACCTGAAAGTGTTCAAGTCCATGGGACCCGACGGGATACACCCACGGGTGCTGAGAGAACTGGCAGATGAGGTTGCTAAACCCCTCTCTATTCTATTCCAAAGGTCATGGCAGACTGGGGAAGTCCCCACAGACTGGAAAAGGGGAAACATTGCTCCCATTTTCAAAAAGGGTAAGAAGGAGGAACCAGGGAACTCCAGGCCAGTCAGTCTCTCTTCTGTGCCCGGACAGATCATGGAGCAGATCCTCCTGGAGGCACTACTGACTCAGAAGAATGGTGAAGAGGTGATTTGGAACAGTCAGCATGGCTTTGCCAAGGGCAAATCCTGCCTGACAAACCTGGTGGCCTTCTATGAGCAGGTGACAGCATTAATAGATGAGGGGCGAGCAACTGATGTCGTTTACCTGGACTTGAGCAAAGCTTTTGACACTGTCCCGCACCACCTCCTGGTCTCCAAGCTGGTGACACATGGGTTTGATGGATGGACCACTAGATGGATAAAGAACTGGCTTGATGGCCACACCCAAAGAGTGGTTGTCAACGGGTCCATGTCCCAGTGGAGGCCAGTGACAAGCGGAGTCCCTCAGGGATCAGTCCTGGGACCAGGCTTGTTCAACATCTTTGTGGGTGACATGGACAGTGGCATCGAGTACCCCCTCAGCAAGTTTGCTGATGACACCAAGCTGTGTGGTGCAGCAGACATGCTGGAGGGAAGGGATGCCATCCAGAGGGACCTGGACAGGCTGGAGAGGTGGGCACAAGCCAACCTCATGAGCTTCAACAAGACCAAGTGCAGGGTCCTGCATCTGGGTCGAGGCAATCCCAGGCACAAATCCAGGCTGGGCAGGGACTGGCTGGGGAGCAGCCCTGAGGAGAGAGACTTGGGGGTGCTGGTGGACGAGAAGCTCAACATGAGCTCTCAGTGTGCACTTGCAGCCCGGAAAGCCAATCAGATCCTGGGCTGCATCAGGAGAAGTGTGATCAGCAGGTCAAGGGAGGTGCTTCTTCCCCTCTACTCAGCTCTGGTGAGACCCCACCTGAAGTACTGCGACCAGTTCTGGAGCCCCTATTACAGGAGGGATGTGGACGTGCTGGAGCGTGTCCAGAGAAGGGCCACAAGGATGATCAGAGGGCTGGAGCACCTCTCCTCTGAGGACAGACTGAAGGAGTTGGGGCTGTTCAGTCTGGAGAAGAGAAGGCTCCGAGGTGACCTCATTGTGGCCTTCCAGTATCTGAAGGGGGCCTACAAGAGGACTGGGGAGGGACTTGTCAGGATCTCAGGTAGTGATAGGACTAGGGGGAACGGAATGAAGCTGGAGATAGGGAGATTCAGGCTAGATGTGAGGAAGAAGTTCTTCCCCATGAGAGTAGTGAAGCCCTGGAATGGGTTATCCAGGGAGGTGGTTGAGGCCCCGTCCCTGGAGGTGTTTAAGAGCAGGCTGGATGAGGCTCTGGCCAGCCTGATCTAGTGTAGGGTGTCCCTGCCCATGGCAGGGGGTTGGAATTAGATGATCCTTGTGGTCCCTTCCAAGCCTGACTGATTCTATGATTCTATGATTCTAAATATACTTCTGTGGAACTGCTCACAGGATTCTGTTAGCAAACCCATCTATATTACTTAAAATGCTTAATTATAAGCAACACTAAATCCCTTCCTTTGGTTTCAAGTATTTCCTTTCCTGTTTTTTTCTGTGCTTACACACACTGCTTAAGGCATCTAAATTATACTAAGGAGGAGTACTTGATTCTGCTTTTCCTTTTATGTCAGAAATAAGCCTCTGTCTGCATGTAACAGCTTACATTTCACTGTTCATCTTGAAGTGATTAGTGTAATTTAACATTCTTTTCTTAACTACGTCATAAAGAGAATCAGTGTACTGAAGACATGCATATTGGTTATAATGTCCAAGTTAAACTCCTTTGTATGACAAAGATGTTGGCCAGATGTAATAAATTCTTAAGACTTATCTGCCAGACTGATCCTGGCATAGCTTCTGGGGCTTCATTTAAATTATGTGAGAGATCAGTAGAGCTTTTTAGCACCCGTGTGCACAATACTGTGCACGCTTTTTCTGCCAGCTGTTTCCATGTAGTAAATACTTTTAAATTATCCAGTTAACTTCATTGTTGGATCCCAGCAGGAAGCATAGAAACAATGGGGCAGTCTACTTTTGTTTGATGGATGATCAAAGGGAGTTTAAGCAGCCACCAACAGTTGCTGCATTTTTGGCACATTATTACTACATAGGAAGATCTGATTGTATTTATGTCACCAGGAGGTCACATGTGAGGTTACAAGATGATGATAAAGGACCAAGGTTAGATATTCTGTATGTAAAAAGAGACACGAACAATTTCTTTGTGTCCACATAATCATGCCTTTTGCTTCCAACAGTCAAGACAATTCTTTTTAAGCTCTGAGTACTGGTAATTCCTCCTGACCTGAGTTCTGTGGTGTGTGCATGTTAATAGCACCTTGTTTCCTCTGTCCTGAACTGTCAGGCTACTGTATTGGAGGGAAGGACTGGATGTAGCCCTTGACACTGTGAAGGCACTGTTTATCTTTCCGTCTCTGTATTAGGGTACAGAGTCTGTAGAAATAAGATGCAGGATTTAGCTACAGATAGGTAGGAAAATTCTAGAAAAAAGTGATGCAGGAATGTTGTTCATTGGGGGTCAACCCCCACTCCAACAGTTAGAAGTAGAAACTGTAGAAAGAAGACAAGGGGTATGCTGAATAAATTGGGACTGAGGTACTTGCTAATACACTTCAATACTGCAAGGAAACATAATCAACTCTTAAAATTTCTGTGCCAAATTCCTCCTGTCACAAAAAGGTGACTGCGCAGTTTAATGTAAGTAGAGAGAACAAATGGTGGTAGATGTATGAGCTATGCACAGACAAGCTGCAATAACAGTAGCAAGTATGGCTGCACAGAGGCAAATTGAAGAAGAAAATAAAGGAGTCAAGATGGATCTCTGTGACAGTGCTACAAAAATTTAACAGAGGAGTACTAGCAATTCCGGAAACAGCTGTTCTCCATGTGTGTAACTCCTGTCCAAGGAGACTTCATTTAATGAAACAGGAAGGCCAGATAAGACTAGCATTAAACATTTTCTCTGAGAGTTTTAGAAACAAATACAGGGGTCTGGGTAATGCATTTTAATGCTTTCCTTTCTGCTGATGATATCAGATTTACAGATTTTCTATTAGAGGAACACAAACCCCCTTGGCATTCCATAAAACTGTCATAAATTGATCAGACCAGGCTCACTCAGTCCATACTTTGAATGCTTGGCATTTTTGAAGCTGATACTCACATCAGCAGATAGCCTGGTTTGGGAGTTGATATGAACAAATTGAAATAATTAGAATTTGCAGGCTTTACTCTTGGAAAGTAGCTCATACTTTGAATATGCATTAGATGTCAGAGTGTGAGAAAACTACTGACTACAAAGTTGCTTCTGCTCTTTGCAGGATGTGCATATTGCAGTATTGCTGTGTCTTAAATGGCTGTTCAGCCCATTTTCAGAATTAAGTTCATTGAGTAATACACTTGTATAAAATGTTATGGTAGCATTGTTACCTCATTATTACCATGTTACCTTGTTATTACCATGAACAGCTTGAAAAAATTAGAGGAACAAAACCAATCAACATGCAAGTTGTTTGGGTTTGGTGTTTTGCTTTTCTCCCTGCCCACAACGGTTTCCATTCAATCATTGCTTAAACATGAATTGTAGCTGTTCAGACACCCTTCCTGCTGGGATTTGTCAGGAAGAGCTTGTATGCTCCACTTGAAAGTACTTTATTGCTTCTGCTACATGGCCTTAGGAGTAGCATAATGGCAGAAATCCCGTGTTGGATGTTTTTCAGTTCCTCCCTGAAATCCTCAACAGCCCATATTTCTCAGCTACACCCTTTCTCTTCAGGTGGTTACTTTTTTTCACTAAGGAGTCCTGTCTGAATAGCTTTTGAAAATAATTTTCTTCTTCCTTGCTACCATTGCTGACATTGTTAAGTGTCAACCAGACCCTCCTTGTTAGTGAGTATTAGGTCCGGTAGCATTCGTCTCTTAGTTGACTCATCCACCATATGCGTTAAGTTGTCATCAATGACTGAAGGACCTCCTGGACTGTGGCTGGCTAAGCAGGCCTTTCAGAAAATATCTGGGTGGTTAAAATCCCCCATGAGAACCAGGGCCTGTGATTGTGAGGCTGCTGTCAGCTGCCTGTAGAAGGCTTCATCAACTTCCTTGTCCTGATCAAGTGGTCTGTAATAAACACCCACAACAGTATCACTCATGCTGGCCTGCCCCTTAATTCGCACCCACAAACTCTCAACTTGCCCTTCATCTACTCCTGGACAGAACTCAATACATTCTAGTTGCTGCCTCACATAAAGAGCAACTCCACCACCTCACTTAACTGACTTGTCTTTCCTAAAAAGGACATAGCCATCCATGACCACATTCCAGTCATGTGAGCTGTTCCACCAGTTCCCAGTAACTGCCACCAGATCATAACCTCTTGACCACGCATAGGTATTTGACTCCTGCTGTTTATTTCCCATGCTGCGTGTGTTGGTGTGCAGTCATTGCAGGGAGCAAGCTGAGCATACTGATTTTATCCTGGTGGGGTGGGAGGCCTTCTGGTCCTCATTAATAGTGGAACAGTGCCTCACTGGTGCAAGCCCAGCAACAACACCATCCCCCATCAATTCTAGTTTAAGCCTCTGTGAATGAGCCCTGGTGGTTCTTGTCCTAGAATTCTTTCCCCCTGTGAGATAAGCCTCTCCCACATACTACTGTGCATCCTGGTGTCCAATAAAACCAGCCATTATCAAAGAACCCAAAGCCCTGCCTGCAGCACCAATCTCAGAGCCAGGCATTTACAGATTGGATTCTTCTACTCCCTTCCATATCATGGGTGGGTACTGGAAGTAGGGAAGACAAAATAACTTGAGCCCCAGGCTCTTTCACCAGTTGTCCAACAACTTGAAGTCTCTCTTCATTCCCCTCAGTCTACAGGATGCAGCTTCCTTCTCACCTGTCTGGAAGATCAGTAAGAGATAATGGACTGCACCATGTTGGAGAGTTCTCTAGTGATATCCCTGATTCAGGCTCCAGAAAGACTGCAGAGTTCCCTATGATGAGGGTCAACCCTATATATTGGGCCCACTGCTCCTGCCAGGAGCAAGTCTCCAACAACCAGAACTCTTCTTCATTGTGGAAGAGGTTGATAATGTGCACTTGACCCATGCCACGGCCATGAGCCTGCCACCAACCACCCTCTTCATTTAATCTTCTGTCTTCCACCTGACAGGTATAGGACACAGGAGCCTCTCCATCCTGGATCTCAACTTCCAGTGCTCCATGTCTGTTGTGTAGGGGTGAATGGCAAGGTGAGGGAGGCTGGGAAGGGGTTTACCGGTCTTCCCAAGCAGGGACCTGTATCCATTCCCCTCCTTTTCTTAGGCCACTGCCTTCAGCCTGGGGACATGAGGGGAGGGGATTCTCTGCTTCCCAAAGAGCCTCCAGCTGCTGCCTTTGCATGGTATGATTCCACCAATCTATTTCATGCTTGCATTCTCGGATTTTTCTCAAACTTACCACCTCCTCCTTCAGCTCCACCACCTGGTTGAGCAAATCACTGATCTGTCACACTGCAGACTCCCTGCAGCTGGACTCCTGCGCTGCCGTGATTTTGCACAGGACCTCAGTCTGAGTTTCCACATTCCTCCTGGCAGTGGTTTTTGGCTGTGTTATAACCATGTCAGGTCATACAATCATAGAATGGTCTGGGCCAGAAGGGACCTCCAAAGGTCATCTAGTCTGACCTCCCCACAGTCAGCAGGGACACCCCCAACTAGACCAGATTGCCCAGGGCCTCATCAAGTCTCACCTTGAATATCTCCAGGGACAGGGCCTTAACCACCTCCCTGGGCAACCTGTTCCAGTGTTCCACCACCCTCATAGTAAAGAACTAGTTCCTAACATCCAATCTGAATCTGCTCCTCTCCAGCTTAAAGCTTCTCTACTGGGATTTCTTTCCTTGGGCTTCACTGGTTCCAGGGAACCTACAAGCTGCAGACAGCTGAGGCACCACCTGGGCATATGCAAGCCATTTGCTCGCCCTGTGCTCTGTGGGCAACATTGCTGCCCTCCCTGAAGGTGTGATCAACTGTGAGTGGTGCTGGTTCCACCCATGCTATCTCAGCAGCCCGCTCACAAACTGACAGGATTGGCACAAGGATATTGCTTTTCCTGGCCTCAAAAAAGCCCCCTAAAGAGCTTTTCCTTGGCTGTTTTTGCTTCACATCCTTTCCCCAGGGCATTCGTTCCTGCCCTGAAGATGGTCTCCACATAGCTTTAAAAAGAGCTACCAAGAAGATGAATACCTACATGTAACATGTATCATGCACTAGTTTAGAGCCTGTTACCCCTTTCTTTGTGTGCAAGGAATTTCAGTATGCCTCAGCACCAGTTACTCACCTCTATGATCCTTAATATTACTTTAACTGTCTATTTGCACTTACACATTGAATCATGTGATAGTTCTGTATAAAACACTATAGAAATACAGGATATTTTATGTGGAAGCAAATGAGAGCAGGGGACAAAAAACTCTAATACAATTTAAACTGGAAATAGCACATAATAATATACAACAGGAAGTTACTGAAAATAGGATGTAAAGTGAAAATAGCAGTATATTTTCTAAGAGCGTTTATTTAACACTGGTGGACCAGCCTAAAGAAGTTGATGAAATTCTAGTGCTACTTCTTACTTCAGTAAATAAAGATGCAGATAAATTGCCATACAACTCATCCTAGCCAAATAGCCCCTATTTCCTGTTGACTTAAGTGGTCCAACCTCTGTCCACAAAGAATATTGTGAAAGAATTAGCATGTCTTGTTAAGGTGGACAGGCTGGTAGTCCAGATGTACAAGCAGAGGTGCTTTCAAAATAAAAATCTATGTTTGGTAATTATGTAAGGAACAAACTGAGGCATTGGAAAGCAACAGTAAATTGTACAGATTTGACTTAAGAACATTCCTAAATATTTAAAGCTTTGTAGGCCATAAGTCGATACATGGGTTCAGATACTGTGTCCAGTTCTGGGCCCCTCAGTTTAGGAAGGATGTTGACTTGCTGGAACGTGTCCAGAGAAGGGCAACAAAGCTGGTGAGGGGTTTGGAACACAAGCCCTATGAGGAAAGGCTGAGGGAGCTGGGGTTGCTTAGCCTGGAGAAGAGGAGACTGAGGGGTGACCTTATTGCTCTCTACAACTACCTGAAGGGAGGTTGTAGCCAGGCAGAGGTTGGCCTCTTCTCCCAGGCATCCAGCACCAGAACAAGAGGACACAGTCTCAGGCTGCGCCAGGGCAGGTTTAGGCTGGATGTTAGGAAGAAGTTCTACACGGAGAGAGTGATTGCCCATTGGAATCAGCTACCCGTGGAGGTGGTGGAGTCACCTTCACTGGAGGTGTTCAGGAGAAGACTTGATGGGGTGCTTGGCTGTATGGTCTAGTTGTTGGGTGGGTTGGATTGTTTGATGGGTTGGACGCGATGATCTTGAAGGTCTCTTCCAACCTGGTGTATTGTATTGTATTGTATTGTATACAACATGCATGAAGGTCTGAGTCAGGTTACTGTTGTTACTGCCATATCTAATACTGGTGCTGAAGTAGAGGAATGTGCTGGGGTTTGATGGGTTGTTTTAAAGAATAATTTCAGAGCTCTCTGTCTGTCACTAAAAGCTGTGATGAAATTTTGTATCTTATGTCAAGTAATCCTTTATATTTGTCTTTGTAGATGTTGATGAATGCAAGGCCATCCCTGGTATCTGCCAAGGAGGAAATTGCATTAATACAGTAGGTTCGTATGAGTGCAAGTGTCCTGCTGGTCACAAACAGAATGAGGCAACTCAAAAATGTGATGGTAAGCGATCTTGTCAGACTGTACCTAAAAAGTGGCTAAGTAAATCTCTGGAACACTTTATAAATGTTGATTACTGACTTGTGTGGGAAAAGATGGTGTTTATCCTGTTTCAAAATTCAGAACTATTGATAAAGAGTGCATCTGTAAATAGCATGCAGCTACAACTGAGTTATTAGGTTGGCTCATTTTTCAACACAGTTTGTGTGCAAGAGCCTAGGCAAGTAGAAATACATAGGAAATGTCTGTATTTTTTAGATAAAAATCAAATACACCATGCTTAATAAGTGTAATTTAGTGTAGCCCATATATATTCAGAAATGGGTTGATGGAGTTAAGAGCAGTTGATATCTTCACATTCAATTTACATAGATAAAAGGACGGCTTGTTCAAGGCAAGTGATTAGGTGGCAATGTAAATATGTTAACAGATTTCTGTCAGTTTTCAGTAATAAACAGATACATGTTTTGTATCCAGGTTTAGAAGTTATCTCTGTTTTCTGTAGTCGTGCCTATAATACAGAATTGCTGGAAAAATGAATACAATCAGTTTTAAAATCACATTTTATAAGTGAAAATGTTGCATCCATTCTTGCTGCAAGTAATACTGAAAGAAAATTAAAAGATATCCAAAGGTATTTTACTCTGGTCATGTGTTGTGAAGAGGTTATTAAATTTATGAATATGAAATATGAATTATGCTAACATTAAATTGTATTAATTATAAAATTATTAATAACCGATGAATCAACTTATATACATGTTCTAGTGCACGTTCGTGAAATACATTCCATAAATGGCTTAGTATTATGATTAGAACTTAATTAAACTATCTACAGACTATCTTTATGTTATATATAATGAAGGGTGCAGTTCCGCCGCTTGGCCACTAGATGGCGACTCGGCAGAACGCGGGCGGCTTCTGGCTATATACAGCAATATTACAACTTTTCTGTGCGTCAGCGATTACTCTGCTACACGCGGATACTTTGAACTGAGTGCTAGTGGGTGGAAAGCACGTGGAAGATACTCTGTAGCTGTTGTTTGTAGCAAGGTGGGGGTCCGGCTGACTACTGCCGCTGGACTGGTTCCTGGTCAGGTTCGGCCCGTGGGGTCGCCCTCGGAGTTGGCTCGCAGGGCAGGGCGGGGTGACGGTTGCCGGTAAGCGGGCTCAGAGGTTCCCGGTCGGACGATAGCTATGGGGTCGGCCCCGTGACAAACAGCCTTAGAGAGAGAATGCGGCTGCGCTGAGCTGCGGCTTCTCCGTTCCTAGGCTTAAAGGAACAGCGGGATGCTCGGAATAGTCCCGGGTTTGGTGCAGTATAGGCACGAACAATGCTTTAGTCTTCCCTGGGGTTACAGGGCTCAGAGCGGCGCACGTGGTGGCTCTCCTCCCTCTATGGCAGGGCTAGGCATATGCGGACTTAGTCTCTATCAAGTCCCTTCTCCCCGACAACTGGGCAGATCTTACCCTCGGGGGCTGGTCCAGTCCTCCGATAGCACGATGGGCTCTCCTGGAGGTACAACTGGCTGTAGCGACGCTGGCTTCTCGGGCTCAGCAAAGGTCCTCCTCTGGGGTGATCCTCAGGATCAAAGTATTTCTCGCGATGCAGAGGCTTCAGTATGCGTGCATGTATGATAGAAGCTAACAACAAGCTCAATGGCAGAGGCTGTGGCTCGAGAGCTGCTCTCTCGAGCAAGTACAAAGTAAGAGAGGGGGCAACTTGTTTACCAACAGGGGTAATATTTGTAGATTCCTCAAGGCTGGGTTTGACCAATGGGCACTCTCATAGACAACTGGCTTCAGCCTATAGAAAGCGTGAAGCTGGAATTATGCCCATACTTGGTAATTGTCTTCCTCCTGAAGGAGGGGAGACCTATCCACATGCTGGGGCCAGATCTAGTATCTGGGCAGGATGTGCCTTCACCACATCATGTCATCCACCCTCTGTTTTTTATGTTGACTAGTTTCAGTTTCTTCTCAGTACACTATGATATGATCATCATGAGTTTTTCTAGGGAAGCCTGACCATATCTTGTTAAAACCTTCCAAGAAACAGTTTGTACAAATTCCCATCTCTGAAGGTGTTTAAGAGGTAAATAGATGTGGTGCTAAGGGACATGGTTTAGCATCAGACTTGGTAGTTCGATAATAGTTGGTCTTAACCCTTGAAAAGCTCCATTTGCAGGTGACCCAATGCCTCCTCTCAAATAAGGATGCAGTTAAAATGCAACAAATAGATGTCTGTGTAGAGATCAAAACAATGCAGGTAATTTTGTTTATGTTTCTGCCTGCCAATTGCAGTTTTGATGTCAAAAGAACAACTTACTCAGTGACAGGTTTCCTTCCTTATGAAAACTTAAAGCATTTTTTTGAAATCTACTTCTTTAACCTACCTAAAACTTTGCTTTGATTGTTAGCAATATTTCAACGGTTCTCTTTGGTAGTATCCACAGGAAAAGGGGAATATATTTTTAATAAATACCTGCTTAAAAATTTGTGGTGGTTATGGGACCATGCATAATAGAAATGAAATGTCATCTCAGTTTGAAATATTTGCTGTTCCCTAGTCACATAATTCTGGGAATTACTGATTATAATAACCTGCAGTGCCGTTTGTACCATTTTTTGGGGGGAAAATAAGTCCACAATGAAACTGCTACTTGTTTGTTTCCCCGTATTTCACAGTCAAAGTTATAAAGCCATGCTCACATTATTTCAAGAATGGAGCAAAGAATAAAAGTCAAGCCATAGCTCTGAGAGTTCATTATTTCTCACAATGAGATTTATAGGATAAAAATTCAGCCAGTGCTTCAAACAATGAAATGCCAAGTTAGTGGGACTGGTCATTCAAGTGAATTGAAATTGTTTGTATATGTGGGTTGGGCCATTGAGAAGGTTACAAGGAGCTGGTCTCCCATGAGTTAGAACCTGTGTGCAGAGAAGTTAAATAGAAACTGCATTGTTTTATTGAAGGGGGTTTTTATCCAAAACATCATATAGAAGTACTGTAATATGCAGTATTCTATTCCCTTCTTTAAGTGTGTAAAATCAGATAAGATATTACATGCTGGCTACAAGGGACAAAATCCAAGTAGGAATCAGTAAGAAGTCAAGGCTCCAGTATTCAGAAGTAGAGGCTGGAATCTTATGCTGACTATTCCTACCTTCTTTATTTTACAGCAGGTTTTTGACTTAAGGAGGAGGGATTTCAGAGCCTCTGCTATATCCTTTGCCCTTAAGCATTCGTATGTATTTGACATATCAGATTTATTTTCAGCCTTAGATTACCATTTACTGACACTGACTTTTCAGAAATTAATGGCAATTGTATTTCAGTAAAGAGAGTTTAACGGGTTTCCAAAGCGCTTGAGAACATCTTGTCTGTGTGTAACTGTGTGTGTGCCCTCATATGTAGAAATGTAACTAGGTAGATTAGGCTATTTTGCAAAATATTACTTTTAAAATTAATCCAGCTCAGGGTTTGTTCAATGTTAGTGATCTTATTTATAAGCATTTCTAAATGCCTGATTTATAGACTTTCACATTAGTTGGGACAACTCCTTCCACTACTGTATAAGTCATGGAAGGATCCAAGGAATGTGGACAAGGGTTGTACTGAATTCCATATAGCCAGAGCACTAGTGTGATGTCTCAACTAAATAAAAGAAAACCCCAAACCCCTTCTCTTTCTGGCCTAGAAATTTTGATATATAATTGATGGGTAAGGAATTGATTGTGTGAGGGTGGTGGTCTATGGCTCCAGGTCCTTATGGACATCAGTGACAAGTAGTGTCCCTTATATGTCTGTACCGGGTCTAATGCTATTTAATATCTTCAGCAATGACATAGGCAATGGGATCAAGTGCACCTGTGCAGTTGACACCAAATGGAGTGTTGTGGTTGATGCACCTGAGGGATAAGATGCCATGGAAATGGACCTGGGCAAGCTTGAGAAGGTGTTCTGTGTGAGCCTGATGAGGTTCAACAAGGCCAGGTTCCAGGTCCTGCATCTGGGTTGGGGCAATCCCCAGTATCAATACAGGCAAGAGGATGAAGAGATTGAGAGCAGCTCTGTGGAGAAGGACATGGGGGTTGGACAGCAACCAGCAGTGTGTGCATGTGCCTAGAGGACCAACCATATCCTGGGCTACATCAGGAGAAGTATGGCCAGCAGGTCAAGTGAGGTGACTCTGTCCCGCTGCTCCACACTGGTGTCCTGGTTTGAAGCCAGGCAGATACTCTCTTACCCCCTGAAAGGGGCAAAAGAATGACACTCACAAATGGATTGTAAAAGTGATGGTGTGGCAGTTTAGGCTGGGTGCCTCCTGTTCCTGCCACATGGGTTGCACCTCTGGTGTCCCAAGTGTCGAGCCCAGTAGGTGGGCACAGGAAATGGCATATTTCACACCCATAATATCCTATGCCCTATAAATCCATCTGCAAAGTCATTCTCTTCCTTTTCCTTCCCTCTCTGCTCCCATGGGAGATGCTCCCTATTGGGTAGTGGTGGGGGAGTATCTCAAGGCCTCTTAGGCAAGTCTGGGCCTAATGCCAGGAAGACAAGGAGGGGGAGGTGCATTCTCTGACCTGGCCAGCCTGAGACCTAGCAGGTGGGGTGGGGGTGGGGGGAGAAAGAGCCCTGGGGGTTTTGGGTACACCCTCAGGTGGGAATATGGGGAAGTGTTTGGGAGGCCTTTGGTTATGCCGTAGGGGACTCTGTATGCTGTGGGATTCTTTTATCACTGGACATCAACACTAATTGACACACACAACTATATGACAGGCTGACTACTTTTAATTTTATTTTTTTAATGTGTTACTGAAATGGAAAGAGCCTTTTAAAGAAAACACTGCTATTTATGGTTTTCATGCTTCAGTATAGAATTTTGTTACACTGTTATCAGATACCAGATATTACTGTAGACTAAAACTATTTTCAAGGAAGGCTTTTTCAGAACTCAGTAGAGCCCTTTTTCTGATACTTTTAATTTAGTTGTTCACAAAATCCTGCTTACTGTAGCAGTAAAAATCATGACATCTGGATGACAGATATCCAGGCTGGGTTTTTTTGGCAGAAGCTCACCTGTTACTACTCACACCTGCAGAGTTTATGTCATAGCATTTAAACTGGTTGTTATATTGAGACTGGCTTTCTTCTCTTGTGTGCAGTACTGGAACTCCAGCCACTCACACCACCAGTCTTATTCACCCTTAAAATGGCATTTCTCTTACTATCTTTGGAACGTTTTCCTTGAGACCATTAATTTATGTATTTAGAGGGGAGAAAGAAGGAAACTAAGTAACTTTTTCAATCAGTCATCCTAAAAATACCTCTTCCTGAGTTAAAATCTCAGAATTTCCAGTCACATGTAACAGAGATCTTGTTGAAAAAATTGTATGTACAAGAACCAAGAAGGGGGAAGGAGAGACAGATTCAGCTCAAAAACTAGTGAAACAAACACCCCACTGACTTTGAACTGCTCCTGTCAATAAGAGAGTTATTTTTCCATGAAGGTTCTCCTTGTTAAATGGCTAAAAATGTTTATGTCTCTGCATGGAGAAGCTTGTGTAGTCTTCAATCCACTTTAGTCACTGCCTAGAATTCAGAAAGGTGCTTCCTCCCTTCCTAGCTCCTTATCATTTTCAGACCAGAGCCCTAGACAGCCTTAAATCCTTGTGCATTTAGCCAGGTGAGTAGGAGTCAATATCCTTTACAGAAGTGGTGAATTACTTCCTTTCTGCACCTTTCACTAGTCAGCAGTGCAAACTCTATCTATTCATTACCTTAGTGACCAACTAGTTTGGAATTTAGTTTCCTTTGATGGAAGGAAAGTAGCAGTTACCTGTGCCAAAAGGAGTGAAAATGAAGGAGAAGCTTAGTTTTCAAGTGCATGCTGGTTTTAGTAGTCAGAGTTTTATACAACGTGCTATGAAACCTGCAAGATTTAAGACCCACTCTTTAAGAGAGTAACAGAATGAAACACTTATTTCAAAAGTGCTAGGTAACCATTTCCTAGCTCAGGGATACTTACATTTAACTTGGGCATGTATCACTGGTGGAAGCTGCTATCAGCTTTGTGCCATCCCATTTGTGCATACATCATTTAGTTGTGTTTCAAGGGATAGTAAACAAAAAGGAGCTTTCTTGGATGGGTGTCCATAAACAGCAGTCAGAACACTGTCACTCTGCAGCAAAAGCAAGCTTTTCTGGCAGTCCTTATTTTGTCCAGTTTTCTTGCCTGTCTTTCTAACATGGTGTTTCAGGCTGTGCGCATACTCACAAGACAGTATTCATTTATAATAGACCTGGGGGTTGTGAAAGACCTGTACTTGCATGAAAGATCTCAACAAGGCCTGAAGCTAGTTCCAATTGTATTGATTTACACACATCATTTAATTTCATTGGATTAAATCACATGATAAGCAGCTCACTGCATTCTGCATATTGTCATTAATATAGTAAATTAATGCAGGATTTCAGAGATTTCCTGGGCAATGATTTGGTTCTGAATGTCTTCAGTGGGTAACCATGAAGACTGAAGTGGAAGTATTATTTCTTATAAATATTTTGGTTTGGCAAAAAAACACATTAGATTGTACATATTTGTGCAGATGTCTGAATTATGGGGAATAGTTGGTATCATTTTGTAACTATTTCAAAGTAAATTTGAACTTTTTGTGTCCTCTGAAATACTTGAATAACCTTATTATAAAACTAACATTAGCTTCCTCTGGTTGTGCTTCATAGTGTAAAGCAAACAACAGAGACCCCAGGGTGCTATGTGTATGGCATAATTAGGAATTCTAAAGATAAAGCTGTCTTTTCTACAGTGACATTCCAAACGACATGGGAGAGGGAGTGTTTTAATCACACCTTCACTTTACAAAGAGTCTTCACATTTTTAGTGTCCTTGTGGCAAAACTTGATTTTCCTTTAAGTGCTTAAGTGTCCTCTGTAGATTTATATTTAAATGGAGTCCTTTATGTGTGAACCCTCACACAGTGGGGAGTTACTTTTTTGGCATTCTTCCTTTGAGTTGTTGGTGTGGAGAATAGTCACAAGGGAGACATATACATGACATAAAAGCTTCCTAAGAAATTACTCCTGCTGAAGTTTATTCTTCACATAGTTATTCATCTCAGGAGAATTTCTAGAGTGGCACGTCAAAGGAATTGATAGCTCTGCAATGAATGGTCTGTACTGGTCCTAAGGTTTTCTTACAAGGTCTTCTCAGTGTCATCACAAGATAATTTCTGTCATGCACTCGTTTTATGTTTCTCCTGCATTATTTGGCATGAGCCAGTCAGGGTTCAACAGACTTTTTTTGTTTGATTTTTACTTCACAGTATAGAAGCTAACTAAATCAGTGCTTCATAGCCAAAAGATTGTCATAGTTGTAGAATATAGTGGTTACATAGAATGACTTGATTGTGTACATGGTCATGACACAGTCTTTCATGCTCTTCTCACTTGTATTTCCTCTGTTCTGGTTTGCTCTGCTGTGCCTCACACCTCTAGAAATACAATCCTATGGCTACTCATTGCCTTAACTTATAATTTTGCTTCCAGTTTGTGCGGGGACGGTGCTTTCAGTCCTGGTACCAAATGCCCTAACATCCATTTGTTATGAACAGTAGTTCATTCATCAGCTTGATGATATCTCCTTCTTATGTATTTACATATTAAATTCTTTCAGTGGTCAGTGCTTTTAGTTATCATAAACATTCACATGGATTGAAAATACCTGAAAAAAAAAAAGGGGGAACAGTTGGTTGCATTTGAAGAGCTTAGCCAGAATTGTTGTTTACAGTTAGAGTATTAGAAGGCCAGAAAGCAGTCAGATCAGATGAGCAATATTGCAGAAGCCCAGAGCTGTCATGCTCATCTGCTGTACTATCCTACTTCCATCAGTGAAAAAATCAGGATGTAAGTTTTGGTATGGCACTGTAGCTGTTCTGTACTTCCTAGAGATGGCACTCAGTAAGAGGAAATCCCAGGCTGCTCTCAGACTCTTCAGCTTGGAATGATGCACCCCTTGAACATGTAGGGAAACCTCCTTCAGATGGTAAAATTATTTGCAGTATGGAGACACTAGCAATATGTTATTCAATCCCAGTTGAATAACTTAATTTCAGAAAAGTTCACTTTCCCTCTTTATATTACAATTTGTCCAAGTGCCTTGGTAATGAACCTATATGCTTTCCTTTCTGGATAGATATTGATGAATGCAGCAGCATCCCAGAAATCTGTGAAGGCAATGAATGCACTAATACCCTGGGAGGTTATTTCTGTGTCTGCCCACAGGGCTATGTCACATCTGCAGATGGCTCGCGCTGTATTGGTAGGTATTCCACCCTGTAAGCTCTTAGAGCTTTCAAGGTTATTAAGGCAATTTATACATAGCAGCAGAAGAACTTCTGTCCCAACTATCTAGCATTCCATCCCTGCCATGCCTCATGACCTCAGTGTATGCTAACTCACTTATATCTTTTATGCAGGTACTTAAAATTCATATCATCCTTCTCTGGTGATTGCCACTGCAGCCATCTTTATGCACATGGTAGATTCCTCTGTGCTAACTGTATTGTAGCCTGAGAACTTCTGCCTGAGATGTAATTTGTCATTTGATAAAACCAAAAGCTAAACTCTCTTTGGTTCTAATGGAGCAAACATTTGTGCTTACTTGGTATTTCAAGTTCAAATGCAAGAACTTTCAGTAAAATTACAGCTTTTACAGGAAAATCTATTTAAAACCTGTTTCTGTGTTACAAGAAAGATGTATGCTTATTTTTACATGTGGTAATTTCTTCTATACAGCTGCACGTACCAAATACATGTAATAAACCATTCTGATGAATTAACTAAAAGTGCTGTGTACCATGTATAAAAAAAAAAATTAACAATTGCTAGTAATAGTTTCTTTTCTATATCCCATGTGGTTCTTCTTATTTTAGACATCTCAAGGTACTTTGTTCTCATGTTGGGAAAGGGATAGGAATTCTACAGGGATTTCTGAGTTACAGATAAGTGGTGTAAGTAACACAGACCTACAAGTCTTTTTATGCACAGTGTAGTCAGCTTTTGTTATCCAGATTGTCTGAAGATTGGTGGGTTTCAGGAACAGTGAGAACTGTATCAGGCTGACATACAGTAAATGGGTTAGCCTATCTCTTCCCCCCTCCCAGTGCAGAAGTAAGGGAAAAGTAACACACAAAACTCCGAGTTGAGATAAAGAGAGTGAGATAAGAGTTTAATAAAAAATAAGACAACACAATCATAATGCACAGTTGCCTTAGCTTAGCCTACTTGTGGAAAAAACTCAGTGAAATGCAGGAAAGGAGAAAAAGCGCCATAAAACAGAAAATCAAAACCAGTGAGCTACCTGACTCCCACCCATCTCACCGCCATGCCTGCAGAAAGGAGCCAGCACCCAAGAAGTGAGAACCCAGAAGCAGCAACCAGAACAGGAGGCCTCTTGTGTTACAATCTGAACATCAAACACTGTAATCCTTTGCTCCAGCCAGTATTTAATTTTAAAACTGGCATGTGGCAGGACAGCTTTGAATAACAGCATCAAATGGGAATTCAACCCTGTGGCGGTTTAGGTTAAGTGCCTCCTGCTGCTGCCACACAAGATATGCCTCCTCTGTCCCAAGCGTCCAGCCCAGTGGGTGGACACAGGAAATAGCATATTTCACACCCATAATGTCCTGCTCCCTATAAATTTATCGGCAAAGTCTCACTCTCTCTCTTTCTTCCCTCGCTGCTCCCATGGGAAATGTTCCCTATCTGGTAATGGAAGGAGAGTTATCTCAAGGCATCTTAGGCCTGGCTAGGCAGGAGGAGAAGGGGGAAGGGCAATCTCAGGTCTGGCCAGCTGAGATTAGCCTAACAGTGGAGGGGGGAAGAAAGAGCCCTTGGGGTTTTGGATATACCCTCAGGTAGGGAGAAGTGGAGTGCTGGGAGGCTTCTGGGTATGCTGTAAGGGATTCTGTATGTTTTGGGATCTTTTTAGTCACTGTGCTTGTAGCTCTCTGTAAAACACTTACTGCTTTTCCATTTAAATTTTCCATCACTTTTGCAATCCATTTGTGTGAGTCTCAATTTTCTGCCCTGGTGGGAGGCAAGAGAGAATCTGCCTGAACTCAAACCGGGACAAACCCATGACAGAATCTATGATTTCCGGTACAATCAAAAATTCTGTGGATTTTGGTGTGGTTTACAACCTGTTTTCTGAAGTCAGCTTGCAACCCCAGTTGTACACATATCACATGCCCAAGTCAGATAAGGCAGACCTTTGTGTCACTCTCCTTGCCTTAAGTGAAAATGTGTCTGAAAGTTCCTTTGCTCTCAAATATTTATAGTATTGGGGTATAATTTGTATACTCTAGAACTGGAAATACTACAGAATGTAATCCTTATTAATAGAATTATTCTTCCCTGTTTATGATAAATACTTGTGCTTCTGGGCATAATGAAAAATTTCCTTAGTTTGAGAGTGATGCAGTAGTGAAACAGGCAGCACAGAGAGGTTGTGGAGTCTCCTTCTCTGTAGACTTTCAAAACCCACCTGAACTGTGCAGCCAGCTGTAGATGGATCTGCTTTAGCAGCAGAGTTTGACTGGATGATCTCCAGAGGTCAATTCCATTCTGTAATTCTATCATTCCAGATCAGAGGGCAAGTACATGTTTCTTCAGTGTAGTGAATGGTCACTGTGCACACAAGCTTCCTGGGAGGCACACCAAAACACAATGCTGCTGTGAGTCTGGCCAGTGCTGGGCCATTGGGTCTGTTCCAGAAATGTGTCCTGTCAGAGGATCTGGTGAGTGGCTTTTTGGCTGATTGTTTTTTTTTTCCCCTTCTTGCTGTCCATTCTAGTTGGTTTTGAGGTCAGGGGAATATTTTACACTGCTTTAAAATTTAGGCTAAATGGAAAATAAGCATTAAATTATTATTCATTCTTGGTTTTTTTAATACTGATACACAATCTGTGAACCCTTTTTTTCTGGTTGTGATTTTTTGGGACTAGTTTCTTTAACATAGTTTTGTTGACTGGAAATAGGTCTTGAGAAATGGGAAAGATTTTGTGGTAAAGCTGAGAGGAAATAACTCTGAGGGTCTGTAGTTAATTTTTATTTAAAGGAACAGCTGCTCTCTTGTTCCATTAAATGTTGGGTTATTTTGAACTAGAAATGTGTCAGTATTTAATTTTTTCTTTCAACTCTTCTCATAGAGCAGTAATACAAATCCATGGTGAAATGTATTCTCAGTTTATCTATGCATCAAGATTACTGAGTGACCAGGGAGTCAGAGTGATGTTGGCAGCACATCGACAAAAAAGCTTCAACAAATATTTGTAAATTACAGAATATCCTTTTATTGTTTTTACTGTCCTTCCTTAAATAACAACTGTGACAATCGTGATATCTGCGTGAGTTTAGGAGTGGAAGAAGGAACACATAATATCAAAGTGACAAGGAGCTGGTGTTATGGTTTTTGTAGCATACATACAAAGATCTGTATCATCCCCATAAGCTGACTCTGAAGAGTTGATTTACTTTATGCTTCTCTGTGTGCTCCTGTTTAATAGACGAACACCGAAGACTTTGTATGGATGGTGTTCCTGCTGGAGATAGCTCCAGAGGTGGTGGTGGGACAGGAGGAAACCGTTTTCTTCCACATGGCAATGGCAATGGCTACAGCCCAGGAGGAGCAGGATTCATTCCCATCCCTGGAAGCAATGGTTTCTCCCCAGGTGTAGGTGGAGCAGGGGTAGTGACAGGTGTTCAAAGGCCCACTGGAAATGGCCCAATAATTACAGGGCTAAGTAAGTACTTGTATTGCCGTGTCTGGTTTCTCTCTCTTTTTTTGAATTCCTTATATTTTTCCCTTAGTTTTAAATCTGGAGATGATACGGTGTGCTTAACACCAAAGAATGCCTTTGTATTCAACTATACTTGAGAGACTGCAGCTGATACATTTGGTAGTTCAGGAGCCTTTTTGTTTTTTAATAAGCATTCAGATACAGAGATCTTTTTCTTCAATTACAGAGTCCTTGAGACTGTGCTGTCCTAACTGAAGTTAAACCGTTCTCTTTCCATGTTCTTCCAAATGTAATACCTGTTCTGCAGGAACACTGCATTGGCTGAAAGCCCAAGAGGAGTAATATTCAGACAGAAGTCTCATATATGTAAAGTTGCTCATAACATGTGTAAGCACATGTCTAGGATTGGAACCATACAGTTAATAAAATGCAAGGAGTATCACTAGGACAAATACACCAAAAATAGAAAATGCATAGGAATAGACTGCTTCAGTTTCTACCAAGATTAGGATTTATTCATGAGGCCACTGGCAATCTTATCAGATTGTATACATAAATGGTAAATCTCAGATTATATACATAAATGGTAAATCATAATTAAGACTGCTTGCTTCATGTGTTCTTTGTTTCTGAGAATTTCTTTGTTTTGTTACTGTCCTGTCAACAGAAAATGCTTGGAAAAAATATTTGATTTGGTGCATATATTTATGCACCTTATAACATATTTTCTGAAGCCAATCTTGAGATTTACTTCTATTTGAAAATATGGATATTTGCCTCATGTTCTCTTTTTGTTTCTAGCAATACACAATCAGACAACAGATATCTGTAAACACCATCCCAACCTTTGTTTAAATGGACGTTGCATACCAACCCTTTCTAGTTACCGATGCGAGTGCAGCATGGGATATAAGCAGGATGTAAATGGAGATTGTGTAGGTAAGTATCTATTTCTAAATGTACATATTATTTGCTTTTTAAATACTAATATTTTTCTGCTTTAAATTTTGTTATTTTTTTGGGTTTTCTTTACTGCATATTCTTTTTTCCTCCAATACATACTAATTTTAATGATATTGCTCATGTGATGGAAAGTGCAAAGACCATGCTATTACCTACAATAGAACAGTTTAAAATCTTCATGAGAGTTATCTGATTCCATTAAAAAAATGGCAGAGGAAATCTTTAATCATAAATATTAGCATTGAGTATTCTTGTGCTTGGTGAGTATTATGCGTTTTCTCTTCACATTTTTCTAAGTGTTCCATGTTGGGTTTTTTTTTATACTCACATAGCTCCTTTTTTGCTACAGGAGTTAGTATCAAGTGTGTTCAAGGTAATGAAAAATAGAATTTACTTTTTACCTATTTGTAAGAATAAATGCCAGTTTGAAATACATAATTTAAAGCATACATTAGTTAACTTTTGGTTATATTCATATTTTATGTAAAAATGCTAAATGCTAACTTGAAATATGTAAGTCTGCAGTTTTATTCAGTTACTGTGGACTTCACTTTGCAGTGCCAAACGCTCATCAAGTATTTCAGGGCAATTTCTTTGGGGTGGTTAGTTGCATAGAGAGGGATCTGGCATGCAGAATACAGCTTAGTAAACATACAGGATGCTAAATAGAAAGCTATTTGAGATCTGTGAATGAAAAGTATTGCACAAGAGCTTGTTAACAGTAGGCTTTTCTCACTGAAATATGCTTCTAGAATCAATTCCTAGATTACATGTGGATTAAAGGAACATACAGAAACAAAAGAACATAGAAAATTGCAGCTCCATTAATCTTTAGAAGAATCTGATAATCCAAGTCTACACAGTTGACAGTATGCTAGTGAGAACAGAACAGGCAGATTTAGCATACATGCAGCAGGGTGGGTATCAGTCACAAGCTGATCTGGGAGCACTGCATCTCTGAGCTGAGAATTCTTCCACCTCTTGCTGAGTTGCAGACCAAGTATCAGGACCTGCCTCAACTTAACAGGTGAAGTGCAACACTGCTGAATAGATTTTATTTTGTTTTTTATTTCAGTTGATTTCCTAGTTTCTAACCATGATTAACTTCTCTGTCTTCCTTTCTCAAACAAACAATAGACTGTACCTGAAAGTCAGCTAGTTAGCAAGTCCCATTAGCTGGGCCATTCTTTAGCACCAGAGAGGCCATTCCTGACAACTGTTTGTGTATCCTCTTCTTAAGGAATCTCAGTTGATGGGGATTCCACCAGTTCCCAAGGCAATGCTCCAATGGTCAAACTCCCAGAAAATTTTCAGAATGTCCAGTATAACTGAAACACCATTTTATAACAAGTTTCAACACATTGTTTCTCATCTTACTCCTGGTACATAAATGTCAGTACCTTTCACTTTGCACTTTTGTGTGTTTTCTTGTGCACTTTGACTGTTACATTTGTTCTTCTAAGTTGTCCTCTATGATAGAGCAAGCCCAAGTTTTTTAGCTCTTTTGATAGGGGTGAAAGTTTCCTTTACCTCTGATCTCTGGCTGGGAAATTCAAGTCTGTTGATGCATTCTTGGGTCTCCAGAGCTATAAGCCCATTGCAAGTGGGGAGTGGAAGTTTTATTATCAATCTGTCTTACTCTATAAATCTTTCTTTGTAGTCTAAGCCCACTCTCTAAGCCCACCAGCCTTGCATTCCAAGCTAATAGTGGTAATAGTGGAACTGCGCCTGATTTTCAGCTGGAGGTTCAAGTGCCTGAAAACTGTGAAACTAGATTGACAGGTGCATGGCAAAAAAATAATTGTCGACCTGCTGTTTCTCTGGCAGACGCTTATGTGCCCAGGAAAAGGTGTACTCACTTGGGAAACTTAGTCTTAACTTTGTAATGCACAGCTCAGCATGAAACAGACTGAAAACTGGGGCAATCTTGGATGCAATGAGATCAAAGCAAAGACTGAACCTGATTTAACAAAAGTGGAAGATACTGTGCCAGACACAGTAATGTCCTAGTCTGAAAGTGAGGGAAAAAAGCAGTAATGGCTTCCAGCAAGTTTAAGGGTCACTTTGCCTATATTTTTCTGTGTGAAAAAAAAAAAAAAAAAAATCAGTCATAACTAATTATTTTCACTCTTCAGTGGGGATGCCTTTTGAGCAGCTGCTTGTATTTAGAAGACTTTTTATAAGAGAGTGTACTTTATGAATTTTTAACTTAGATAACATGGCTTTGTTTCACCATTACATTCTAATTGCATTATAAAAAAGTAGCCAGAGTACCTTCTGTGCTGCAGTGATTTGTGAGTGGTAGCTGCTATCAATCACACAGAAAGTTTTCTTGCAAATGCAGGCAGGAACTTAACTGCATGGAATTTCTGTGTGTACTGATATATTTTAAATTAAATTAAAGGCTTCCTTGAATGTAACTTGGATACTTTTCTTACTACAGAAAGAACAGTCTTGGGGCATTGGAACAGGAGCAGCACTTTCAGGCTGCCCTATCCTTTGCTGCTTGCTCCCCAAGCAATACATTAGGAAGCCAGGAATCATTAGATATTTTTGTATAAAGTTACAGAAAAATCTTTATTTCAGAATTGTCCTGCCAAATGAACAAGTATTGCCTTGACATACTGCTCTCTAACCTAAACATATATTATGCTGATCTCATGCTGGAACTTGTCTGATGAGCAAAGACCTGGAGTGTCATAAGTGTTCTGACTCTGAAGGTTAGTCCTTTTCCCCAAAGTGATAGGCAGCTGTAATATTATGACATTCCTTTACTTCATTCTGTTTATGAAAGATCTGGAAAAAATGATAGAGGCTTTGAAAGATGCAGCAAGCATATAGCTATGCTGTGTTGGATTTTAGTTGTTTTGTGAATACTGTAGTATAATGAGGAGTTTGAGGATGCCATGATTTGCTCTGATTTTGAAATGCCGATTTTACATTGTATTTGGTTTATTCCAAAGAGGAATGGATGGTATTTCAGTTAAATAAAACTATGTTGAATGAAGTGATGTTCACTTTCACTAGGCAATTGTTTCATGTTTTGAAATCCTTACATGTAATTTTTGTATTTCAAGATTTGTAAAAATCAGGTAGTAGCATTTCACTCCTTAAAAATGTCTGCCTAGTTGGACTAACATCTTTGTGTCCTTAGAAAAGTAATGCTTTTGATGAAGAACAAGTTTTAGTAGGTAGCATTTCATGGTTAGTTACCATCTTTTTCACTTAGAAACTTCTAGACTTGAAAATGATCTTGTATATGCTGTGAAGTCACTAATGCTGCACTGTGCTGCCAACAGATATTGATGAATGCACATCAAACCCATGCTTTAATGGAGACTGTATCAACACACCTAGTTCCTATTACTGCAAGTGCCATGCAGGTTTCCAGCGAACTCCTACCAAACAAGCTTGCATTGGTAAGAAAATTTACATCATGTCTACTGACACTGTGGATGTTCTAACCCCTTATGTCAGATCCCATTGAAGTTTGAAAAATAGTTACCAGTCAATTTCAATGAATGCCAACAATTATACTAGTTGGAGCTCTAGTTCAGGGCTACAATTCTATTTGTTCTGTTCTTGTCCTTCAAGGTTTATCCATGTCGTGGGTTAACACCCATTCTGAAAACAAAGGGGGAGGGCCTGTGAGTGCTTTGCCCTCCCTGCAGGGTGTTTTCGCCCTGAGAAGCTGAGTCTGTTCCACTCCCTCCTCCCTGCCCAGCTAGGGTATAAAAAGCAGGGCATTGCAGCTATTAGTTCTCTTTTTGGCTCCTGCCTCTCCTGGATGAGAGCTACTGTGGCTGCTTTCCTGCTCCTCTGCCATGTGGTCAGGCCTGATCCTTCTCCCTGCTGCCTCCACACCTCTTCAGAGAGAGACTGGTTTTGTATTATTCTTCTTTGTCCCCCTCCCATCCATCCTTGTTCCTTGCCCTTGTGAACCTTACCTGTTATTGTTTTATATATATTGTTTAAAGAAAACTCTTTACCTCTCTACTTCCAAGCCGACTCCAAATTATTGCTTAGTTCCTTTTTTTCCTTCCTTTTTTTATCCTCCCTGCTGGGGGGGGTGGGGGGGGACAGGGAGTGGGGGAGAGATTCTCAGCCTTGCCCCCATCTGAGCTCTTAACTCCCTGTTAAGGCTTAAACCACCACAATCCATTATGATGGAATGTCTATCACTTGGCTAGGGAATACCCCAGCTGGGAGTTAGAATGTTGAAACACTGGCACAGGGTGCCCAGAGAGGTGATAGAAATTGCATCCCTAGAAGTGCTGGAGGATATGTTGGGTGGGGTTCTGAACACCCTGATATAATAGAAGATGTCGCTGCCCATCACAGGAAGGCTGGACTAGATGACCTTATTTAGAGGTTCCTTCCAACCCAAAACATTCTATGATTCAGTGGAAAAAAAATAAGGAAATAGACTATTTGTATGGGAATGTGTATCTATCTATCTATGCATGTATGTAGCAGATGAATGTGTGAATAGGTTTTTAAGGGTACTCATAAAATAATTGCTGAGCATTGCAAAATGTAGAATTCATTGTACAGCTCTGTAAAATAATATTTTTCCTACCTTTGATGCAATATTTCTTAATCATCTTTGGAGAACGTTTTCTGGCGTTGATATTTAAGTAACATGCCAGCATTATTCAAAGAACTGGTTGTCATTATATAAATTTTAATCTAACATTAAATCTCTGATGGATTTTTTTGTTTGTTTTGCCTTTTGCTTAGATATAGATGAGTGCATCCAGAACGGTGTTCTCTGTAAAAATGGCCGGTGTGTAAACACTGATGGGAGTTTTCAGTGTATTTGCAATGCTGGGTTTGAACTGACTACAGACAGAAAAAATTGTGTGGGTAAGAATCTTCCGAAGAGTGGGGCAGGCTAATAATGCCTGCTTGGTGATTCTAGAAATTGAACTTCATACTACAATTAGAGATCATTTTTAGAAATAAGGTATGACCCGAGGTAAACTTTTAGTCCCTCCATACAAGTAGTTACTTTATGGAGCGGCATGATTTTGAATAAAACTTGAGACAATTTTTACTTCTGAAGCTCCCTCTGTTCTCAAAAGCCCCAGGTAAACTCACTGCTAGGAATAGCTCTTCTCCCTAAAGCTACACAGCCACTACTTCGTATGTCAGCACTGATGAAGAAATGATTTTTAAAATTGCCTATACTGTGTCAAAAAAACTTCCTAAATAAACAAGAAGCTCATAGTTCTGTCAGGTGGTCAAGGCTTTTTATCTTGTCATGTATGAGAGAATGAAAGATACACCATGTTCATGGTCTGCTCAAACATGCAAAGTAGCTGGTCACAACAAGAAAAAAAATGTTTCTTTGTCTATAGAGTAAAAAAATCTCCAGATTCTTATCAGAGTTATGAGTAGAATTTAGTCTTCTAGTGAACAAATGTTATATCAGTCCTGATTAGTTTTACTGTTATCTTCTTGAAGGTAAAGTAATGCAGTTTTCTTTGCGATATGTTGCAGACCACGATGAGTGTACCGCTATCCACATATGTTTAAATGGGATGTGCATAAATGAAGATGGGAGTTTTAAATGCATCTGCAAACCAGGATTTGTTCTGGCTCCAAATGGGCGTTACTGTACCGGTATGTAGAGCTGAGAGGTAATGCATTAAGACAATCTTGACTGAAAATGGCTTCTTCTGTACCTTCATTCATGCCAGTATAGCACTGCCATACTAACATGTTACTGACTCAGTACAGAAGACTTTTTAAGCTCTCTAAAATAGAAATAGGTCCTTATGCTACAGAAATAAATAAGTTATTTAGTAGTATTGTGAAAGCCACAACAGATAGTAAACCAGATTTTGAAAAGTCTTAGAATATTGTAAATGCAGAAAAAATGCAGAGCCTTTGTTAATCTTTCATATAGTGCTGTTAAAGTGAGCAGCAATGTGGGAAGTTTAAAAATATTTTACATTCATGAACATGCATAAGTAAGTTTTCCACATCATTATTCTGTCAATTTAGAGTGCCTGACAATTAAGACATCGTATCTGCCACATAGCATTACAAACTTTTTAAAAGTGAGGTCATTAAATACTTAAACATTTCAAGTTTAGCTTCAGTTCAGGAAAACTACTGGAAGATTCCCATTGCTGCCAGTAAGAGCAGGCTTGGGCTTGAATAATTTCTAGTAAGTGCAAAATTATTTAAATTATTTGTTTTCTGATTCAAAGTTGCACCATTTCTAATAATTGTGGTTTTCTCAATGTACATGCAGCTGAGATGTTGACTTAGATAGGAATTGATTACTACTGAAAAGTTCTTCCAAATTAAATTTTACTGTAATATAGATGTTGTGATTAGTGCTTCCTTAACCAGACTTTAAAGCAAAGTTATCGTGGGATGGACAAAGGCAAATCAGTGATTTTATTAACTTTTCTTATAGAATCTGAAGCGCCTCAAACCCTACAGTTTTTCTGAGGTTTTGCAGGAGGTTTTTTAAGGAGCAGGGGGAATTTTGATGATATTTTTATTAGAAAGAAACCAAGGAGATCCTGTTGATTTATCTGTTTACTGTAAAGTCATTTGGTAGCGTTCTAAAAATATTGTTATCTTGCTTAAAAATAGCTATTACACTGTTGAATTGTTTTGCCTCCTGATAGATACTGATGAATGTCAAACATCAGGAATTTGCATGAATGGTCATTGCATAAATACCGAAGGATCCTTTCGGTGTGAGTGTCCACCTGGCTTGGCTGTTGGAGCTGATGGCCGTGCGTGTGTAGGTGAGCTAAGACAATTAATTTGTTTTTAGTGAAAAGCAAGTGGAACTATCAAGGTTTTTAATTTAAAAAATGTATCAAATTATACCCTTCTGGATAACATTAAACCACAGATGATTAGTTCTAGGGTAAATCTGGACTATTTGTCTTTTGTGCAGCTCTGAATGTTTGTGGATGTGCATGTAGAATAGAATAGAAAGAATAGAATAGAATAGAATAGAATAGAATAGAATAGAATAGAATAGAATAGAATAGAATAGAATAGACAAGGTTGGAAAAGACCTTCAAGATCATCGCGTCCAACCTATCATCCTACACCACCTAATCAACTAAACCATGCAACTAAACCATGGGCTGCATCAAAAGACGTATTGCCAGCAGGTCCAAAGAGGTGAGACCTCACCTGGAGTACTGTGTACAGGTCTGGAGCTCTCAATACAGGAAGGACATGGACCTGATGGAGCAGGTCCAGAGGAGGGCCATGAAGGTGATCAGGGGGTTGGAGCATCTCTGCTACGAAGACAGGCTGAAGGAGCTGGGGTTGTTCAGCCTGGAGAAGAGAAGGCTCCAAGGAGACCTAATATTGACCTTCCAATATCTGAAGGGGGCCTACAAGAATGATGCAGAGAGACTATTTACATTGGCCTGTAGTGATAGTTTGAGGGGCAATGGTTTCAAACTAGAGGAGAGTAGATTTAGATTGGATGTTAGGAACAAGTTCTTTACCATGAGGGTAGTGGAACACTGGAATAGGTTCCCTGGGGAGGTGGTTGTGGTCTCATCCCTGGAGATACTGAAAGCGAGGCTTGACAGGGCTCTGGGCAGCATGTCCTAGTTGAGGATGTCCCTCCTTAGTGCAGAGGAGGTTGGACTAGATGACCTTTAGAGGTCCCTTCCTACCCAAACTATTCTATGATTCTATAACTGCTCTATGACAGTTCTGACCCAAGTCTCAGTTAATGGAGAGGCAGAGCGTTAAGCTTCAGCAGGCAATCACACCTGGAATGAGGCTTCCTTGAGTGAAAACCACACTTCTGTTGTCAACACAACATGTAAGCTTCAATTTTGGTACATGGCCTTGTGTGCTGGATGCTGCTGGTTACTGGACTGCCATTGGAGCTGGTTTTTGATTGGGCCACCTAGTTATGTTATTTGATAGGTTCATGAAGCAGTGAAAAGAGAGGAAAGCATTGACTTAGCTCTGCAGTAATCATGCATATTTGTCAGTGCTATGACTGTTTTTGCTGGTGGATAGAAATATTTCCTATATGCCTATGTTTTATCTTCTTGTGTCCCGTTAAAGACAGACTTTCTCACAGTGTTTGAAGGTTATCTCACAGACTCTGGGACTCTGTAATGCAAGGGATTCTATGACACAGCAATAAAGGACTTTTGGGAGGACTTCTAAGATTCTCTGCATTTCTGGAATCCCATTGCTATACAGCAATGGGGTTTGTGCCTTCATTCATCATCCAATGGCCCCTGAATCAGAAAAACAACAAGATGCTTGAAACAAAGAGTATATTGATAGCTCAAACAAAGTCTGGTTGAAGTAAAGGAATCAAAACTAAAGTCTGTTTATTCCATCTGTATCCTGCCGTTCTAAACTACACATTCAGGTGAACTGTCCCCTCACATTCATTTTTAGAAGATCTCCAGTAGTACTCTATAAGCAAATATCAAGGAGACATCTAACCCTGGAATTACCAAGAAAGCATAATAAAACCAAAACCAAAACACATAAAAAGCAGTCTGAGAAATATTATCATAGTTTATAACAACAGATGGTTATACCTGCAAAGGTAGAGCTGAAGTCCCACCTTGAAGGTGCATCTTATTGCACCTTACTGTTGAAGCTGGTCACATTGTTTCATGTGACTAAATTTATTGCAAGATTAGCAGTATGATGAGTCCTACAGCAGTGTGACTGTCCTGTATAATTTTTTCTGATGTCTTTTGTGGCATGATTGAAGACCTTGCAGGTATTTTCTGATTTCTTTGTGTGATAAGTAGTGGTTCTCCTGGCCATCATTTGCACCCTTTTCCTCAGGGATGGCAGAGTAATTTCCATGGTAACTTTTCAATGATAAACCTTCAGACATTTCTTATAATCTAGGTAGTAGTGCTGCTTTTCCCACTACCTAGTTGTGTGTAAGAATTGATAAATTGATATTGCTGGCCAGGTATTTGGACCTCTTTGATATCCTAACCCTAATCTAGCAGTGGCACCAGCTGACGTGTCAGCCTGTTAGGAAAGCCATGTCACATAAACACTGGTCTGAACAATCTGCAGAAATTGCATTTTTAAGGGCAGTAGGAGGCTGTGCTTCTCATTTTGGAAAGATGGCTTCCCATACTACCAGCCCTGGGCTGCTGGTGAAGTTACCCTACATGAGGAACTATTTTGGAAGTAAATAAGAGATCTGCATGCCCAGGTTATGGTTGTAGTAGTTTTTCAAAGGGAAAAAATCAGTCATCACATGCTGACTCAAGCCATTCTTTATTTCCTGAGGAGATATGTGTTGATGCATTTACAAAGCTGTTCTGGTGTGTAGGTGATTTTTGCTGCTCCAGTGAAATACTTTAAACACATAAAATATGCCAGTTTAGGAGGTTTTAAAGGGTTCTGGAAAATACTCCAAGGGCTAACCATTTTGAGCATTGGCCATAATGCCACCAGGATTATTGCAGCAGATGTAGCCAGTGTAACCATTCTGGTGAACAAATTATTATTTTTTTCCCATTGAGATAGTAGGCATACATTTCCCTCTCAGCCTAAGGAAATAAATAATTTCCTCACTTGTCCTTTCTTAGATACTCATATGCATAGCACATGCTACGGAGGCATCAAAACAGGAGCATGTGTCCGTCCTTTCCCTGGTGCTGTGACAAAGTCTGAATGTTGCTGTGCCAGTCCTGACTATGGTTTTGGAGAGCCATGTCACCCCTGCCCTGATAAAAACTCAGGTAAAATTTTGTGTTTCTTTAAATAATGCAGTGAACATACAAACTTCAAACAAACAAACAACCTTTTACAAATCGGGCTATTCATTTATTTCATAGTTGAAGAGAAGTGTACAGGATACATAATAGAATTATACACTAATTCTGGAAATAGTTGCTCTGGCATTTTATGTGGTGTTTGTGCTTTTATGCATTGTAGTGTTTGTGGTGTTAGGTCATAGGCTGGACTTGATGATCTCAAAAGTCTATTCCAGCCTCAATAATTCCATGTGATTCTGTGTGATAAGTGAACTTCGTTCCAGAGCTGGCCAGACTGACAAAATTCAAAATTATGAGCCTGCTATGAAACTGAGTCCCTGAATTAAGTGTTGACTATAAGTCACAATATTTTAAAGAGAATAGCAGAGTTCTCTGATGAATCTGTAAATTCCCTAGTCAGATCAATGCAGTTTGAATGTGCAGCCCATACTCATTTTAGAAATCTGTGTTTAATAAGAATCACTTCTGCAAAGAAACCTGGGGATTGATTTATAGAACCCTCTTGAGTATGGAACTGAGATAATGCATCTTAGATAGTATTTCCATTCAGTGTAATTTTCTGGTGCAGCAGAAGACTGTTTAGTAGAAATGAAGTAAAACTGGTGTGGCTGAAAGGAGTAATTTAAGCAGATGTTACTGTTGGTATTAAAGCAGAATTGATTGATAATTCTTGTCATCAAATTTCAGTTTTTTATGTATGTGAAAGTTCAGGGTGGAGGCTGCTTGACCTGTTTAGTTATATATCTGTAAACAGTTATTCATATGAACATTGGCATTTTATAGGTCATTTTGAAAGAAGATCATGTGGATTTGGTTTAGAATTACAGAAGGTGAAACACTGGAAATAATGTTTTTCTTTTTTTCCCCAATATCTCTTGCTTCAATTGAGTAGCTGAATTTCATGGCCTGTGTAGCAGTGGAATAGGTATTACTGTGGATGGACAAGGTATGTCGCATGTTTTCTATAATGTATGTGATTCAAGGTTAAAAAAATGCACTCAGAGTTGTATTTTTCTTTCCACTAGATTTTTTTGCCTCAAGATGGATATGTTGATTTTAGTATTTTCATTATCAAAGTACAGTAATTAAATGTTGTTTAAAGGAAAAACCATAATGCATTCTCTACAACATTGGATTTTGTCATACCCTTGACAAGAAAAAAAAAAAGTAACCCATTTAAAATATTTCACCTGTAGATTATTTTGTTTAGAATAGGCATAGGACTTCTCCCAGATTTGGGGAATGACAGGACCCATTTGCATTTGCAGTTGATTTTCTGTCAGCTGGGATAGTAACAGAGCAGTTTTTCACTCCAGACCCAGTGCTCAGTGGAGTGTTTCAATGGAAGGATCATTTCTCTGATGAGTTAAAGTTGGAAGAGAGCATACTAAAAAAGATTCTACTGGAATGAGCATCCTGAAAGAGATCACTTGCATTTAGAACTGGGAACTGTAAACCTCCTGCTCCTTCTTCTATTACTACAGAGAAAACAATTTAAAAAATAATAGCTGAGCCAGGACTGAAGCAGGGGTGACACATGCCATAGCTGCCAAATAAGTAGAGCAGGTTGAAGGAATGGTGGAACACAGCATTATGGTTTCTTGCTCGATAGTTCCTTGGTGAATAAAGAAAGTTGCAACCAAATTAAAGCACATGCTGCACATTTAATATTTTCAGGCATTCAGTTTGTATAGCTTTTATCCCTGTCAACATTAAAGCTAAGTGTTCAGCAGAAACAGAATGATAGTCTCTGATCAGTAACAGCCTACATAACTTTTGAAATTAGTACTATAATAAAAGAAATTCTGATTGTTTCCAGGGCTGTAAGTGTATATGCATACTTTTTCTTCTCTATGAACTCATTGTTTAACACGTTGCAAAACTTACAATTTGAAATCCACAGAGTTTGTAAGTTCTCTAATTTTCAGTAAATTATATCAGGTCTGTTTGAAGAATATCTAAATCTCATGGAGAAAAAATGGCAGTATGGCAAAATTATGGCCTACCATAATACTGCTGTACAAAGAACATCCTATAATGAGAATTTGCCTGTAATATGGTAGGGTTGTTATATGTTCTATTGGATACATGGAAAATACAAATTCTCATTAAAATTATAAAGCCAGTTATGGTCTCTATCAACTGCATGATAAAGACTGTAATCTCATGGTGGTTCATGACTCAACTAGATTTCCTCTGTTTTGGTTTCAAATAAAATTGTAGTATTTTATGCATGTGTTATGCAGGTGTGTTGCAGCTACTCCTGTCACACTTTATATTAGGGGACTTTGTTTACCAATTTCATTTCCTAAAGGAAAGTATCCCATATTCAGTCCCTAATAAAAATTCTGGTTTGTTCTTCATACATTCACATTATCAAGAGTGGGAATACTTTTATTAGCAGAACTTTTAGTTGATACATGGATTGTCAACTGAATTGCAGTCCATCATCACATCCTTACTTCTCTCATGCAACTTGTGTTTAACAAGTGCAAAACTCTCATGTCTTTATGTAAGAGAAATCTGGACATAGGTGAGGACAGAGACTTTGCAATTTGGTTTAATATAAAAAGTAACAGGCAGGGCTGGACCTTCTGAAATCGTTCTGGTGCTGGTTGCCTGGGAGAAGATACCAACCCCCACCTGTCTACAACCTCCCTTCAGGTAGTTGTAGACAGCAATAAGGTCTCCTCTGAGCCTCCTCTTCTCCAGGCTAAACAACCCCAGCTCCCTCAGCCTCGCCTCATAGGGCTTGTGCTCCAAATCCCTCACCAAGTTTGTTGCCCTTCTCTGGACACGTTCCAGCAACTCAACATCTTTCCTAAACTGAGGGGCCCAGAACTGGACACAGGACTCAAGGTGTGGCCTAACCAGTGCAGAGTATAGGGGCAGAATGACTTCCCTGGTCCTGCTGGCCACACTGTTCCTGATGCAGGCCAGGATGCCACTGGCCTTCTTGGCCACCTGGGCACACTACAGGCTCATGTTCAGCCTACTATCAAGCAGTATCCCCAAGTCTTTCTCTGCCTGGCCGCTCTCCAGCCATCCTGACCCCAGCCTGTAGCACTGCCTGGGGTTGTTGCGGCCAATGTGCAGAACCCAGCACTTGGATGCGTTAAGTCTCATGCCCTTGGACTCTGCCCATCTGTCCAGCCGGTCAAGGTCCCTCTGCAGAGCTCTCCTACCCTCTCACAGATCAATACCTGCCCCCAGCTTAGTGTCGTCTGCAAACTTACTGACTCAATAGACCTAATCCCCTCATCCAGACCATTAGTAACGATATTAAAGAGAATGGGGCCCAGCACTGATCCCTGGGGCACACCACTAGTGACTGGCTGCCAGCTGGATGTAGCACCGTTCACCACCAGTCTCCGGGCTTGGCCCTCCAGCCAGTTCCTAACCCAGCACAGAGTGCTGCTGTCCAAGCCACAAGCTGCCACCTTGGCCAGGAGTTTGCTGTGGGGGACGGTGTCAAAGGCCTTGTTGAAGTCCAGGTAGACCACATCCACAGCCTGCCCCACATCCACCAGGCAGGTCACCTGATCATAGAAGGAGATCAGGTTGGTCAGAAAGGACCTGCCCTTCCTAAATCCATGCTGGCTGGGCCTGATCCCTTGGCCATCCTGGACGTGCTGTGTGATTGCACTCAAGATGACCTGTTCCATAATCTTGCCTGGCACTGAGGTCAGGCTGACAGGTCTGTAATAATTCCCTGGCTTGTCCAACTGGCCCTTCTTGTGGATGGGCACCACATTGGCCAGCTTCCAGTCTTCTGGGACCTCTCCAGTGAGCCAGGACTGTTGAAAAATGATGGAGAGGGGCTTGGCCAGTTCATCTGCCAGCTCTCTCAGCACCCTAGGATGGATCCCATCCAGTCCCATGGATTTATGGGGGTCCAAGTGGCTGAGCAGGTCTCCAATTGCTTCCTCCTGGATTACAGGGGAACTATACTGCTTGCTGTCTCCATCTGCCAGCTCAGGAGGCCACTTGTCTGGAAGACAACATGTCCTGCTATGAAAATTGAGGGAAAGAAGGTGTTAAGTACCTCTGCCTCTTTCTCATCTTTAGTTACAGTATTCCCCTCTGTGTCCACCAAGGATTGGAGGTTGTCCTTACCCCTCCTCTTGCCATTCATTTTTATTTTTTAATTAATTAAAATTAATTTATTGAATTAATAATTTAATAAATCAATTAATAACTTTACTCCTTAATTACTTACTGAATTAAATAATTTATTAACTTAATTAACATTCATTAAATTAATTAATTTTATTTGTATTTGTAAAAGCATTTTTGTTATCCTTCACAGCAGTGGCCAGTCTAAGCTCTAAAGGGCCTTTTCCCTCTCTAATTCTTTTCCTACATGACATAGCAACATCCTTAAACATTTCATGGGTAATCTCTCCTTCCTTCCAAAGATGATACACCTTCTTTTTTTCCCTTAATTCACTCAGAAGCTCATTGCCCATCCAGGCTGGCCGTCTGCCCCGGTGGCTCATCTTCCGGCACATTGGCACAGCCTGTTCCTGCAACTTCAAAATTTCTTTCCTGAAGTAGTTCCAGCCCTCCTGGACCCCTTTGTTTTTCAGGGCTGTTTCCCAAGGTACCTTCTGAGTTAGTTCCTTCAGTAATCTGAAGTCTGCCCTCTGGAAGTCCATAGTGGAGGTTTTGTTGCTGCCCCTCTGTGGTGGAGTAGGAAGGTTCCCCCTCACACACAAAAGAATTCCACAGCTAACTCAGCCGGAGAAGCAGATGAAAGCTATATTTTACAAGCAGATATGGAATGCAATGAATATGTACAAAAACATACAATATTTACAATATATACAGAAATATACAGGAAACCTTTCCCCAACCCCCTGCGGCCAGGGGGGTTCGGCCTTTCCCTCCCTTCTCCCTCCCTACCTCCCCTTTTTCCCAAAAGGGTTAGAGAGAAAGAGAAAGGAAGGTAATTAAAAGGGGAAAACTTTGTTAAAGCTCAAAGCGAATGCAAAAAGTTAGTTTTCTCTTATCTGGTTAGCAAGAATCGTTCCTGCGTAGCAAGCTGTTGCTTCAGAGAGAAAAGCAGGCCAGCTCACAGAACAGGGGGAAGAAGAAGACTGACTGCCCCCCCCCCCCGACTGAAAGACTAAACCAGAACCTACAGCCGGGTTCCACCAATGAAATTGGATTAGCATATCTCTTGTTTTCATTTATATACCAAAATATTCAGCCAGAGTGTTCAGAAAGTGTCCCTTTCTTAAAGGCACAGCCTAAACCGGTCACAATCCACCCCTGCTAAACAATTTCATTGGCTGTTCGTACTGTCCATCCAATCTAAAACAATATCTACAGTTTGTAAGCAAAGTTCATAGTCCATTCCGGCTATCCTGAGGTGTAGATGATTCAGAAGTCCAAGAAACAAGAAAATTGGAAAACAGTTTATCTCTTCGCAGACGAAGCGAAGAAAAGGGAAAACAGGGAAACAGGGAAACAGGGACTCTCAGTCGACTCAGGGCTCTCAGGGTTCGTGCACTGTAGATTCCTCAGGGATTCTTCTTTTGGGCGCGACGTAGCTGTACAACACTCTGAAATCAAACTCTTTCAGCTAAAGTTAAATTTCTTTGTGGGATACACTGAATTTCACCATTCTCTTGCATTACCCAATAAGTGTGACCCGGACCTTCAGCTGAAACCACCCCTCGGACAGGTTTAGCCTCTCCTGAGGGAGAAGATACCCAAACAGTTTTACCCAATAGATTCTTTTCTCTAACAACAGGAACTCTATCACCTTCTACTTTCTGTAGCAGATCTGAGTGTGCCGGTCCAGCTCGGTTCACTGAACCTCTACTATTTACCAGCCAGGTTGCTTGTGCTAAATGCTTTTCCCAGTTTTTCAAAGATCCCCCCCCCATGGCTTTAAGAGTGGTCTTCAACAAACCGTTGTAGCGTTCAATCTTCCCTGCAGCTGGTGCATAGTAGGGAATGTGGAATATCCACTCGATGCCGTGCTCTTTGGCCCAACTCTTTACAAGGTTGTTTTTGAAATGAGTTCCGTTGTCTGACTCAATCCTCTCTGGAGTTCCGTGTCTCCACAGGATTTGTCTCTCCAGACCGAGAATGGTGTTACGTACAGTTGCATGTGGAACTGGATCAGTTTCCAACCATCCAGTGTTTGCCTCTACCATAGTAAGCACATACTGCTTACCAGAACGAGAACGTGGTAGAGTGATGTAGTCAACTTGCCAAGCTTCACCATACTTGTACCTGGACCATCTGTCACCATACCATAAGGGCGTAAGTCGTTTTGCCTGCTTAATAGCAGCACAAATGTCACAGTCATGGATGACTTGTGTGATAGCATCCATGGAAATGTCTATGGATCTGTCACGAGCCCACTGGTAGGTTGCATCTCTGCCTTGATGTCCTGATGAATCGTGAGCCCACCGAGCTAAGAATATCTCACCTCGGTGTTTCCAGTCGAGATCAAGATCAGAGTCCATGTCTACTGGAGAAACTCTTGCAGCTAGATCTGCCTGATGGTTGTGTTGCTGTTCCTCAGTAGCTTTGCTCTTAGGAATGTGAGCATCAATGTGTCTCACCTTCACTGGAATTCTCTCGATTCGATCAGCAATGTCCTGCCACAGGTCAGCTGCCCAAATGGGCTTTCCTTTTCTCTGCCAACCATTCTTTTTCCAGTTCTTTAGCCAACCCCACAGAGCATTGGCTACCATCCATGAGTCGGTGTAGAGATAAAGCTTTGGCCATCTCTCACTTTCGTCTACGTCGAGAGCTAGCTGGACAGCTTTTACCTCTGCAAACTGACTGGATTCTCCTTCTCCATCCTTTGCTTCTGCAACTCGGCGTATTGGACTCCACACTGCAGACTTCCACCTTCGCTTGTTTCCGACCAGCCGACAGGAACCGTCTGTGAACAAAGCATATTTCTTTTCATCATCAGAAAGGTCATTGTAAGGAGGAGCTTCCTCAGCACGAGTTACTCTCTCCTCTGGAGGTTTAGTACAGTTGGTACCTTCAGGCCAACTTGAGATCACCTCCACTAGACCAGGTCTTTCAAGATTTCCCATTCGAGCTCTCTGTGTTATCAGAGCCATCCACTTAGACCAGGTGGAATCTGTTGCATGATGTGGTGTGGAACCTTTGCCTTTGAACATCCAATTCAAAACTGGTAATCTGGGAGCTAAGAGAAGTTGTGATTCAGTTCCAATTACTTCAGAAACTGCTTTTACTCCTTCATAGGCAGCTAGAATCTCCTTCTCTGTTGGAGTATAATTAGCCTCTGAACCTCTGTAACCTCGACTCCAGAAACCAAGAGGTCATCCATGTGTCTCACCTGGAGCTCTTTGCCACAAGCACCAGGTTGGACCATTGTCACTTGCAGCCGTGTACAAAATGTTCTTAATGTCTGGACCATCTCGGACAGGTCCCAGACCCATTGCTTGAACTACCTCTTGCTTTATCTGGTCAAAGGCTGCTTGTTGTTCAGGTCCCCAGTGGAAATGGTTTCTCTTTCGAGTCACATCATACAGAGGTTTCACAATCTGACTGTATCCAGGAATGTGCAGTCTCCAAAATCCCACTATCCCCAAGAAACGTAGAGTTTCTTGCTTGTTCATGGGATTTGCCATGGTAGAGACTCTATTTACCACATCCACTGGAATGTGTCGGCGTCCATCCTGCCACCGCACTCCCAGAAACTGGATCTCTCTGGTAGGTCCTTTCACCTTGTCTCGCTTGATGGCAAAACCTGCATTCAGAAGAATGTCAATGATTTTGTTACCTTTCTCGAAGACTTCCTCAGCAGTTTTACCCCAGACAATGATGTCATCGATGAACTGGATGTGTTCCGGAGCACCACCTTCCTCCAGAGCATCGTGGATCACGGCATGACAGATGCTTGAGCTGTGGATCCAGCCCATGGGCAATCTGTTGAAAGTGTACTGGATTCCTCTCCAGGTGAAAGCAAACTGAGGCCTGCATTCCTCTGCTATGGGAATAGAGAAGAAGGCATTAGCAATGTCTATGGTAGCATACCATCTGGCCTCTTTGGATTCCAGCTCATACTGCAGTTCCATCATGTCTGGTACTGCTGCACTCATAGGCGGAGTTACTTCATTCAGGGCTCGGTAGTCGACTGTCAGACGCCAGTCTGCATTCTGCTTTCGCACAGGCCACACTGGACTGTTGAAAGGTGAATGAGTTTTGCTGATGACTTTCTGACTCTCCAACTGATGAATCAGATTCTGAATGGGCAACAAAGAGTCACGGTTGGTTCTGTATTGTCTGTGATGCACAGTCTGAGAAGCAACTGGCAATTTAATGTCCTGAATCTTGTGTTGTCCCACAACTGCAGATTCATCAGAAAGCTCAGGTCTAACAGACAGCTTCAGCTTTTGTCCATCAACTTCTACAGATGTTACTCCAAAAGGCCATTTGTAACCTCTAGGGTCTTTGAAACGCCCTTCTCTCAGAAAATCAATTCCCAAAATACAAGGTGCGTCAGGTCTGGTCACAACTGTATGCTTCCTCCACTGTTTACCAGTTAAACTTATATCAGCCTCCACCTTAGTTAACTCTTGAGATCCACCAGTGACTCCCAGAATAGTTATAGCCTCTGATCCCTGATAATTTGATGGCATTATGGTGCACTGAGCCCCTGTGTCAACCAAGGCCCTGTACTTCTGAAATTGTGAAGTGCCAGGCCACTGGATGTACACATCCCAATAGATTCTGTTATCTCTGTTACCCCTCTCCTCCCCCTGGCGGGAGGCAGGGCACCCCTAGTTATGGGGAACATGCCCACATGTGCAATGAGCACATGATGCAGTGTTAGAACTGGAGCCACTGTTGGAACTATTAGAGTTGTCCTGGGGAACTGTAGAAGTAACAGCTACCCTTCTGGTATTGCTACCTCGGGTTCTGCCACTTTGCAGTTCCCTCAGTCTCCTGAAAAGATTAGCAGTTGGTTGACCATCCCATCTGTTCATGTTCTCACCAAACTGATCACGCAGAGTTGTCCAAATGCTCACACGTGATTGCCTTGGTGGTCTGTTTTGTTTGGATCTGTTTTGGAATGACCTGTTTTGGAATGACCTGTTTTGGAATGACATCCTTGGAGGACGTCTATTCCTCACAGAGGAAACCTGTATCCATCTGGAGGAAGAATTGGAATTATCTCTTTGTGTCAGTTGGGAGATGGTATTTTTAAATTCATCCTTCAGCTCTTGCATGCAATTCTCAATTTTTCCAGACAGAGTTTCAATGGCTGAAACCAAAGAAACACGTGTCATGCTATCCTCCAATTGTCTCATCTGATCAGTGAATTGGCCAACCGTAGGAGAAGCTCCACCATAATTTCTTGCCACAATTCTGCTTGCCAGAATATTTGCATAATTAGGAGGAGCAAGTTTGATGAGCTTCTTAGCAAGACCAGTTCCTACAGGAATTTCATCAGGATTCAGAGTCTCATGGCCACCATAGAGTACCTCTCTAACAGCAAATTCTCTCAGACGCTTGATTCCCTCATCTATGGTAGTCCAGGGTTTAGGATTCCATGGAAGATCATCTCGGGAAGGATATCTCATGAGAGTTGCCATTAAAAGGCGTATCCAGAGAGTAACCTTGCCGAGAGTCCTGCCTAGATGTCTATCTATTCCATTATCCTTTGAGAGAGTTCCTAGTTGGGCTGCTGACTTGTCTACCAGAGCTGGAGCACCTGTATCATAACATCTACTAAGCCAAGCTAGGATTGGCTCCTTATCTGCTCTGATGTAATCTGTCATCTGACAGATGTCATCTGACAGATGTCATCTGACTCCTCCTCTGCCTCTTCCTGAAGTTCTTGTCCCAATAATCTTACTGTCACTCTCCTAAGAATCTGCTTAAGGTCAGGGGTACCACCTTTAGTTGTTCTGCTATCAGCAATTTGCCCTGCATCTCCATCCAGTGAGGATCTCAATAACTCAGATATATCTTTAAGACAAACCTTTTCCTCCATCTCAGCAGGGTCTCTTTGAGCAGAAGTTCCCTCACCGGGATCAGCGTCAGCATCTGGATCAGCTTTGCCCCTTTCCAACTCTCGTTTTTAAAACAGCTACCTGCTTAACAGGAGCTGTGTTTGGATTTACAGCTGGCTTAATAGAAGCTGACAAGTTTTGAGACGAATCAGCTGCTGTGGAGGGCACTTCCAGTCCTGCCGAAGAAGAAGGAGGAAATAGCTTTGCCCCATTAATGGCTGCTGAGGGCGTGGAAGCCATGTTAGGAGCTGCCGCTGCCGCTGGCTGATTGCCAGAGCCACCAACAGCACCGTTCAGAGCAGCCTTTCCGATGGACTTTTTAGCCTTATCGTTAACTGATACAGATTCTGCATTTTCCTCATCATTGGATACCTCTGGGGTAGAGTTACAGCTGTGCTTTCTGCGTTTCGATCTACGCTTAATTACAAAGCACGCTTTCGAAACTTTTTTCTCCCGATACAGAGCATATAACAAGTACGCAATCACCATCACCAGCAGCAGATTTAAACACATCACATAAATCACCTTTGGATCCCAGCCATCACTTAAAACAACCCTTTCGCCTGCCGGGATCTTAAACTCCTTTATCTCTATGGGCAGAGTGCTGGAGGTCACATTCCCGTATCTGTTAAGCCAAAAGAATCCCAGGCACCGGTCGTAAAGAAGCTGAATCTTATACTTAAACCATAAATACAATCTATACATCAAGTATCTGCCTAAGCGATCGAAAATCATTCCCATGAAGTACTTGTAGACCAGTACCGAACAAACTGAAAAGACTAAACGCTCTAAAAGCCAAAACACTTTCATGTTTGCAACTCCGACTCGAGCAGGCAATAAATCAAG
Source organism: Picus viridis (assembly GCA_033816785.1). Lineage (NCBI taxonomy): Eukaryota > Metazoa > Chordata > Aves > Piciformes > Picidae > Picus > Picus viridis. Next base: position 31,741,901 of record CM066606.1, read on the forward strand.
CAACCTTTTTGCCCAGCTTCTGGACAGCAATTATCCACAAGCCGCACGTTGGACCGCCAATTAAAAATATTGTGGTGGAGTAGGAAGGTTCCCCCCACACACACAAAAGAATTCCACAGCTAACTCAGCCGGAGAAGCAGATGAAAGCTATATTTTACAAGCAGATATGGAATGCAATGAATATGTACAAAAACATACAATATTTACAATATATACAGAAATATACAGGAAACCTTTCCCCAACCCCCCTGCAGCCAGGGGGTTCAGCCTTTCCCTCCCTTCTCCCTCCCTACCTCCCCTTTTTCCCAAAAGGGTTAGAGAGAAAGAGAAAGGAAGGTAATTAAAAGGGGAAAACTTTGTTAAAGCTCAAAGCGAATGCAAAAAGTTAGTTTTCTCTTATCTGGTTAGCAAGAATCGTTCCTGCGTAGCAAGCTGTTGCTTCAGAGAGAAAAGCAGGCCAGCTCACAGAACAGGGGGAAGAAGAAGACTGACTGCCCCCCCCCCCCCCCCCCCCGACTGAAAGACTAAACCAGAACCTACAGCCGGGTTCCACCAATGAAATTGGATTAGCATATCTCTTGTTTTCATTTATATACCAAAATATTCAGCCAGAGTGTTCAGAAAGTGTCCCTTTCTTAAAGGCACAGCCTAAACCTGTCACACCCTCTTAGCTTGACTGCATATTGAAAACTCAATTATTTCATGGTCACTGGACCCCAGACAGCCTCCAACCACCACATCTCCCACCAGCCCTTCTTTGTTTGTAAAAAGAAGGTCAAGCAAAGCCTTACCCCTGGTAGGCTCATGAAGCAACTGGGATAAGGGACTGTCCTCCATGCACTCTAAGAACCTTCTAGACTGCCTCCTCTCTGCTGTGTTAAGTTCCCAGCAGATATCATGCAAGTCCAAGTCACCCATAAGAACAAGGTCTGATGATCTTGAGACAGCCTCTAGCTGTCTATAGAATAATTCATCAACCTCTTCATCCTGGCTGTGTGGTCTATAACATAACTCCAACCAGGATGTCAGCCTTGTTGGCCTTCCCTCTAATTCTCACCCACAGGCACACAACCTCATCATCCTTGATCTCTAGTTCCATGGTGTCTAGAGCCTCCCTGATGTACAGGGCCTCCTCTCCACCCCTTCTCCCTCACCTGTCTGAGATAACAAGTGGAGGACAGCTTCTTATCCCAGGTGCTGCGCGAGCCTACCAGGGGTGAGGCTATGCTTGACCTCCTCTTCACCATCAGGGAAGGGCTGGTGGGTGATGTGGTGGTTAGAGGGTGTTTAGGCACCAGTGACCATGAGATAATTGAGTTTTCGGTATTCAGCCAAGCCAAGAGGGGCAGCAAGAAGACCTCCACTCTGGACTTCTGGAGGGCAGACTTCAGGCTACTCAAGGAACTAATTCAGAAGGTTCCTTGGGAAACAGCCCTTAAAAACAAAGGGGTCCGGGAGAGCTGGACCTACTTCAAGGAAGAACTCTTGAAGGTGCAGGAACAGGCTGTGCCAGTGTGCCGGAAGATGAGCCGCCGGGGCAGACGGCCAGCCTGGATGGGTAATGAACTTTTAATAGAACTAAGGGAAAAAAAGAGGGTGTATTATCTTTGGAAGAAAGGGGAGGCAACCTATGGAGTGTTTAAGGATGTTGCTAGGACATGCAGGAAGAAAATTAGGGAGGCAAAAGCCCATTTAGAACTTAGACTGGCCTCTGCTGTGAAGGACAACAAAAAGTCCTTCTAAAAATACATCAACAGCAAGAAGAAGGGGAAGGACAACCTCCACTCCTTGGTTGACACGGAGGGGAACATTGTAACAAAGGATGAGGAAAAGGCAGAGGTACTTAACACCTTCTTTGCCTCAATCTTCACTAGCATGGCAGAACGTCTTCCAGACAGCTGGCCTGCAGTGCTGGCAGAAGGAGCCAGAGAGCTGCATAGTTTCCTGCTGCTCCAGGAGGACGTTAGAGATCTTCTGAGCCGCTTGGACCCCCACAAGGCCATGGGACTGGATGGGATCCATCCTAGGGTGCTGAGAGAGCTGACAGATGAGCTGGCCAAGCCACTTTCCCTCATTTTTCAGCAATCCTGGCTCACTGGAGAGGTCCCAGAAGACTGGAAGCTAGCCAATGTGGTGCCCATCCACAAGAAGGGCCGGTTGGATGAGCCAGGGAATTACAGGCCTGTCAGCCTGACCTCAGTGCCAGGCAAGATTATGGAACAGGTCATCTTGAATGCGATCACACAGCACTTCCAGGATGGCCAAGGGATCAGGCCTAGCCAGCATGGATTTAGGAAGGGCAGGTCCTTTCTGACCAACCTGATCTCCTTCTATGATCAGGTGACCCTCCTGGTGGATGTGGGGAAGCCTGTGGATGTGGTCTACCTGGACCTCAGCAAGGCCTTTGACACCATCCCCCACAGCAAACTCCTGGCCAAGGTGGCAGCCCATGGCTTGGACAGGATCACACTGCGTTAGGTTAGGAACTGGCTGGAGGGCCGAGCCTAAAGAGTGGTGGTGAACGGTGCCACATCCAGCTGGCGGTCAGTCACTAGTGGTGTGCCCCAAGGATCAGTGCTGGGCCCCATGCTCTTCAACATCTTTCTTGATGATCTAGATGAGGGCATTGAGTCCATCATCAGTAAATTTGCAGATGACACCAAGCTGGGGGCAGGAGTTGATCTGCTGGAGGGCATAGAGGCTTTGCAGAGGGACCTCAACAGGCTGGACAGATGGGCAGAGTCCAATGGCATGAGATTTAATACATCCAAGTGCAGGGTTCTGCACATTGGCCGCAACAACCCCAGGCAGTGCTACAGGCTGGGGTCAGAGTGGCTGGAGAGTGGCCAGGCAGAGAGGGACCTGGGGGTGCTGGTTGATGGTAGGCTGAACATGAACCAGCAGTGTGCCCAGGCAGCCAAAAAGGCCAATGGCATCCTGGCCTGCATCAGGAACAGTGTGGCCAGCAGGAGCAGGGAGGTCATTGTGCCCCTGTACACTGCACTGGTTAGGCCACACCTTGAGTCCTGTGTCCAGTTCTGGGGCCCTCAGTTTAGGAAGGATGTTGTCTTGCTGGAAGGTGTCCAGAGGAGGGCAACAAAGCTGGTGAGGGGTTTGGAACACAAGCCCTATGAGGAAAGGCTGAGGGAGCTGGGGTTGCTTAGCCTGGAGAAGAGGAGACTGAGGGGTGACCTTATTGCTCTCTAGAACTACCTGAAGGGTGGTTGTAGCCAGGCAGAGGCTGGCCTCTTCTCCCAGGCAGCCAGTATCAGAAGACTTGATGGGGTGCTTGGCTGCATGGTTTAGTTTTTGGGTGGGTTGGATTGGTTGATGGGTTGGACACGATGATCTTGAAGGTCTCTTCCAGCCTGGTGTATTGCATTGTATTGTATTGTATTGTATTGTATTGTATTGTAAGTGTAAATTGTGCCTGACTGATCTGGTGGCTTCTACAATAGAGCAGACAATGAAAGAGCTACTGATATCATCTACCTTGACTCCTGTAAGGACTTTGAAATGGTCTCACATAATATTGTTCTCTCTCCACAAATTTGAGATAGACAGGTTTTATGGGTGGACCAATAGATGGATAAGGAATTAGCTGGATGGTCATATTCAAAGAGTTACAGTCAATGTCTCAATGTGCAAGAGAAAGCCAGTAACAAGTGGTGGCACCCAGGGGTGCTTACTGGGACCAATACCATTTAGTTTCTTTATCAGTGACATAGACAGTGGAATTGAATGCACTGCTAGTGGATTTTCATATGACTCCAAGCTGAGTGGTGCAGCTGATTTGCTAGAGGTAAGGAATGCCATCCAGAAGGACCTTGACAAACTAGTGAATGAACACGTGTTCGTGGGGCTGGCTTATCCTGTCAGTATTCTTCTGTAAGCTTAAATATTTGTGACATGTGATGGGCATTAAAGGAAAATACTTTAAAATGATACCTTTTTCCTCTTTAAAAAATAAACAATAGGGCAATGAGAAATTTTAATTGCGTGTTATTAGCATTATTTACAGTTAGCATAGGAGGAATTCAGCACGTGAAATTAATTTACTGGGTTTTCCTATTCAGTGTGCTTGATATCCTGTTCTTAATCATATGGGTTTTTTTAAGACAATATACCTGTGGAGGACACATACATATCTGTATTCTTGAAATGTCTGCCATGCATGGACTGTACAATTTAGATTTTAACACATGTTCACTTCATGGATAACAAAACCAGGATTAGAGGAATAATTTAACACATCATTATTTGTGATGTAAAAAAATTGAAATATAAAGTGCTGGTTTCAAAACAACTAAGCAGCTAGACCTTCATGAAGCTGTCATAATACAGATTGACAAAGGTTATTCTGGGAAGAGATAATTATTACTTAATGACTAACCATGAACTATTTTTAGATCCTGCTACTAAAGAAAAAAATCTGATAATAAGATGTGGTGCAAAATGGTGGTTAAAGGCCTTTAAAATTTAGTTACAGATTTTGAGCAGAAAAGCAGAAAAATAAAATATTATTCTAAACAAATTCACTGAGAAAATATATGGAATAAGATGAGCTGTACCATAATAATTCTTGCCTTTTTTTCTCTTCTGATCTCTGGCTGTTTTGCTTTGCTTGGGAGAGGTAATCTGCATGCTTTGGCTGGCCTTGGCTAAGCCTAACTTCTTTGCTCCTTTCTCTTGTCCCTTTTGTACAGGGGGCTAAGGGGAGAGGCAGGCAGGGAGGGAGGTCCTGGTGCTGTTTATTAATTGTAAATACCTGTTTAATATTGTAAATACTGCATATTTTGTATATATCCATTGCATTCCATTGTAAAGCGTAGTTTTTGCTTGTAAATAACAGCTTCATTTGCTTCTAACTGAGTTGGTCTGGCAAAAGTTAATGCTGGGGGAAACTTCAACTCACCACATAAGAATATGATAATTAATTAGACTTCAGAAATTAAGATTTTGCCTTTTTGCTTGCTCAATTGCCGGTGCAGAAGACTTCTTATCTGTCAACCCAATTGTTACTTTTGAGACCAACAGGGATTGCATGTGAGATGAAGGTGTTCCATGGAATTTGTGCTCACTGGTGTATCTAACATCTGTATTGCAGATGTTGATGAATGCTCAATAGATGGGCTGCTGTGTGATAATGGGATCTGTCGAAACACCCCTGGAAGTTACAGCTGCACTTGTCCCAAGGGTTTTTTGTTCAGCGCTGAGACTGACACGTGTGAAGGTGAAAAATTTGTGTGTTATGTTAATGTTATAGCTTACTATATAACATTAATGCTAAACAATAGCAAAGGATCCACAGTGGGGATACATATAAGAGGAAAAGACAGTACTAAGGTGCTGCATAAATAATTTGCATTTCTCTTGTAATTTCTCTGTAGTATTTTTGGTGTAATGGGTCTTGTAATTTAATTTCTTTCAAATTAATCTGTTCATTTTCATATGGAAATTCTTCCTTTCCCTAGATAAAACATTTTTAAGCTGCAATAAAGGGGAATATGCTTACCTTACACCATCTGACAGGGACATCTAGTCTGACATTAAAAGGGAATGCATCTCTTTTCATGACAGAGTCACTTTTTCTTTTCTCCCTTCAGTCTGTGGTGGTAGTTAATTCTAGATCAGATTCTGGTAATTGTGAAGCTTTCTTTATTTTTCCTTTAATTTTCACATTATAATCACAATTACTTTCTTATATTACTAATGAACACAGGTGTTAGAGCAATGAAAACATCTTCTGTTTTAATTATTAGAATTGTAAAGCAAGGCTGTACAAAAGAAGTCAAAACAGAAGCATTAGCTTGCATGTAATTTTTTAATTAGTATTCAAAGCACCAGAATTTTACTGGTCTTTTGCATTTTTTAAAATTTGATTCCATGATCTGTTAATCTCAACATTTGTTGTCAATAATCCTTTGTTGTGAAATAATCTATTATGTAAACTGACTGATGTCGTTGTCCAGATTTATCTGAATCACTGTTATTACTGATAAGACAGAAGTTACTCCAATACAACTAGACAAATATATAGAAAGAAAAAATGAAAGCACTCTAGATCATTCTTGCTGTGTAAGATTTGTACAATTAAATTAGGCCATTTTCTTAGCAGCATATGCTGAACAGGCTAACCTTGCACTGAAGCAGGTGATGAGCACTCATGGTCTTTGCCACTTTCCAGCAGACCTGTGGAATCCATTAACATAGGGGGGCAATAGTATTTTGAATGTCTCCAACTGTTTGGAAAGTGATCATGTGTTTACTTTTGAAACATCTCACAAAATGGGTTAAATTCTGTCGGTATCAAATAATTCATCTTTCCACCCCTTCTATTCAAAGGAAATTCTGGTCCTTTATATTGTAGTACATGTGGTCACTTTTAAAAGTTAACATGCCTTCTCTTTCAGTATGGTACAAATCAGTAGCACCTGTTCAGAGTTGGTCTTTTCTTACATCATACCTCCATGGATTTATATTAAGCTCTCAAAGTTGTTTTAAGACTTAGTTTTCAGGGTCTGTTTAGTTTCAATGCACTGAAAGATTTCTAGTTGTGAAATAGCGTTCCACCTGACCTTAATGTACATGTTTCTTAAGGAGTTTTCTAGACAGAGAAAGTGTAGTATGGTAAAGACAGATGCTCATTACCAAGTGAAAAAGGCCATCAGCTTCAGAGCACAATGCCAGTCAAAAGGTAGATGAAAGAGATAACAAAATGCTAACCTAGCCAAAAATAGTGACCTCTTCTCCCTAGCAGCCAGCACCAGAACAAGGGGACAGTCTCAAGCTGCAACAGGGGAAGTTTAGGCTCGATGTGAGGAGAAAGTTCTTCACCGAGAGAGTGATTCGTCATTGGAATGGGCTGCCTGGGGAGGTGGTTGAGTCACCGTCCCTGGAGGCGTTCAAGAGGGGACTGGATGTGGCACTTGGTGCCATGGTCTAGTTGTGAGGTTTGTGGTTACAGGTTGGACTCGATGATCTTCGAGGTCTCTTCCAACCTTGGTAATACTGTGATACTGTAAAATGTATCTAGATTTTAAAATTTAAAACATACATTTATTTTGTTAATGGTAATAAAAACTGAAGTTCTACACGGAGAGAGTGATTGCCCATTGGAATCATCTACCCGTGGAGGTGGTGGAGTCACCTTCATTGGAGGTGTTCAGGAGAAGACTTGATGGGGTGCTTGGCTGCATGGTTTAGTTGTTGGGTGGGTTGGATTGGTTGATGGGTTGGACGCAATGATCTTGAAGGTCTCTTCCAACCTGGTGTATTGTATTGTATTGTATTGTATTAATATAAAGGGTCCAAATAACATTTTGACAAGAACAACAACAAAGTGTTTTCATGGCTGCATTGAACTACCACAGCCTTAGGAAAAAAGTGATCTTTTCTCTCTTCAGGACATCCTTATCATCATTGCAGTGTGTTTTCTCTTGTGCTAGAAGTTTGGGGAATCATGATGCAGTAAACTTTGCTAACCTAATCTAGAAGAACCTAATCTAGAAAAAAAATCCCCTTTTTTTTTTTTTTTTTTTTTTTGAGGGTAGCATATGTGGGGAAGAGTATGAGGGAGTTATTTGGGAGTGGAAATTAATGTAATAGTTCATTGAGGACAGGGTGACTTCTTTAGATAGCATTGCCATCTGATATTCACTACAAAATCATCAGATCCAAAAAAAACCCCAAAAAGCCAAGAAGTCACAATTCAGATAAATTGGAATTTACAATAAAATATCTGAAGAGAAGATACTGGCAGAAATCCAAATGGCAGGTGTGTCCTTTCTTAATGGAACCTTAGTGCCTTTTTGTAAGAAATATCACGATTTTAAATTGTGTCTAAGGAAATTAGGTGCATTCATCAAATTAGCAGTTTATGTGTCAATTCTAGACATATAAGTATAATTTATTCAAAGTAACACTTTGTAGTGCTTCTGAGAGTCAGAAAAAAAAATCTTGTTTTCTCATTAATCAAAAAATAACAACAAACTGACCATTATGTAAAACTTCAGATTTGTAAGAGTATTTCCTTTCTGAACACAGTTTAGTGTGATCACCCTAAAAGACTTCTCATTTTTTATTGCCAGTACAGCAGAATCTGAAGAAATTTCCAGGTTTTCTCAATATTGTTATCTACATTAAGGATCTGTCATTTTCATCTTGAGTCCCATGGTTAGGTGAACATTTAAATCAGCTGATTGGGTAAAAAATTACCAGGAAAGCTTAGTAGAGAGTTGCATAAAAAATGTGTTTATTGTATTCTTTCCTAATGTCAAGCAGGTTGACAGTAGAGGAATAAATTCATTCATCTCCTTCAGTCCAAATTCTGGTTTCAGAGATATGTAATTTGATTTGCAGTTACAGGTTTATAAGCCATAAGCTTTGTGTTGTGCTCTGAAAATTCTGTGATGCTTATTATTCACCAGTACAGTTTTAATTATGGTAACTCTCATGAGTTATCATGAATAAATAGCATTAATACTTCAAGTGAAAATTTTCACCGATTTGTTGTGGGGATTAGGGAAGTTGTGAAGATTGAGATTTTTACAAGCTCTATGGTTTGGATTGTGTTTTCAGTGACATAACTAGTTAAACACAAACCAGATGTGCTTTGAAGTTCATTTCCAGGAATTTGCAGTCAACTGTTTGAATTTTTGTTTCTCAGACATTGACAATGTACATTCACTTTACATTGGCGGGAAAAAAAACCCAAACATAAAGACCACCACCCTGATAAATATTTTCATATGTAGTGACTCAGTCTTGTTAAAATAAGCATTTAATATTATTATAAGGTGTATGGAAATTATTTTTGGAGTGTGTTTTCATTGTGCATATATTTTTTCATCTGATTCAGCAGAGCACTGCTGAAGTGTGTTCATCCTTTTTTTTTTTTTCCCCTGAATGGTGGTTTTGGGGAGTATTCAATGCAGTCTTACAAACATGGTAATATACAAAAGCATCAGTTTTGTATTTTTTTTGTTTGTCTACATCTTTTTTTTCCTAACATAGTGCTGAAGCATGTCCAATACAGAAAGTAAAAAACACTGTGATTTTGGGGGTTAGAGGCCTAGAAACAGACAGAAGTTAATGCCTCCAGACACACATAACCTACTCACCAGTGAAAGCTATTCTGGCTCTTTCTAATCTATAGAGAGAAATGGGATGAGTATTTCACCTTCATCAGGTCAAAATGAAATAAGGAGTCTGTTTCCATGACACATCTTCCCTTACCTCTGGCCTTCATGAACAACTTTTACCACTCTCATTCCAGAAGATGAAAAGTGACTGTAGTCAGTGATGGGCTAGCATTGGCAGTTGAGAGTGGTAGGAACTGAGAAAAGGAGAAAAAGGAGGAGGAAGGGTGAAAGGGGAATGTCCCTTGCTGGTAGCAACTGAGCAGATCAAGTCTTCTGTTTTGCCAATGAACATGTTTGATGCAAACTTGAATGGGCATTTAGAGTGGATCATCAGAGTTTGGCCTGAACTGGAAAGGAAGTTCTCCCAGTCTAGAAAGTGGTGAACTCTGACAGTGATGTGTCAGCTTTTTATTCTTCACCATTTCTGCTTGCCCATATGTTGTTTGAGTCTATTTCTCTCCTTTCACTGTCTTTAGGCAGAGAATGAAGAGCATGGCCCAAGAAATCCAAGGGACTTCACTCTTCATAAGATGTTGAACTTTATATTTTTTGGCCCCTCTAATTTTTGTGGTACAGATTATGCCTGATCCCTCATGGGAAAAAGTAGGGAAAGAGCACTTGCAGCTGACTGGACAGAGAAACAGACCTGCATCAAAATGCAGAGACTGGTCATAGAGTCATCACAGAATTATTTCAGTTGAAAAAAACTTTTAAGATTGAATCCAACCGTTTTCTAATTCCACTAGGTTTGGTGCCAAACCATATTCTCTAGTACCACATCTCTGCATCTTTCGAAGACCTCCAGGAGTGGTAGTTTAACCATCTTCCTGGGGAGCCTATTCCAGCATTTGGTAACTCTTCTAGTAAAAAGTTTTTTTCTAATATCCAATGTAAATCTTCCCCAGTGTAACTTCAGGCCATTTCCTCTCATCCTGTCACTCATAACTACGGAGAAGAGACCAATATCCACCTCATTAGAACCTCCTTTCAGGCGGTTGTAGAGAACAAAAAGGTCTCTCCTCAGCCTCCTTTTTTCCAAAATAAAGAACCTCAGTTCCTTTTCCTGCTCCTTACAAGACCTGTTCTCCAATACCCTTTGCCATCTTCAATGCCCTTCTCTGGACCCATGCCAGGACCTCTATGTCTTTCTTGTAGCGAGGGCCCCAAAACTGAACACAATACTGAAGGCATGACCCTACCAGTACTGAGAGAAAGGGCACAACCACTTCTTTGTTCCTGTTTATCACACAATTTCAGATACAATCAGGGATGCTGTTGGCCTTCTTGGACACCCAAGCACACTGCTGGCCCATATTCAGCCAGTCATCAATTAACATCCCCAGGTCCTTTTCAGCTGGGCCACCTTCCAGTCACTCTGCTGCGAGCCGATAGCATTGCATGGGCTTGTGTGACCCAAAGTGCAAGACCTGACATTTAGTTCTGTAGAATCTCATACGTTTGGCCTCAGCCCATTGATCCAGCCTGTCCAGGTGTCTCTCTAGGGCCTTCCTACTTGCAAGCAGATCATCATTCCCTCCCAGCTTAGTGTCACCCTCAAACTTACTGAGGGTGCCTTCAATGCCCTTGTCCAGATCTTTGATGTAGATATTAAAAGAGAACTGTCTCCAATACTGTGGAACACCAGGGCTGCTGACTGGATTTAACTCTTGAGATGGTTTGGTCCTGGCTGGGGGCCAAATGCCCACCAAAGCCACTCTGTCACTCCCCTTCTTAGATGGACAGGGGAGAGGAGAAAATACGACAAAAGCCTTTAATAACATAGAAGCTATTTAATAATAATAATAACAACAACAATAACAGTAATAATAATAATCACAAGCAAAGTGCCTGCCCAGAAAGCAAAAGTGAAGCTGTACATCGTTACTTTCAAAACATACTCCAAATCCCCAGCAGCTCTTTTTCAGAGACTTCTAAATCCAGAAGTAGGATCTTCAGTTTATATGGACCTTAGTGAATTTAACTTCAATTAACTTGTCCAGCAACATGGAACTCTGCTGAATGCCGTATGGGACCACTAACCCATAGCAGAATGGGTCTTAGCAGGTTGCCTGTTTGTGATGTGCATAGTTCAGTACAGCTGTTGAAGCTGTGGGGGTATTTGTGTAACACACTGTCTTGACCCAATCAGTCCTCCTAGATTTTCTATCTCTGTCTGTGATTAAACTGTAAGCCAGGTCCGCAAGTTTAAGAGTAGACTTGACAAATACTGTCACATTTAAAACCTTGCTGGTGTTCAATGGCAAGTCCTATTTGGAGCCCAAGCCCTATGAGAAGAAGCTGAGGGAGCTGGGGTTGCTTAGCCTGGAGAAGAGGAGGCTCAGAGGAGACCTTATTGCTCTCTACAACTACCTGAAGGGAGGTTGTAGCCAGGTGGGGGTTAATTCTATTTATTCTATTCTATTCTATTCTATTCTATTCTATTCTATTCTATTCTATGCTATGCTATGCTATGCTATGCTATGCTATGCTATGCTATTCTATTTGCACTTTATATACAATTCCATTAAGGGAAAGTGGAAAGTGTTTGCTTCTGGCATGAGGAGGGAGATCCCAGATTACTAAGTTTACTGATTTCTGGCCTTTACCAATCTTTTGTCTTTCTTTCATTAAAAATAATGTATGCATTATTTGGTATTTTAAACACCTATTCCTTCCTATGACCCTGTAAGATCATGAAAGAATAAATCTCTAGTGAAATGTATTGTAACATGAAATGCAAACGGTACACCTTTATTCATGACTTTTAAAAAATTAGGAAGATATTTTATCTTGCATTGAAAATGATCTCTTGATGCTATGAATGTTACTGATGCTTAACTAGATCATGCATTAATTTATAATTCAATTATATCAAGCTGTTTTAATTTATGAATATGCATTATTCCTCAAGCACTACCAGCAAACACAGGCAAGTACTAAACTGTTTTATTTCTGGCCCACCAAAGTAACTGTCTGGTTGGATTAGAATGCTTGGCTTGATTCAGGGCCCAAATGAAAAAGTTGAATTGTTTCAGTTCAGAAGGAAATGGTAGATAAGCATCTGGAATTGTTCTTTGAAAGAATTTGCTAGTATTCTTTTAATCTTGGAATTGTTTTCATTTTTTAAAAAAAAGGTGCAAATAATACTGCCTGCAGGGGTCCTCTTCTTAGATATGAACAGGCTTTTAAAAACTCACAGAAGTAACAAATACAAGGAGTTAGGGAGTTAGAGGGAAGTGCCATTTGCAGTATTCTAGTTTTGACTCCTATTTCTTGAATGCTTTCCAGAACTAGAGAGTCGCAGCCAGCATTGCAATATTGTGTTTCTGACAGGGTTTGCTTAATTAATCCAAAGCCTCATGGAGCTGTAATGACAAAAACAGTAAGGCCTCCATTTGTGCATTGCATGTTGCATTTGATGGAAAAAAGAGATTTGTTTTCTCACAAGAAAGTTATTATTGATTCTAGAAAACTTTATAGTCCAAGTTGTTGGAAATAGAATAGTCCTTGTAGAAAAGGACCATTTCATTCAAACTCCCATATACGTGCACATACATGCTACCTGCCTGTTCCTGTATCTTTTGAATGCCATGCTGAGAGGCAGTAGGGGGCAAATATGCTAGGTGGTCTTGGCAAATCATGGTCTACAGTAGCATTTATACTGTATAGCATTTTCCAGAAGCACATTGTAGTTCTAACAGTGTATTTTGTTTATGGATTGTAGATGTAAATGAATGTGAAAGGAGCCCATGTGTCAATGGTGCCTGCAGAAACAATTTTGGATCTTTCAGTTGTGAATGTTCACCTGGCAGCAAGTTGGACTCTACAGGACTGATATGTACTGGTGGGTATTTTCCTACTGTTGTTTTCCTTTTTTCTTACTAACTTGAGAAATATTAATAATTTTGATTAATTAAACAAGAAGATATTTGGGTAATTTGCACATGATAGCAGGCAATATGTTTAGTTCTGTAAGTAAAACCAAACCAGACTATGATGAAAGTGGTGGAATGTCGGTGTCAGTTGGTGGGAGATAGTGGGGTTTTCTTAATTATTAATAGCTACTATCTTGTCTTTTGGGAGAAGAAGAAGATGAGTAAAGCTATAGGTGATTAGCCCGGTAGGTGAGAAATCATAAGGCAGAAATGCCCACTCAGTTCTTCAGCTATTTCTACGTCTGAGGCAAGAAAGAAAATGAAAGTGAAGGAATATCTACGCAAATAGGAAGGTGCGTAGCTTCTGGAATTTGAGCCATTCTTCATAAACTGTGACTCCTGGCTGTAAGGAAATGTTAATGGCTTTTGCATTATGACATAATTTCATACTTTACTTCATTTGTTGGAAGCTGGTGAAGGTGTGTAAGACAGATCTGAGTTTATTAGGATCCCTGCCCATGGAGCAGACATATGGGTATTGTCCTGGTTTTATATGTAAACATGCAGTATATATATAAAGAGATATAAAGAAATAGTATTAGCATCCTTTGAGGATTCTGTTGCACCAAAAAAAGCAGGGCACTGAACAGATTTTATCTTCTCTGATAGCAGCAATTGTATCTTTGCCATTATTTTTGCAAGCTATTCATTGCTGGATTATTTTTTTTCCTTTCCAAGAAAATGAAAAGGATTGAAGACATCTGTATTTCTCAGGTGATCACAAGCTGCCATTGTTTCATCTTATTTGGGTAACACAAAGTCATTGAAGGATACATAGGGCAAATTGGATTAGAGTGTCATTAATAACTGGATGATGACAATTTTAAATGTTCCTTTTATTGTAAGATGGATTGGTTTGGTGTTCTTGGTTTAACTTTCTTGCCTTACCAAGATTTTCTTAAGATAGGAAATTAAATGCAAAGACTCAATTCCCTATGTAATGACAGAGTTTGCCTATGCCTTACTATATTTTTTAACTAAATGTTACTTCTGTGCCTAAGCCTTCTTTTAGATTTCCTTATAGCTTCACTTGTTTAGTATTGGGTTTATTCTTTTTACGTTGTGCTGTTTTCTTGATGTGACCACAATAAGCTATACATTTTTGTACTGCTTATTTTTAATACTCTTTTGATCTTCCATCCAAAGGTACTCCAAGTTCACTAAGGGCCTAATTGTAACAGTGTTCTGGTTTTACTTCACAAATGGTTTCCACTGGAATGTTTACCCTGTGAGTTCTGTCCTGGGTTAACACAGCCCGCTCTCACAAACCCTTCTCTCTCCTCACACAGAGAGAGGGAAAGTAACACAAAAAAACACTCTGGGTTGAGATAAAGAATTTTACTGGAAATTAGATAATACAATGCACAGTTAAATGCAGAAGCAGCAGAGGAATCTGGCAGCTTCCCCCACTCCTGACCTGCAGCCCATGCAACAGAAAAGACCAACAGCCCAAACCCAAAAACTAAAAGCAGCAACAGGGACAGAAAGCCTCTCATGTCAGAAACAGCCCTATACTCCTGAGAAGAGAGCATTGCCAGGCTGTGTAGGGAACAAAGTCAGGAAGGGTAAGGCACAGCTGGAACTGAACTTGGCAAGGGATTTAAAGAAAACCAAGAAGGGCTTCTACAGCTACATTAACCAGAAAAGGAGGGTTAAAGAAAGTGTCCTCCCCTGATGAGCAACAGTGGGGATCTTTTATCAACGGATAAGGAGAAGGCTGAGATTCTCAACAACTTACTTGCCTCAGTCATCACTTGCAAACCCTCTTCTCATTTCTCTCATGTTGATGGACTACAAGCTGGAGGCCAGGGTGACATGGGTCCGCTCACTGTAAGTGAAAGCAAGGTGCGTGATCAGCAGCAGAACCTGAAGATTTACAAGTCTATGGCAGCTGATGAAATGCATCCCAGAGTCTTTAGGGAATTGGCTGATGTCGTTGCCAGGCCACTCTCCGTGATACTTGAGAAGTCCTGGCAGTCAGGTGAGGTCCCTGGGGACTGGAAGAAAGGAAACATCACACCCATTCTTAAAAAGGGTGGAAAGGAGGATCCTGGGAAGTACCAACCTGTCAGCCTCACCTCTGTGCCTAGGAAGATCATGGAACAGATCACCCTAGAAGCCATGCTAAGGCACATGGAGGACAGGGAGGTGATTCAAGACAGCCAGCATGGCTTTACTAGGGGCAGGTCCTGCCTGACTAACCTTGTAGCTTTCTATGACAAAGTGACTATGTCAGTAGATAAGGGACAACTTATGGCTGTGATCTCTCTGGACTTCTGCAGGGCCTTTGGCACAGTCCCACACAACATCCTGCTTGTCATGTTGGAGAGATACAGATTTGATGAGCGGACTGCACAGTGGATAAGGAATTGGTTGGAAGGTCACATCCAGAGGGTGGTGCTTAGTGGCTTGAAGTCCAGATGGAGTGCAGTGACAAGTGGTGTCCCTTGGTGTCCCTCCATAGTGGAACCTGTGCTGTTTAATATTTTTAGAGTGACAATAGACAGTGGGATTGAGTGCACCATCAGCAAGTTCGCAGATGACACCATGTTGAGTGGTGTCAGTACACCAGAGGGACAGGATGTCATCCAGAGGGATCTGGACAAGTTGGAGAGATGGGCCCAGGTCAACCTCATGCAGTTCAACTAGAACAAGTGCAAGACTCTGCACCTAGGCCAGAACAATCCTCACTATAAACACAGACTCGGGGATGAGGCGTTAGAAAGCAGTTCTGAGGGAAAGATCTGGGGGGTGCTGATGGACGAGAAGCTGGACATGAGCAGGCAGTGTGAGCTTGCAGCCCAGAAGGCAAATCACATCCTAGGCTGCATCATAAGATGCATTGCCAGAAGATCCAGAGAGCTGATTGTGCCACTTTGCTCTGCTCTGGTGAGACCTCACCTGGAGTACTGTGTACAAGTCTGGAGTCCTCAATATAGAAGGACATGGACCAAAGGCAGTGGGTCCAGAGAAAGGCCATAAAAAGCATCAGGGCATTGGAGCACCTCTGCTACAAACTACAGGCCTGTCAGCCTGACCTCAGTGCCAGGCAAGATTATGGAACAGGGCATCTTGAGTGCAATCACACAGCACTTCCAGGATGGCCAAGGGATCAGGCCCAGCCAGCATGGATTTGGGAAGGGCAGGTCCTGCCTGACCAACCTGATCTCCTTCTATGATCAGGTGACTGCCTGGTGGATGTGGGGAAGGCTGTGGATGTGGTCTACCTGGACTTCAGCAAGGCCTTTGACACCGTCCCCCACAGGAAACTCCCAGCCAAACTGTCAGCCCGTGGCTTGGACAGCAGCACTCTGCACTGGGTTAGAAACTGGCTGGAGGGCCGAGCCCAGAGAGTGGTGGTGAATGGTGCCACCTCCAGCTGGCAGCCAGTCACTAGTGGTGTGCCCCAGGGATCAGTGCTGGGCCCCATGTTCTTTAATATCTTTATCAATTATCTGGATGAGGGCATTGAGTCCATCATCAGTAAGTTTGCAGATGACACCAAGCTGGGAGCAGGTGTTGATCTGTTAGAAGGTAGAAGGACTCTGCAGAGGGACCTTGACAGGATGGACTGATGGGCAGAGTCCAACTTGATGGCATTCAACAAGTCCAAGTACCAGGTGCTGCACTTTGGCCACAACAACCCCATGCAGTACTACAGGCTGGGGTCAGGATGGCTGGAGAGCAGCCAGACAGAAAGGGACCTGGGGGTGCTGGTTGACAGCTGCCTGAACATGAGCCAACAGTGTGCCCAGGTGGCCAAGAAGGCCAATGGCATCCTAGCCTGCATTAGGAATGGTGTGGCCAGCAGGAGCAGGGAAGTCATTGTGCCCCTGTACTCTGCTTTGGTTAGGCCGCACTTTGAGTACTGTGTCCAGTTCTGGAACCCTCAGTTTAAGAAGGATATCGAGACACTTGAATGTGTCCAGAGGAGGGCAACAAGGCTGGTGAGAGGTCTGGAGCACAAGCCCTATGAGGCGAGGCTGAGGGAGCTGGGGTTGTTTAGCCTGGAGAAGAGGAGGCTCAGAGGCGACCTGATTGCTCTCTACAACTACCTGAAGGGAGGTTGTAGCCAGGTGGGGTCGGTGTCTTCTCCCAGGCAACCAGCACCAGAACAAGAGGACGTAGTCTCAAGCTGTGCCAGGGTAGGTTTAGGCTTGAGGTGAGGAGAAATAGTGATTGGCCATTGGAATGTGCTGCCCAGGGAGGTGGTGGAGTCACCATCCCTGGAGGTGTTTAAAAAGGATTGGATGTGGCACTTGAAGCCATGGTTCAGTTAGTCATGAGGTGTTGGCTGATAGGTTGGACTTGATGATCTCTGATGTCTTTTCCAACCTTATTGATTTTATGATTCTACAAGGACAGTCTGAAGGAGCTGAGGTTGTTCACACTGGAGAAGAGGAGGCTCTGGGGAGACCTAATATCAACCTTTCAGTACCTGAAGAGCACCTGCAGGAATGTTGGAGAGGCTGTTTACAAAGGCCTGGAGTGATAGGACAAGGGGGCATGGCTTCAAACTAGAGAAGGGCAGATTTAGACTGGATATTAGGAACAAGTTCTTTACTATGAGGTTGGTGGAACACTGGAACAGACTGACAGTGTTTGCAATACTGAAGCTGTACTCTTAGCGTGGGAAAAAAAGTGGAATTGCTCCTTTAGCAATTGCTCATTCAGTAGAGATACTACCATTTGTGGGTTTTACGGTCTCTTCCAACCTGGTGTATTGTATTGTATTGTATTGTATTTTTAAGTACACTTTTTAAAATACAATAATTGTATGCTGACATACATGTGTTAGTCAATGCTTGTGGAATTCATACACTACACATAAAAGTAGCCTCCCATCTGCCTGTAGTGTTCTCACATTCTTAAAGTCAGAGAGATGCAAGCAATAGAAAGAATGTTTTGATGATAAATAATAACTTTTTCACCAAAGCTGAAGTCACAGTGACTGCCTGCTGTATTTTTCTTCTGGACAAGAACAGTTATGTAAAAGAAAGGAAATTATTTCATGGCCTGAAAAAGGTAAGACCAACAGACTTCAGCAGAATAACATAGATGGAGCTGGTGTGAGGAAAGTCACTTGCTAATTTGCAGAGTTCAAATAATTTTAGAGATACCAGTTTGAGTTTTCTATCCTGTAAAAAGTTGGCTACTAAACAGAAATAATACTGAGCTGAATAAACTACTGGTGAATAAAGCAAAGGAAGCATTTACATTTTGGTAGAATAAAGCAGAGACATCAGCACGTGGGCAGCAAGCTGGATGTGGAGTGAAAGCAGCTAAAGAATATATATTCCCTCTCCCCACATTAATCCCTGAATCTGGGACATACGAGGAACAGTCACGCCCATCCCATGACTAGCTAAGAGCAGACCCAGGTAATGACTGTCCAGGTTTCATCTTTGGTCTTGTGTTAATACAAGTCTTGACTGTTAGCAAAAGGCTGACCAAGATGTGGAAAAGATCTCTTTTTCACTCTTCTATACCTGTCCTTGGTTTATGTTCCCGTTTAAGTGTGGTGTTCTGCCCCCCATGTTTGTGATGGACATTAACCTAAATAGTACAACCGCTTTACACTTAACTATTAATGAGTTATGTTGCCCCGTTACTAGGACTGATTCCGGTCATGTTCTTGGCCGAACTTCTTTCCTATTACTTTAGCCAAAGAAGGGTTGTGCTTTCTGAGCTATATAATTTTATAACATGACAATGGATTTTGTAACCATGGTTCAGGCAGTCAGCTGGCAGGCGGAGTCCCAGTTTGTGGTCTCTGTGGTAACTTGTGTATTCTGAAATGATCAGTCAATGGATTAAATAAATAAATAAATCACGGTGATTTGCTAGCTGTGGGACCTGTACTGTAATATGCCTCAAGCGGTGTTCTCTATTGTATCCTTTTAATGATAGTGCTATTCCTTTCCTCTGCTTCTCAACTGAGAAGTTTCATTTTGAAGAAGTGCTTGTACTCCTTTTGTTCTTTGGCTGAGGGTGGCATGAGGATGGCTGGGCAGCTCTTTTGTTGTGACATTGTTTTCTATTCTGCTGCAGATAGCCTTAAGGGGACTTGCTGGCTTAATGTGTACGACAGTCGCTGTGAAGTCAACATCAATGGTGCTACACTGAAATCCGAATGTTGTGCTACTTTAGGAGCGGCTTGGGGCAGCCCCTGTGAGCGATGTGAATTAGGTATGCTCCCTGTCGTGCATCTTTTGAGAGAAGTATCACTAGATAGTTTCTCACTGTTTTCTATATGGAAATTAACACAAATCACAAATCACGATAGCAACACACACAAAAAAAAAGAAAAGTTGTCTTATTTAGCATAATTTGTAATCTCCACCATCAAAGATCATTCCAACAACTTTGAAGTTAGCAGGAAATAACTTGTGAATATATCTTTTAATAATTACATGCGTTTCATCTCCACAGACATTGAATAGGGAATAAAGACTACTGTAATAACATCAAATACCTGGTAAAAGTCTTGGGGGCTTTTTATTTTTCCATATGTTGAGGCTTCTTCCAGCTCTTTTCAAACACATGGCTTATGTACAATTACTGATTGTAGAATAGAGCAGGTTGCTTGGGGTGGCATCCAGGTGGGTTTTGAATGGCTCCAGAGATGGAGTCTCCACCACCAATCTGGGCAGCCTGTTCCAGTGCTCTAACACCCTCAAAGTAAAGCATTTCCTCCTCGTGTTTACATGGAACTTCTGATGTTCAAGTTTATGCTCATTACCTCTTCTAATGTCACTGGGCACCGTGGCAAAAAAGATGGGCCTCATCCTCCTGACATGCACCCTTTCAACTATTTAAAAGCATTGATAAGATCCCTCTTCAATCTTCTCTAAGCTAAAAAGCCCCAAATTCCCTAGACTTTCTTCGTAAGAGAGACATTCTAGTGCCTGATCATCTTCATAGCCCTACATTCTCCCAGTAAGGTCGGAATAACGTCACTTACCAGTGTCAGGACGTTTTAGCCTTCCATTCTAATTGAAAGAGTATCTGTAGGCACACAATACTTTATAACAAGCGTGGTGCAAACAACACCCAACAGAGCTCTTAGCTGTGAAGGGTAACATCAAGCAAAGATAATTACTTTGAAATCAAGGAAGTAGAATGGTCAGGTTAGACTAGTAAAACAAATTAAAAAATAATCAATTTAGAGCACTAATTACATCGAACTAGACAGATTTGTCATTTAATTTCCACTTCTTTGAATTTCAGCAGGCTTTCAGGTCACTTACAGTATGCTGCATTCTGCATGCATATCCTAAAAAGAATTGCTTAGACATTTTATTAGCTGCAGTGTTAAAAAATGCCTTTAGCCATACCTGGCATCACCAAAGCTTTAACTCTTCAGGCAACTTTTCATGAAATTTACCTTTCAGCTGCATCTGAGTGCAGAGAGCATTCTGGGAAAGCACTTCACCTGTTCACTTGTTGTAAGTAACAGACCTGAGTCAATGCCTTTTTTCATTGATGTTAGAGCACTCACCAGTCTCAGGCTGCGCCAGGGCAGGTTTAGGCTGGATGTTAGGAAGAAGTTCTACACGGAGAGAGTGATTGCCCGTTGGAATCGGCTACCTGTGGAGGTGGTGGAGTCACCTTCACTGGAGGTGTTCAGGAGAAGACTTGATGGGGTGCTTGGCTGTATGGTCTAGTTGTTTGGTGGGTTGGATTGGTTGATGGGTTGGACGCGATGATCTTGGAGGTCTCTTCCAACCTGGTGTATTGTATTGTATTATCTTATACAGTCAAATTATTGGAGAATTATGAAGAATATTTGTTTTTAAATTATTCACTCCTATATTTCTGTCATTCTAAAGCAATGATATATCTTTCTGGCTTGATTCCAGACACAGCTTGCTCAAGAGGATTTGCCAGAGTGAAGGGTGTTACCTGTGAAGGTGAATTCTTTGCTTCTTACTCAAGCCATGATTTTTTTTTTCCTCCTTTCAAAATGAGACAAAAAGACATTTATTACATTGGGTTTCTTATTGGATGTAATTTTAGTGATCTTAGATGAATTCCTCCACAGTTAGTGACTGTTGGGAAGAGCTATGTTTCACTTTTGGAGAATATCAAAATGATCCAAAGGCAATGGAACTGCTCCTTCAAAATGCACTTAATCCCCTTATTTTGTCCTTTCTGTCAGTCATATCCATCACCTTGTCTCAGGGAAGACAATATGGCATTTTAGTACTCTGTGACTTGAAGATCGTGCAGTAGTCCCTTGAGACTGAGCCAGAGGCTTGTTCAGAACAATATGGATGAAAGTCTCTCCCTTTCTTTCATGTAGCGTAAATTATCAATAAAGCTGTAGCTGTCTCCTTTGAGGTAGCATGTAACTCAACTCCTGGTTTTCCCCAACAGATGTAAATGAGTGTGATGTTTTCCGGGGTTTGTCCCAACGGGCGGTGTGTTAACAGCAGAGGCTCATTTCACTGCGAGTGTCCTGAAGGATTGACACTGGATGGAACAGGACGAGTGTGTGTAGGTAAGCGCACACTCAGCTCTGCCAGATTTTTAGCTGTTGTCCAAAATTATTCTCAAAGTGCTGTGAGAAGATGGCTGGTTTGTTTTTTAATATCTCCAAAAGCAGTTTGTTAAGCTGACATTCTAATTTATGCCTGCATTGATTTTAAATACCTCTGCCTGTTCAGGGAAGAGCTGTTAATCCTGGGGGGAATAAGAACATTTGTGCTAAGTCTCATTTTGCCCAACACACAATCAGTAGAGTGCTACCCTTATTCAGACTCCTGTTCAGGAATAGAAATACCTGACCTGCTGGGAACTAGATGAGGAGACCCTATTACAGCCTTTCAGTACTTAAAGGGGACCCATGAGAAAGATGGGAACAGACATGTTATGGCTGGACAAGGGGTAATGGTTTTAATTAAAAGAAGGTAGATTTAGGCTAGAATAAGGAAGCATATTTTTACTGTGAGGGTGTGTGGTAGGTTGAGATTCCCCCCGAATTAATTTTTCCAGTCCAACTCAGTTAGAAGCAAATGGAAAGGTGTATTTACAAGCAAAATCTACACTGTACAATGGAATGCAATGAATATGTACAAAATAGACAGTACTGACAGTATTATACAGATATTTACAATTAGCAAACAACACGAAAATCCCCCAGTCAGAGACCAGGGAAGCTATTCCACTGCCCCCCCAGCCCCCTGTCCCAAGAGAGAAGAGGAGCAGAGAGAAAAGCAAAGGGTTGGACTTAACTAAACAACTCAGCCAAGGTCAGCCAAAAGCAGGTTAATCTCTCCTGAGTGAAGCAAGCAGCAGAGATTAGAAAAAGAAGAAGGAATTGTTTAGGTACAGCCTGGTTTATGGCAGATATTTATCCAATGAATTTGTTTAGAATAATCTTTTGTTTTAATTTTTACACCCCATAGTGATTTATGTCTATTTTTCTACCTTTCTGCTCAAAATCTGTAACTAAATTTTAAAGGCATAGCCTAAAACCACTGTAGGGTGGTAAAACACTGGCACAGATTGCCCAAAGAGGTAGTAGATGCTGCATCCCTGGAAACATTTAATGTCAGATTGGATGTGACTCTGAGCAACCTGATCTGGTTAAAGATGTTCCTGCTTACTGCAGGGGGATTGGACTAGATGGCCTTTAAAGGTCCCTTCCAACCCAAAGCATTCTGTAATTCTATGTTCCTTTTCATTACTTTAAGGGAAAAAATGATCTTATTTTACAAGATATGTGCCTTCTAATATGCTATACAAACATTGTTCAGTATTCCATGTATTTCTGTAGCACATTTATTTCCTGCAGGATCCGGTACAATGACTTAGTGTAAAAATTCAGTTATTGACAGAACGTTTCCTGAATTACTGGGAATGAATATAAGTATGATTTTGATGTGGAATAAAGGAACCCACAAGTACTTTGAATAATTTCTTATTCTTGCTTCTAAATTATTTAACTTCAGATATACGTAGCATAAATTTACATTATAAATCTGCAAACTTTGAAGGGCTTGTATGGAAAGCATTTCTATGGTTTTTGAGATCTGGCAGCTTCTCCAAACATTTGTGAGTTCTGTTAGGTTTGCTGAAGCCTGGCCTCCATACAGCTTCACCTCAGTTTAGTTATGTCAAGAATGTTCTAGAATATGTCCAGGAATTATTTTATCATACATGGTATGTCCTCTTGATCCTCTTTTCACAGTCTCTCTCTCCTCCTGCAGAACATTAAGCTACCAATACATTTCTGTGTAATATCACCAATATATTTTATATACATTGCTGTAACTGATACTGTCTGTTTCCAATTATTGGTATTAGAATAGAATAGAATAAACCAGGTTGGAAGAGACCTTCAAGATCATCATGTCCAACCTATATTATTGGCTGGATTTTTGGAATTTGGTCATAGAAATTCTCCTGTCTCATAGAAATTAGCATGTGGAGACTTAACAACCCATTTTATATACTTACTGCATATTTTAACAAATCATAATTTTTTTTCTAAAACTTCTGAGATACAAATAAGTGAAAAGTGTGGAATGTACTCATGATTTTGAGTGGGTTATTACTGTTATTTTTTGGACATGAGATTCAGCAAACCTGATTTTTTCTGTTTCCAGACCACTGCATGGTATTTTTCTTGACAGTTGGGCATGCAAGTTTAGATTTTGCTTGTATGTTTGGTGGATTTTTTGGTTGACCTGTTTTTTGCAAGTGAGACCTGTAAGTATAACCACAATTAATTTTTCTGTAAACCATGTTGTTTTATCCTGCTAGCTGCTGTTGAAGTAAGCCTTGCAACAGTTAGCAGTTTTGTTTTGTGTATTCCTTATGTTATTAAATTAATTTAATAATTTAAACATAGATAGGAATTATTATTTTTTTTTACCAGGAATGCAGGTCAATTTGTAAATAAGAGTACCTGATACACTAAAGAAATATCTGAATTTCTGCTATCAAATATACATAAGACCTAAGAAGCACAGTCATGTCAGCATAATTGTCTATCTTGATATTGGGAGACAATAAAAGAAATACTTGTACTCCTACATGGTACAGCAGAGGAGCAGAAACTTAACTATGGTGCAGTATTAGCAACTTCAAATGGTTGAACATTCTGCAGAAGCATGGAGTCTTGCTCAGAAATTTGTCTCCCAGAAACTGAGCCTCACATGTATTCATGCCTTAGAAAAAGATACTTCTGAAAAACAGACGAACTATAGCAAAGGATGAAAATGCCTGTTTGTTGTTGCTGTAAAATGAGCAGATACTCACATGGAGCAATGCTACCTGAGATGGGATGAAGATGAGTGCATTCAGTCTGTGCCTGGCAAGTTTCGTATGGATGCCTGCTGCTGTGCTGTGGGGGCTGCCTGGGGCTTCGACTGTGAGGAGTGTCCTAAGCCTGGCACCAAGGAATATGAGGCTCTGTGCCCTAGAGGTCCTGGCTTTTCAGGCAGGGGAGATACTCTAACTGGAAGGCCATTTTACAAAGGTAAGGGTTCACCCTTGGATATAAGATAATTATAGGTACATCTGGGTCAATATTCTAAGAAGACACCAGGATTTTTGGGGTTTTACCTGCTTGAAGTGAGAGATGAGTATTATGGTTTTAGTGCCCTCCCCTCTCCTCTCCCACTTCCTCTCTCCCCCTCTTATTGTAAGACAGGGAGGGGGAAAAAAAGGCAGATAGAGTTTTCTTAGTTGATTTACACAGAATATTTTACTTCTCCATTACAAAACTATCAAAATGCATCAGT
Organism: Picus viridis; assembly: GCA_033816785.1. Taxonomy (NCBI): domain Eukaryota; kingdom Metazoa; phylum Chordata; class Aves; order Piciformes; family Picidae; genus Picus; species Picus viridis. Next base: position 31,766,732 of record CM066606.1, read on the forward strand.
ATATATATGAAACAGAAAGAAAGGAGGAGGGTAAATACAATCTAAAATGCCAAAAACAAGCAAAGGACACACACACATGCTTGAGATCCAGAAAGCGAGAGAGCAACCAAGAATCCCCTGCCCAGGATCATAACGCCCTGTAGTTGTAAAATGTCATAAATTTGTGATTTCTGGTAGTGGGGAATATTAATGTGTTTCAAACCACTATACTGAGATCTGAAAATTAAAAATGTAAATTTTTGTATGCAGAAGCTGATCCAGAATTATTTTCATATTTTGTTTATTTTTAAGAAGAAGGTATTATGAGCCATCTGTCTTAGAATATGTTCAGTTGCTTGAGAAAACAAAAGGTTGAACCTCCCTTTAACCACAAACCAGCTCTGATTTTCAGGAGTGAACTGTTTTCAGGAAAATTTCTCAGTGTTCAGTGGTGATTTACTAAACAAATAAGGAATTTAATATTAATGGTATAATTGTTTGGGTTTATTACTTTTTTTATTATAAATAATGATTTCTTTATTATTTAATAATAATAAAATACTGTCTGCTCTTAAGATTTTTGTAAAGTTTTGCCACCTCTTTCTGCTTTTTGGTTTAGTCTGTGCTTTTCTTCCATTCACTCTATACATAGGAGAGAAGCTTGTTTCATCAAAAGCAGTGATTGAGAAAGGACATTTGTCCAGAAAATTATATCTAGAGTACAAGAAAAGCTCATTACAACTTGTAAATGCTTTTGGGGGCGGGTGCATTTGAGAGAGGCTGACACATGAATAACCTTTATTTTTTCTGTGCAAGGTCCTGTAGCAGCCTGTGTTCACAGGGTCACAGGATGTTAGGGGTTGGAAGGGCCCTCCGGAGATGATCGAGTCCAACTCCCGTGCCAGAGCAGGACCATAGAATCTAGCACAGTTTGCACAGGAATGTACCCTGATGGGTCTTGAAAGTCTCCAGCGAAGGAGACTCCACAACCTCTCTGGTCAGCCTGTTCCAGTGCTCTGTGACCCTCACAGTGAAGAAGTTCTTCCTCATGTTGAAGTGGAACCTCCATTGCCCCTTGTCCTATCACAGGGTGCAACTGAGAAGAGCCTGTCCCCTCCCTCTTGACACCCAGCCCTCAGATATTTATAAACATTTATTAAATTCCCTCTCAGTCTTCTGTTCTTAGCCAGGTCTGTTAGCCTTTCCTCATAGGACATGTGCTGCGGTCCCTTAATCATCCTGGTAGCTCTCCATTGGACTCTCTCGAGTAGATCCCTGTCCCTCTTGAACTGGGGACCCAGAAGTGGACACAATATTCCAGGTGAGGTCTCACCAGTCCACAGTAGAGAGGGAGGAGAACCTCCCTTGATCTTCTGGACACACTCCTCCTAATGCACCCCAGGATCCCACTGGCCCTCTTGGCCACAAGGGCACATTGCTGGCCCATGGATAACTTGTCCAACAGGACTCCCAGCTCCTTCACAACAGGGCTGTTCTCTAGAGGATTGCCTCCTAACCTGTACTGGTGTAGTTTATTATTCCTTCCCAGGTGCAGGATTCTACACTTACCCTTGCTGAACCTCATTAGGTTCCTCTTTGCCCAGCTCTCCAGTCTGTCCAGGTCTCACTGAAAGGCCACACAGCCTTCAAGTGTATCAGCCAAGCCTCCCAGTTTGGTATAATCAGCAAACTTGCTGAGCAGACTCTCTGTCCCTTAATCAATGTCATTGATGAAGATGTTGAACAGAACCAGACCCAGCACTGATCCCTAGGGGACTCCACTGTCTACAACTCTCCAGTTGGACTTGGCACCATTGACCACCACTCTCTGCATTCTACTGTGTAACCAGTTCCTAATCCATCACACTGTCTGTTCTTTTATCCCACCCATCCTGAGCTTACTTGCAAGGGTGTTATGGGAGACAGTGTCAAAAGCCTTACTAAGGTCAAGGTAGACTACACCCACTGGTCTCCCTGCATCTACCCATTCCTCCTTGAACATGGAGTTCTGCCTTTCTGCTTTCAAAGAGTGCATCTCCAGTCGTGTCTCCAGCAATGTCTCTTCCTGCTTGCCTCTTGGGTTTCATTTCTCCATTCTCTTAACCTGTGCAGGAGAACACTATTCCTCCAGTCCCCTGTAACCCAAACCCTGCCTTATATGCACAATCCAATTGGTGAGAAGCAAGGGGAAATTCCCCTTATAGATAGATAGATATAGGTAGAGATAGAGATAGAGATAGAGATAGAGATATATACTCGTGCTTAAGAATGCATTTTTGGTTTTATTTCGTAGATATCAGTGAGTGTAAAGTATTTCCTGGTATGTGCATGAATGGTAAATGCAGAAACACAATTGGAAGTTTCAAATGTAGATGCAACATTGGGTTTACTTTAGACATGGAGGAAAGAAACTGCACAGGTAAGTCTTGCATTTTCCTTATTTTTTCCTAGAATCATGTTGAAATGGACCTTTAAAGGTTATCTGTGCATACCTTTTATGGGAAAGGGGGCTTAGGTGAGATTATCTAGCTCCCTGTCCATCTTGAAAGCATGCACTGATGAGGGTAGGGATTGTACTACATCCCTGGGGCATTTTGAAGTAACTTGCACTTGTTGCATAGCTGGTGGTGTGGAAACAATCTTACTAATTTCCTTCAGTTTCTAAGAGATTAATCATTGGATATAATGGCCAACTGTCTTAAGCTTCCCTTTCAGAACGTGATTCTTTAATATATTTAACATTTTTCACATACACATACATTAGGAGTGTTTTTAACTGGTTTTAAGGATGCTCAGGTCATGCTTTCATCAATACAACCTGAAAAATCAAGGATTACCAGCAAAGCCAAGTTCAATGTTTTAACAGATTAACTTAATTTACATTCCTTACATTCCTTACTCCCTGATCATTGCATTACCAAATGAACTGAGGGACTCCACTGCATATCAATTTCCCATTAGATTTGCTAGCCAAGCACACACAGAGGTACTTTTACAATTGTGATATTAGTGCAACATTAACTCAAGAAGAGATATTGCATCTAATTTACAAGTTTAACATTTTTTATTTACTGCCTGGAAAAAATAAAACAGAAATTTCTCATTATGAGAACATATATGTCTGAACTGGTCTCACAGAGGATCAGATTTTGTTAAATGGAAGGCTTTTTTAAATTAACAAATATTTTATAGCAGGAGGGCAGATACTCTGTAACATCCCAGGCAGTCCACATGGGTTACCATCTGACACCTCATCACATCTCTGTGTAAAGACTAAGTATCTTCACCTCTCAGAAACCTGGCCATGGGGGTGATACAGAGGCAAAAGAGACTCTTGCATGGTAAAAAAAACTGTCTTATTTCTTCAGCAGTTTCTTTAATTAAGCTCAACCACTTGCACAAGTGGTCTACTGCCCAGATCTCAAACTTAATGACATGTTACACTGAATCATATCCATACTACTAATCGTTCTTTAACTTCCTGCCTCACTACCAGTGTGTCTTAGGAATAACTATTCCTTTTACCTTCTATAAACCTGTTGTACTTTTCTACAGTATGTTTCATTCAAATTTAAAATAAGATAACCAGTGAAATCTAGGTTCCAAAGAAGCTACTTTATTTCCTAATGAAAGTGTATGTGCAAGCTTATCATGCCATTACTGATTAAATGTCTTGGTACAAAGCAATTCAGTATCAATGGCACTGTTTAATCATAGAATTGTTAGGGTTGGAAGGGACCTCAAGGATCATCTAGTTCCAACCCCCCTCATGAGCAGGGACACCTCACACTAGATCAGGTCGCTTAGAGCCACATCCATCCTGGCCTTAAAAACCTCCAGGGATGGGGTCTCCACCACCTCCCTGGGCAACCTATTCCAGTGTCTCACCACCCTCATGGTGAAAAACTTCTTCCTAATATCCAATCTGAATCTACCCGTTTCTATTTTTTTTCCATTCCCACTAGTCCTTTCATTATCTGACACCCTAAAAAGTCCTTCATCAGTTTTCTTGTAGGCCACCTTAAGGTACTGGAAGGCGACTATAAGGTCTCCTCCTGTAGTCTCTGTAATACCAACAACTGTTGCAGTTAGTAATTTTCTAAGAAATCTAACTCTAAATTACATTTAATGGAAGCTGACTTGTTGCATAGCTTAAGTGGAGAACTCTGAAGGCGTTGCGTTGTGAAGCTTTTGCAAACTATGTAACATTATGAGGTATTCCTCTAAACATGAAATTAATTTCTTTTTGTTGTTGGTTATAAATATGATTATACTATATATGATTTCTCTGTAGTTTATAATGGTTGAGTGTTCACTTCCGTGAAAGCAGGATAATTCACTGATTTTTCTACCTTCCCATTACTATAAATTAGACATAGATGAGTGCCGGATTTCCCCAGGCTTATGTGGAAGTGGTACTTGTGTCAACACTCCTGGAAGCTTTGAGTGCGAGTGCTTTAATGGTTATGAAAGTGGATTTATGATGATGAAGAACTGTATGGGTAAGTGTGGCTGGGATGAGCTTGAGTCTGTCCATTTACTGTACAAAGCCTGATTGTACTCCATCAGTCAGAGTACATCATATGTGTAAGTATTGTGGCTTCTTGAACAAATAAGACAGATGAACTATCCAGATGTTTGGTAAAATTTGGAATAAAAGGCTAGAATTTCAAAAGTAATGTGACTCTTCTTGGACATTCTGAGAGCGTTTCCTGAAAAATCACATCTCTTTCATCTATGTTAAGTTCTAAGAATAGATATGGAGACACCGAAAGTTACAAGCCACTTTAAAAATTATTGTGAGTATTGTGGAGTATTTAATGACGTAGAGTGAAATACATAATGAAAATGAAAAGTCTTGAGATCTTCATCTTGATGGGGTGGAATTGGGCCTCCTCTTCGCCCTTCTTGAAGATTGGATTGACATGTTGTCTCCTCCCAGTCTAATGATCTTCACCTGATTTCCATGATCTTTCAAGTATGGTCACGAGTGACTTCAAAATGACATTGGCTTTCTTTCAGTACTCCTATGTCTAAGTCTTTTGTTAACAGTTCTCTTCCTCCATTTCTACTTTTTACTGTGGCTGTTATATGCTTCACATCCCTTGCCAGGGTCAGCTCCTGTTGGATTTGATTTTCCTAACCCTATCTGAGCAAAATCAGATGGTGGCACTGTATTTCTCCAGCATCCCCTGTCCCTGCTTCTGCCTATTTTATGCTTCATTTTTGTGTTTGAATTTTGTCAGGAGCTTTTATGGTCTTAAATGAACTTAAATAAGTAATCTTATGCCCTTGTGTGCCAGGAGGCTGTGTAGGCCTCCTATCACCTTTACTTGATTTCCTGCAAACTGTGACATTTACAGAATCCAAAAGTCAGCAAGAAGTCATTGCCTGAATCACACATTGTTATAAATGACTGAGCCAATTAAAGTCAATTGAATATAGTTTTAATTTGAAAAGAGCAATTTTAAAGCAATAAGAGACATGCAAAACAGCACTGGGTGCTAAATGCACACTAATTACTTCCTAACTATCCTTTAAATATTCTACCCTTAATACATATGCAGATGAAGGTGGGTTTATTTAAATTAGTTTGTCCTTCTGGTGGACTTCCAATGATGTAATCCTCTAGTCAGCACAGCTGACACAGCTGTTGTGTGCTAAGTCCTTGTGATTGTATCTTTTTAGCTCTGTCGTTACAATCAACATCCTTCCCAGGGATGTCTTCACATAGGTTCTGTTGATTCTCACAATTGACCCCTGTGTTCATGTCTTCTGTAGCAATCTTTCTTTCTTTCTCATCCTTGAACAACTTATTATTTCATAATACTTCAACTGTTAGCTGTTAATTCCTAACATTTCACTAGGGCATTAGTATACATGCATTAAAACAAATAATAAACAACAGGTTATAATAAAACCTAAAATCTTTCTTTATATTAAAACAAGTCAAATTAATCATAAACAACTGATTATAATAAAGCCTAAAAAGAATCTCACGCTAGTTATATATGTAAGTTTCCAGTGTCTGATCCCTTGTTTCATCATTCATGCTCCTGTTTTTGCTTTAATCAAAATCATCTAATTGACACGAGTTATCATTCCATTTATCACACACATGAGCATAACAAAGAATATAAACTGTGGAAAACAGTTTATTCTGAGAAACAGAATAAAACAGAATACAAATGCAGAGAATGAATACTGTAAGGTGGAGATATGTTGTCTGTGAGACAGAGGCAGGGAAGCAAGATGTCACATAAAAATAGCAGAGAGTGAGGAGATAAGAAGATGAATGACATTCTGAGGGCCTTTGGCAGGAACTAAAATGGGAGGGCGTAATGTTCAATGAAAACATTTTGGAGCTCAGAGGGCTGTGCGAGAAGTAGTACAGCAAAAGCGATCTTGAATTCTGTTGGCAGGCAATTTCTCCCCTCTTGTGAGTAACCTCAAAATGCAATGATACCTTTGCTAAATTCTCAGGCTAATGGAAGACCACATTATTCTACAGACCTGAATAATAGTCTCCGTCTTTAAGGACAGGTAGTCATAATGCTTTCTAGGAGTGCGAAAGTGTAAGTGCATTATGCACCTTGAAGATCTTTTGGTCACATTTCTTTTCATACACATCTACAATGTTTGCTGTCCTTCTCAAGTTTGTGAGTCAAATGTTCCTTTTGCCAGTATAAGCTGTAGCGACCATATTTCTCAGCCACATGGTGACATGGGCAGGACTTATCAAACTGTAGCAATTTAGTTGAAGGTTTATGCACACATCCCCATTAAGGGCATCCACAGGTAACAATTTCAATGCATATGTGACTGAATGCCTGGTGGCATTAAGCAGCACTTTTAAAAAAATTTCATCACACAAATACATCGTTGTAAATGTCAACCATCCAAACAGTTGCTGTGTTTTCTTGTGTCCTGTATCCACTGGAATGCTTAACTTTGTGTGATCCCTTTGTGGTTTTCTTGAGAAGAAAAGCAAGCATTTTTAGAGATAATAATGTATATGGGTTTGTTTTCCCTGTTACACAGTATGAGGAAGCAGCAGCTCTGCTTCAGTGGCACGATTCTTTTATTTCTGGCTTCCAGATGTTGTCATTTGTGGACACTGATAATATCTTTTCTCTTTGTTACTCCTTCATATTGATTCTGTATTTTTTAATCACGATTTCCTCACAGATATTGATGAATGTGAATGCAACCCTCTGCTCTGTAGAGGTGGCACCTGTGTGAACACTGAAGGCAGTTTTCAGTGTGACTGTCCTCTGGGACATGAGCTGTCACCATCACATGAAGAATGTATAGGTGAGTTTCAACTCAGAATAGCAGTCTTCAGCTTTCTTTGAAGAGCAAGTATTTGGGCTATGAAAGCTGCTTCTCTCAGGCAAGGGTGGTGTCACAGGAATATCTTATACAAATCCACGTTTTTATGAGTGTCGTCACATTAAAACCTTGTAATGGATCCTGTAAAATCTCCAGTGCCCTTAACACTGTTGAGTTCAAAGAGGAGTATTTTACCAGGCCTCTTAGGTACTAGCTACTCAAAGGACTGTTCCACTCATACTGGCAACTTGCCATACAGATATGAACTGAACTTTGTTCCTACGCTTACTAAAAAGTATTGTCCCATATTGAAATGGAGATCTGCTTTTTACATGTAATTCACCACAATGGTGGGAAAAAATGCAAAATCAATATTGCATATTGTCTATTTGGTTTCTGCATTTGATGCATAGTTGCTTCAAGAAGTTTTTTCAAAACCAGCAGACTGCAGTTAAAGCTGACAGTCCAGAAACAAAGATAAACCCTTGGACGCTGGTCTAAACAAGCCATTCGGATCTCCATACCTTGAACCCGAACATGTGGAAAACAAAGAAGAAATTGAAAAAGCATAAAAGCCAACAGGCAAAAATATTGCTTCTCACCCTCTTCCTCTGCCATCTGGGCATTAGAGTCTGTGTTCTGAATAACGTGTAATAGATACAAATTCTTTTCCAGATGTAAATGAGTGCTCATTAAGTGAAAATCTGTGTACAAATGGCGAGTGTGTGAACATGGTTGGAACATACCAGTGTTCCTGTAACTCTGGCTACCAGGCCACTTCTGACAGGCAAGGCTGCATAGGCAAGTATTGTACATCTTCACCTGTTTATTTGTGATTCGGCATATCTTGTTTAATTTATTTTTATTTGATTTCATAACTCCCTTTTGAAACCGAGCAGGACCATCTTCTCATCTGTTATTAGGCATATTATGAACTATTGTAAACCATTCTCTTGACTTAGAAATACAAAGGAGATATAAAAAGATTGTTGCTGTACTGAATACTGCAGAATACTTTGAGAAAAAATGTTTCTAATGGTACTACTCTATTAAAATTAGAAACTTGACCTAACAGCCAGAAAATATGGCTCGATATCTTGATCATCAAGAGAGCCCCATGCATTGATGGTTTCTCTTTCACTTTTTCTTGTTATTGTATACTTTTTTCAAATCCTTCACTGTAGTAATACTGAATTATGTAGTTGTCATAACACTGGTAAGGACTACAGAGGTTTTTTATTTGTTAAATTTGGCAGGGTTTTTGCAGAAATAAAAATTTGTTCTATGTTTCAAGCTTTAATGACACCTAAGGTTCTTGGGACTGTTTTTTCTTTCCAGATGTCATGTTTTGCACCTTTTTTTACATCCCTAGTAATACACATGAACAAAAGCAACAACTGAAAGTAGCCACTTGCTCCCACAGATGAAAATGCAATTGAAAGACCGAAAACCAAACAAAGTATAAATCAAAGGCAGTAGAGTGAGAATAGAAATTCAGAATCCTTTCCCTGATAAACTGTTTCATGACAAGTAAAATGGCAAGAGAGGATAACTCTTCCTTGTAAAAATAGACTTATTGCTACTAATGTTGTTTCCACAGATATTGATGAATGCATGATAAGGAATGGAGGCTGTGACACCCATTGCACTAACTTAGAAGGCAGCTATGAATGTAGCTGCAGTGATGGCTATGCTCTAATGCCAGATGCCAGGACATGTGCAGGTAGGTTTTAATATTTTAAAAATTCCAGCATCATGTCTTTTGTCTGGTATGAACATGGTGTTCTTCCAGTCAATCTATACCAGACTGACAGAATTATTACCTGCTTGCCTTTTTTTTCCCATTTCCCTTCTTTCCAGATATCGATGAATGTGAAAATAATCCAGATATCTGTGATGGTGGGCAATGTACAAATATTCCAGGGGAATTTCATTGTCTCTGTTATGATGGATTTATGGCTTCCATGGACATGAAGAATTGTGTTGGTAAGTAGCTGTGTGTACCAAATTAAATGCAAGTCTGAAAAGCCTGCAGCTGATATTTTAAGATGTTTTGTGGAGTCCTTTAAAGTGAGTATTGAAACTGTGGGGAAGGCAAATCTGTGGATCTTTCTACCTTATCACCGTTGACATCGGGAGGGGTAAGAAAAAAATTTAGAAATCTATAAAGACAAATCAAATCACATAGTTCTAGAAATATAAGTGATTCAATTGCAATGATGTGATTTCTTTAAAACATCTCTATTAGATGTTATTTGAATTTCCCAGTGTTTTGCTGTCTCTTGTAAATGGCAGGTTATTCCCTTAACTCCAGAAAGTTACCGTGAGTAACTATAAAGGAAACAAAAATAAAGGTATCAAGGAAATGGTTTTTTTAAATGCTTTACAGTCATTCTTGTAAATAGTAATTGATATCATAATCCAATAATTAGAATTCCAAACAAATTAGAAAACACAATGATATTTAGACTACACACTCATCATTACTTGTTTTCTGGGAATTAAAAGAGTGCAGAATGGAATGGCTGAACTGTGTTATGATGAAAATTAATAAATGTCACTGTTCATAGGGGTGGACAATGTTTTGGCATTTTTACCTGAATAAAAGTATTCCAAAAAAGGTGATGTTGTTAAATGACAGTTATGTGCACTTACAGATGTGAATGAATGTGATTTGAACTCCAACATCTGTATGTTTGGGGAGTGTGAAAACACTAAAGGATCCTTTATTTGTCACTGTCAGCTAGGATATTCAGTCAAGAAAGGAACTACTGGATGTACAGATAAAGCACTTTTCCAACATTTATGTCATGGTGTGCAGATATCTTAGTTGGTTTTCAGGTGCAATAAAGACACACACAAGTGAGAGATTGGTATCTGTAAGGAATAGTAAATGTAAGAGTAAGTACGTTACATTTGTTGCCATGTATCTAGAGTCTGAAAAGGTAGATCCCTTGACCATTAATATATAAGAGGCCCTTACCATAATTGTAATTTTAAAAGCAAAGCTTTTATTGGTATGGATTTGGGGAATATCTGTGTTACAAAACATAGCTGGGGTAGGCAAAACTGCATGGAAGTAATTTATCAGTAATCATTTGTTATACATACTTAAGCTATACAATACAATACATTACACCACCAGGTTGGAAGAGACCTTCAAGATCATCGCGTCCAACCCATCAACCAATCCAACCCACCCAACAACTAAACCATGCAGCCAAGCACCCCATCAAGTCTTCTCCTGAACACCTCCAATGAAGGTGACTCCACCACCTCCACGGGTAGCCGATTCCAATGGGCAATTACTCTCTCCGTGTAGAACTTCTTCCTAACATCCAGCCTAAACCTGCCCTGGCGCAGTCTGAGACTGTGTCCTCTTGTTCTGGTGCTGGCTGCCTGGGAGAAGAGACCAACCTCTGCCTCGCTACAACCTCCCTTCAGGTAGTTGTAGAGAGCAATAAGGTCACCCCTCAGTCTCCTCTTCTCCAGGCTAAGCAACCCCAGCTCCCTCAGCCTTTCCTCATAGGGCTTGTGTTCCAAACCCCTCACCAGCTTTGTTGCCCTCCTCTGGACACGTTCCAGCAAGACAACATCCTTCCTAAACTGAGGGCCCCAGAACTGGACACAGTACTCAAGGTGTGGCCTAACCAGTGCAGTGTACAGGGCAGAATGACCTCCCTGCTCCTGCTGGCCACAGTGTTCCTGATGCAGGCCAGGATGCCATTGGCCCTCTTGGCTGCCTGGGCACACTGCAGGCTCATGTTCCATCAACCAGTACCCCCAGGTCCCTCTCTGCCTGGCCACTCTCCAGCCACTCTGACCCCAGCCTGTAGCACTTCATGGGGTTGTTGTGGCCAATGTACAGAACCCGGCACTTGGATGTGTTAAATCTCATGCCATTGGACTCTGCCCATCTGTCCAGCCTGTCGAGGTCCCTCTGCAAAGCCTCTCTACCCTCCAGCAGATCAACTCCTGCCCCCAGCTTGGTGTCATCTGCAAATTTACTGATGATGGACTCAATGCCCTCATCCAGATCATCAAGAAAGATGTTGAAGAGCATGGGGCCCAGCACTGATCCTTGGGGCACACCACTAGTGACTGGCCGCCATCTGGATGTGGCTCCATTCACCACCACTCTCTGGGCTCAGCCCTCCAGCCAGTTCCTAACCCAACACAGTGTGACCCTGTCCAAGCCATGGGCTGCCAGCTTGGCCAGGAGTTTGCTGTGGGGGACGGTGTCAAAGGCCTTGCTGAGGTCCAGGTAGACCACATCCACAGGCCTCCCCACATCCACCAGGTGGGTCACCTGATCATAGAATTATGAACTCATCTGTCAAATAAAGCTGCTGGAAGTGACCCTGTAGTCAAAGAACAGGACGAAAGGAAGTGAAGTAAAGACAAGAATTAAATGAGATGATGATATAAAAGGAAAGTATATACAATCCTTCAACACATGCTAACAAATTGTAAAGAATCATAGTCCATTTCAAACTCAAGAAGTTTCTGTGATTGATGTCTTCTGCATGGTTTCATCCAAAACTGTTTCTCTGGGAAAGCTGACAAATTTTTTCCTGGAATTTTGTCTTCAATAATTTTTCTCTGCTTACTAAAATCATGTATACTTTTTAAAGGCCACAATATCAAAATCTTGTAATAATGTCTATAACTGAAACCAGTGCACTGAGATGTCTCATCACATTTTATACATCTAAAGATTGGTATGTTTAATATGTCTGGAAAACAGCTTTAGTTTCAAACTGAAAAGCAGTTGTATGAGAGCAAACTAATTTTGTCGCATTTACAAATGAAGGACAAAATGAAAATACAATTGTCAACATTTTTTATTCATGTATAGTATGAGGTAATTTGCTTGAATTATTCTGCAGTTTTGAAGATTTGTTTCTAAAATAATTGAACACCTGTAGAGCAGAACTAAGAATGTGTAAAAAACCCATAATTTTTAATAGTCTGGCCCTACTGATGTAAATACTAATAGTTTATTTTGCACTTATAGATGTGAATGAGTGTGAAATAGGTGCTCACAACTGTGACATGCATGCCTCATGTGTCAATATACCAGGAAGTTTTAAATGTACTTGCAGAAAAGGATGGGTTGGAAATGGCATTAAATGTATTGGTAAGTAAACCAGGAAATAAATCCTTGCCCCTTCCCTTCCCTTCCCTTCCCTTCCCTTCCCTTCCCTTCCCTTCCCTTCCCTTCCCTTCCCTTCCCTTCCCTTCCTTCCCTTCCCTTCCCTTCCCTTCCCTTCCCTTCCCTTCCCTTCCCTTCCCTTCCTTCCCTTCCCTTCCCTTCCCTTCCCTTCCTTCCCTTCCCTTCCCTTCCCTTCCCTTCCCTTCCCTTCCCTTCCCTTCCCTTCCCTTCCCTTCCCTTCCCTTCCCTTCCCTTCCCTTCCCTTCCCTTCCCTTCCCTTCCCTTCCCTTCCCTTCCCTTCGTATTAGCATTCAGGTAATGAGACAGCCGAACTCCATATGTTGTTTGGAAACATTTTACCCAATCCCATGTATTTTAATTTAAAGGAAATCATATTAAAACCAAATCACTGTAGATTAACCCCATATCTTCTAATGATAACTATGTATATTTATGAAGACGTAAATCATCTTTGCTGTTGCACTTGTTAGCTTGACAGTAAGTTGTCAGCCAGGTGTACTAAGTGCTCTGTTTCTGTTTGCACTGTTTTGCCCATGATGTGCAGATCTTGATGAGTGCTCCAATGGGACCCACCAATGCAGTGTGAACGCTCAGTGTGTGAACACCCCAGGGTCATACCAGTGTGCCTGCACAGGGGGATTCACTGGGGATGGATTTACTTGTTCTGGTAAGAACAAATTAGATCTAACCCAAAGTGCAAGATAATAAATAAAAAAAGTGTCTTTTCAGATGGGATTCTCTCCATCTGCTGTTCACTGTTACAGTTCCTGTCTTGGAGGCTAGGTCTGTCTCCAACAGGTCATCATCTGTTTTCTCCCCACGGTGTCAGTTGAACAGGATGTCCTCATTAACATAGGACTCTTTAAAAAGAAAAACAAATGACAGTGGAAAAGTATTGGCCATGATCTCTACATTTTAAATGTTGGTAAATGCTCCCTGTTAAAATGGACTTTGTTTAGCACACAGCAAGTGATTCAAAATAAAATGACATTCAAAGAATTATGTAAATTGTGAGGACTTTATATGAAACATTAATGGAAAAGTATTGAGTTTCTGTGATTTCTGTCACTTAAAGTGAAGATGTAACAGTATCTCTGCTCTTCACGTGTGCTGAAGATTTAAAGGAATGCATCCTAATGATAATCAAATACATAGAAACTATGCATTCATTATTAAATTCACCTTAGCAAGACAGTCTCTTGATGAGTATTGTAAGGTTTTTTATTTCAGAATAAAGACATTCAAATATTATCAGCTTGTGTGTTTCATGTTTGTGGTTAATGAACAAGAACTTCCATCTGTATTATTAACACACTGCTTCAGACCCGTGTTTTAAAAATCAGATGGGGTTCTAGAAATTGCCTAATAAAATGAAGAAGGTACACTGAAAATTTTTTGGACATTCATAGGCATATAAAAAAAATTTGTAAGTCCCTATAATGACTGCAGTAGTGAGTGCCTTTCTTTGTCATGCTGCTCTTTTACAGCTCTTTTAAAAAGTCACTTTTGAGGCATATTAGAAGTTGTAGTGTTCATAATCCTCAAGGACTATCTTCTAAAGTTCATATGAAAATATGATTCACTTACCAACAGTTGCCTTTGAATTTGTTTTATGTCAAGATAACACAGCAATGTGTACCAAGAGACAAAATTTTTACTTTGGAAGCAAAATATTTAGCTCCTTTGTCAAAGGCAACAAACCTTGCATTATTTAAATAAATCTGTTAATGATAGACAAGGAATAAGGAATCATGACAGAGTAATTTGGAAATTACATGATGTTTTCTGCATTCTTTCAGTTTACTTTGTCTTCAGGTTTAAATGTTTTATATCTACAGTACTAAACGACACTATTATTTTGAACATCAGGATTATAGTATAAGTATTTGCTAGTGAAATTTATTTTTCAAATAAATTTTCTGTCTCTCTCAGATATCGATGAGTGTGCAGGAAATGTTGATCTGTGTGAAAATGGATAGTGTTTGAATCTCCCTGGTGCCTACCGTTGCGAGTGTGAGATGGGATTCACTCCTACCTCAGACAGCAGGTCATGCCAAGGTAAGCAACTGCTACTTCAAGTTTGTTTTCTCGGTTTGGAATGGCTGTTATATAGCAAACAATGACCTGAAAGCAGAGTATTCAGCCACCTGCAGTGCTAGTGTTAATTATGTTGAAGGTAGATTTAGTCTTAAAATGAAGTTCTCCTGGCTTTCCTCCAGAAATCTACAAGTAGAGGTTTGGCTCAGCAATTTTGTTCAAATTCTTCTTTTAGCTACTAGTATACAGTGTAAGGAATATATGTTGTGTTCATCACTGTTTTATTATTTAGTATGTCTAGGCAGGAGACACAAACTGCATTTGGTGGTCTTATTTTAAAATCAATGTTTTCTGGAAAATCGAAGTGGGAAAATCACTGATATATTTGACAAGTTTGGAATACTCCTTAAAATGCGTATTAGAGGTTTTTTTATCATTACCTTTCATTCTAAATATTGTACTAAATCATCTGAAATGTAAATGGAATTATCTCTTATTCCAGCGCAACTTCTGTTCCATGTTGGGGTTTTTGTTTGGGGTTTGTTTTGTTTTGTTAATATAAGATAACTGTGAATTAGATAAAGTCTTTTTAGGTGATGCTGCAAAGCTTTTTAACTTACTTCATACTTAATGGTGGAAACCTCATAAGGTCTTAGGAAATAAATTCCTGGTAAGACAGTGAAAAATAGATTCCAACGTGTAATATTTAAAATTTAAATGTATGAAACAGACTTCTAGCTCTAGATTTGCAGATGCTTGTGAAAAATTAGCTGCACAACTGTCTTGGACAGATCTGTTAACAGTTATCAAATATTGTCAATCATCTTTAATGTCAGTGCAAGTTGGTCAGACGTAGTAATGCCAGTGTTCTGATAAAAATCCCCATATAGATATCAGCCAATCAGTGTTTTGGAAAACAATATGATTCAGCTTCCTGGGACAGTGAGTCACCAGCACTTGGCTTTTAAATTGGTCCACGGTGATTCTCTGAAAAATAAATGGAAGAATTTCAGAAAAATATTTGGTATATTGAGATATTGCTGTGGTTCCAACACAGCTCAGAGAGCATTCTGCACATGCTATTAATAGTGCTGTTGGAGTGCTAGAAGATCTAGGTGCTGACTACTTAAGAAAAGTTATCTTTGGGGTTTGTTTGTTTTAAAGTTGATGTAGTAATTTGTCCTATAACTAGGCAACTCCTTGGTTAGGTGATTTCTCCAACCAAGGGGCAAAATCCAAAGCATGAATTTAATCCAACCATTTTAATACAAATCAATCATCTACTTTATTCGGAAATCCATTGAGATATCAATACATTAGCTTCTTAATGACACACTCTTTTCCCATAATTTTGTAAAGCTTATCTGAACACAATTTATGTTCATGAACTTATTTGGAGGATATTCCATGGCTGTACTCCAAGGTACTTCCATTTATTTTCAGTTTAAGTTTACTCAGGACTGCTGAGCATTTATCTTAAATTTAATTTACCTTTAAAATTTATATCTCTTTCCCGCTCAACAGTTGTCACTTCTCTTATATTCCTGTAGAGGCATTCTATCCCTTCTCAAGCTTTGGCTAAGGCAGGCAGGCAAGCCAAGATCAAAATAGACACTTCATTATTTTTACACCTCATGTAGGTTCAGTTCATTGCTCTTGAGCAGAGCACTGTACACAGAATTTAAAATTAAGATTTAGCTATGCATTGTACAGTGATATCAATGTTTTCCTCTTCCCTGTCTCTGCTAAAAACAGTGCAGTAATGTGTGCTAGAGTTGTATTAGCCTTTTGCACAGCTGCTTTATTTTGGTGAGTTAACAGCCTTGCTGTCAGACAGTACATCCAGGGTTGGGTTTTTTGCCCTATTATCTCACTTGCTGTCAGCGCAGAAGTCCTTTATAGTTTCTGTTTAAAACCATGACTTTGCACTCTGTCCTGTCAATAATTCACTCTCTTTCTAGTACTGCAGTTGACAAAACTTTCTGATTTCTGTTTAATGTCTAATTTTCTGCACCTGTCTTTACACTTGATTTCATCTTTGGTTTATATGAGCACACCCACAGTCCTTTACATGTGTTTTAGCTCACCTGCATGTAGTTTCTATATAAATGGTTTAATGTGGCCTTGAAAAACTCATAGCTAATTTGTATTTCCTATATTTCTTTTCCCTATATTCTTTTTGCAAGGAGATAGTAGTAACTTCTGGTGCCTACTCCCTCTCTTCTTGGTATTTTTTTTAATTCTCTGAGAATGGTATTTGTAAAATCTTAACTTGTGATTAGTAAGAAATGTTGCAGACTGAGCTAAGAAATTACAGACACTTTTTCTTACGGCATTGTGCTTCATTCTGTTTAATGCACATTTTGAAAGGAACACACTGATTTTTTGACATTTTGAATCCTGAAAAGTCAGTTTTGCCTTTTTTTTAGTCTTACTCTAGGTAAAACAGGAATAAGTATCAAAAAGCTTAATGGAGAATGCTTCACAAATCCCTGCCTCTGGCATGCTACATAAAGCCAAATAGTGATAATTCAGTGTTACTGTTTTTAAGTTACATGTATCTTCATTTGCTTTTAGTAGTACAGCACACTATTGCAATATTGATATGGTAATGTTACATAACTTTCTGTTACTAACATTTTCCTTCAGATATCAATGAATGCTCCTTCCAGAACATCTGCGTGTTTGGTACCTGTAATAATCTACCTGGAATGTTTCGTTGTATCTGTGGTGATGGCTATGAACTGGATCAAACAGGGGGAAACTGTACAGGTATATTTCTTCTGTTCAGAAATCTCTCAATACTTGCTTTTACTTTAAATTGCGCCAAGTTAATTTAAAGATGAATGCACAAAAGGTGCATTGTATATTCTTACAATGAGAGTGCATTTTTCCCCACTCAACACCTAAGTAAAAATGCATGCTCGGCATTGAGAATATAACCAAAAGCATGGCTTCTTAAATGCATGTTTGTACAATGGATATTTCTAAATGTATGACAAATTATTAGTAGAACTTTTGATCCATTTCAGCTAAAATTTACTTGCATTTCAAATTTTCTTGCCCATTTTTTATTAAAAAATGAAATTATTCTTCTTTTCTGTCCAGTGAGGAGATTCATGCATGTAACCTTCCTATTTTAGATGTCGATGAATGTGCTGATCCCATTAATTGTGTTAATGGTCTTTGTGTAAATACTCCTGGAACGTATGAGTGTAATTGCCCTCCAGACTTCCAGCTGAATCCTACAGGAGTGGGTTGTGTAGGTAAGTATCATAGAATCATAGTATCAGTCAGGGTTGGAAGGGACCACAAGGATCATCTCGTTCCAACCCCCTGACATGGGCAGGGACACCCCACACTACATCAGGCTGGCCAGAGCCTCATCCAGCCTGGTCTTAAAGACCTTCAGGGATGGGGCCCGAACCACCTCCCTAGACAATCCATTCCAGTGCTTCACCACTCTCATGGTGAAGAACCTCAAGAAAGTAAAAGCTACCTTTAGAAATAACAGCCAAGGTGACTCTCTGATGCAAATGAGTGTAGCAAGATAGATAACCTATACTTCCACATGGAACATATAGTTTCTAGAGGTGGAGTTAATTATTTTAGCTGGTTAATGGTGTTTATACACCTCTTAATTTGTCAAAACATACTTCACCTGCATTTCCATTCTTGTGACAGTTAACAGTTCTCAATTTGAACTTTCTTTCAGCAGTAGTTCTCAGTTGTAATATTTTCAGAAGGTTAAATTGCATGGAAAGTGGAAACAGAGAGAGTTGCCATCCCACTACAGCTATACTAGTTCTGGTTATAGATTTGGTATGCCTTGAGTATGCCTACTGACTTACACAGTCCAAAGAGGGAAGAAGTTCAGATTCTTTATAGTGTTAGAACTGCAATTTTCACTTGACTTGCAGTAATGTTTTTGTTACTGACACATGGTAAAACATTAGCTGATTTTCACTCTAACAATGTAGCCATTAAAAAAAAAAAAAAAGAGAAACCACCAAGTCTAGTAGACCTCACCAAGAAGAATGAAAGTTTCTTGTTTCTGTAATGTACAAGTGCTTGAAAAAGCTTCTTGTCAGTAGCTTGTGTCTCTCTTTAATCACATTATCTTTTGCATGCTCGATCAAAAAAAGGTGGAGACATTTGAATTCCAGTTCCTTTCTGAAGAAACAGAAATATGGTACCATGTCAAGACAGTTCTTGTGAGGAGTAAGCTGAAGCCTCAAACTCTTGATGGCGTCAGTATCAGTATTCAGCTAGATAATAACATGCTTTGCCTTCATTCCAAGGTCTGTCATCTACTATTGTTCTTAATGGGCCTGAGGTTGGCCTAAGCCTACTCCCAGAAGGTCATTATTATTTACCTTTCCCAAGAAGAATGAAGCCAGATCTCTTCTAAACCGGCAGATGTCTTGCACTGTCACAAATGGAGAGAAGCATGCAGTTGCTCTGAGAACAGGAGATAGCTGTTCTCACAATGACTGCATTTACATTGTTCAAGCTCAAATCCACAAGAACAGGATGCACCTTTTAAAAAGGCAGTTCATTTTATTTTCCTCTAGCATTGTCTTTAAAAAAGGAAAAAAAGAAAAAGACTTGCCCTCTAACAGGTGCTGGTCAGTGATCTCCAGTAAGTCTTGCCTGTGGCAGAAACGTGATGTCCTGCTTGAAGTTTTCTCTCTTTCATTTAGAGGCTTAGAGATACAGAATACATTAGATGTTGCCATTCAATTCTGAGTATTTTAGCTTTACAACAGTGTGCATTTATGGTGAGGTAGTGATTTGTTTTTGTAGAATATGTGGGCCTTGGGAATACTCACTGCTACTTACTTTCCATTTTTAAAGAACAAGGAGATATTGTAAACTCTTCTCTGGGTACTTTGGAAGCTGAAGCTGCCCAGTTTCCCTGCAGTCTCTCTCATTATTTGTAACTCCCGGTGTACATTGGTGTTTTAGCCTGCCAGTGACTCTAAAAGCATAATGTTATCCAAGTTTCTGCCTCTAAATATGAAATGTTAAAATGGATGCCTCCTGCTCTGGATCATTATGTACAGCTATAGTTATATATGCTTCATGTGTAGATAACCGTGTTGGGAATTGCTACTTGAATTATGGACCACAAGGGGATGGGAGCCTGTCCTGCAACACTGAAATTGGGGGTGGAGTGAGTCGTTCTTCCTGCTGCTGCTCTCTGGGAAAGGCTTGGGGAAACCCCTGCGAGACGTGTCCACCTGTAAACAGCAGTAAGGAATGCTCTCTTATTTTCCCCCTGCCCTGTATGGCTATACATCTTTTAACTTAATAAAATAGTTTTCTTCACGAGGCAGTTTTCTGTCACAGTTATAAATCTCCTTGCTGCTGTCAGAAGCATGATGAAGAAGTGTGGACCTAAGTATCAGAAGATGTGACCGTCAGACTTCTGACTCACTTGGTGCCTATTCTCACAATAAGTGAGAATAATAAATAAGTGCTAACTATAGAAGGCATTTCCTACTGGACAATGCCCATGCATTTTTGCAGTTTTGGACACTTCATTTTATTTTGCTTTTGGTTTTCTCCCCTCTTTCTTTCCCTGCTGCCCCTAAAAAAAAATAAGGTAGCAGTGTATGGGTGTTTGTATGTCAAGAATTGAACGGATAGCATACATCTATGAGGAATTTATATTCAACAGCTCCGTGTTGGTAGGAAAATAAAGAAATTAATAATGCTTGCAGCTCATTGTACCTTTAATTTGCAAAGCTGCAGTAGTTCTTGAAGGAGAGTGTTGGTAACTCTTGGATAACCATTTCTGTGTCACCCTTGAGTACTTTCAAAACTGTTACCTGATAGCAATTTTATAGAGTTTTTTAAGTTCTTTGAATGAACGAATTAATAATGCAACAGAAATGTCAAGCATGTTGTTCTTAATGATCTTGTATTAAGAAGAATTCAGGTTTTTATTGATGGTTTATTATATATGTCACATGAAAGAACTAATTAAACTAGAAAATACATGCCTTTATAAAGGCACAGTATGGAGAAAACAACACTGTGCATGCCATAAGACTGTTTGAGGTTGTTTTTGAGGTTGTTGTTAGGTTTTAAGCAGAATTCATCATCTTATCTTGCTTTACCACTAATCTGATGCCATTGATTATTTCATGTGAATTGGTAAAGCAGAAAACCAATGATTATAGGGAAGACAACATAAATACCAAATTAAATTTAGTGTTTATGTTGCTATTCTTCATATGACTGACAGGCTCTTTCTTGATATAATTTAGCAGAGTATAATACCCTTTGTCCAGGGGGAGAAGGATTCAGACCAAATCCCATCACAATTATTTTAGAAGGTAAGTGAATTGTAAATGACTGTGATGGCAAGTAATAACAAAAAATGTAATCTTTGGAGATACACCTACAGGAAATGTATTTTGCAGAAGTCATTGCATGTAGTTCAAAGCAAAACCTTCTGCTAATATGAGTTAGACAACAACAGGATGAAAAGGCATACTGTAAAAGAATATCAAAGAAGTAAAACAATATTTCAGTAGGAAAACAAGCTGCTTCATAACTTTTGTGTGCCTTCTTTCTTGAATTGGCCCCTGTAGTCATAATTAAACTGTAGCTTATCAGTTGAAGGTATAAGTTTCAGGAAGTACTCACTGACAAAGAAACTCTGGTTCCAGAGAGGGTACTGGAATGAGGGATTAGATGCCAAAAACCTGTAAACAATACTGGAAGTTGAAGTCCATAGACTCAATCTAGATGAAACGTTCCTGAGGAAGGAATACCGAAAGGAACAGGTCAGCAGCTGTAATTAACAAGTGGCTCAGAGACTGGTACTACCTAAAGATTCTTGGGTTTTTTGATCTTGATTTTTTTGATCTTGGGGAACTTTCTATGGCACCAGGTCATCTAGCAACAGATGGAGTACATCTGTCCTAGAGGAGGAGAAAGGTCTTAGCACATGAGAATGGCTCCACATCCAGCTGGCAGCCTGTCACTTGTGGTGTCCCCCAGGGATCAGTCCTGGTCCCTATGCTCTTTAATATCTTTATCAATTATCTGGATAGGGTCATTGAGTCCATCATCGATAAGTTTGCAGATGACACCAAGCTGGTGCAGGTGTTGATCTGTTAGAGGGTAGGAGAGCTCTGCAGAGGGACCTCGACAGGCTGGACAGATGGGCAGAGTCCAACAGCATGAGATTTAACACATCTAAGGGCTGGGTTCTACACACTGGCCACAACAATCCCATGCAATAATGCAGGCTGGGGTCAGAGTGGCTGGAGAGTGGCCAAGCAGAGTGGGACATGGGGATACTGGTTGATAGTAGACTGAACATGAGCCTGTAGTGTGCCCAGGTGGCCAAGAAGGCCAGTGGTATCCTGGCCTGTATAGTGTGTCCAGCAGGAGCAGGGAAGTCATTGTGCCCTGTACTCAGCACTGGTTAGGCCACACCTTGAGTCCTGTGTCCAGTTCTGGGCCACTCATTTTAGGAAAAATGTTGAGTTGCTGGAATGTGTCCAAAGAAGGGCAGCAAAGCTGGTGAGGGGTTTGGAGCACAAGCCCTATGAGGAGAGGCTGAGGGAGCTGGGGTTGCTTAGCCTGGAAAAGAGGCTCAGGGAGACCTTCTTGCTCTCTACAACTACCTGAAGGGAGGTTGTAGCCTGGTGGGGGTTGGTCTCTTCTCCCAGGCAACCAGCACGAGAACAAGAGGACACAGTCTCAAGCTGTGCCAGGGGAGGTTTAGGCTGGATGTTAGGAAGAAGTTCTTCATAGAAAGAGTTACTTGCCATTGGAATGGGCTGCCCAGGGAGGTGGTTGAGTCACCATCATTGGAGATGTTTAGGAAGAGACTGGATGGGGTGCTCGGTGCCATGGTTTAGTTGATTGGATAGTGTTGGATGATAGGTTGGACTTGATGATCTCAAAGGTCTCTTCCAACCTGGTTAATTCTATTCTATTCTATTGAGGAGCTATTGAAACGGAAAAGAATGATCATCTCATCTATGCTTCCATGAAGTGCAATTTAGAAGCTAGTGTTTTGTACAATTTCAGGGAATTACTTAGAAGTATGTTGTTTCTTTTCATTCTGGAATGAAAATACGATGTGTTTTGTTCTCTGTTTTCAGACATCGATGAATGTCAGGAACTGCCAGGTCTCTGCCAAGGTGGCAATTGCATCAATACTTTTGGCAACTTCCAGTGTGAATGTCCAAAAGGCTACTACCTCAGTGAAGAGACAAGAATCTGTGAAGGTTTAGTCCCTTGAAACCTCCTTCTGTATCACAGTGCTGTTAGTATGAAAACCAGTGTAATTTTTAACCTTAAATCTATGTGGATATGTTACCTCCAACCTGATATAAGAAATTCTCTGAAATTGCTGGTTTTGGCACTAGTGGTATGATTAATATAAAACATGAAATGCAGCACTTTAATATGCTAATGTTTATTTCTACATGATCAATCTCAGCTATTTGTATTCAGTAAACTAAGGTGATTATTCATGGTTTCTGGCTTCTCACTTCAACATGTTGTATCTGTGGCTAATTTCACTAGACACCCTGTGTTTTGAGAAAAGGTTTCCTCTTCTCAGTATTTTAGAGTAGCCATTTAGTTTACACAACATGAAGTAAAGTTACTCCGTCTATTTGTGTTTGAGATTTATCATAAGTGTTAGAACCAGACATGGTAAATAGCTGCAAAAAAATAAGGCAGCTTTTATAGTTTCTACTCATTTTGAGGGTTGCAGGCCAGCTGCCTCTTCTTCATTCATTATGTGAGGGGGAAAAATGGCTCCTTCTGAAATAGAGCCTGTGAATTCTAAGGCTTTGCTAAACCTAGGTGAAGAAAACTCACCAAACCAGGTTTGAAATTAAAATTGTGAGGGCAAAAAAAGCCTTGCACTCCAAATACCTTAAATAAGAAAGTCCAAGGTTAAAATAGCAAGGCAGTGTTTATTTAGCCTGCCTGTTACTAAACTGACTACTTCAGTCATTCTCCATGGAGTAGTTAACACATTAGAAATGAAAAGTTACAGTAACATTCCTGAGAGAAGAGAGGTTTCACGTCTTTTGTGGAGCTGATGGGGCACAAGGTGATGTGATGGGCTGAGGCCAATCCCCTCTCCACCATGGGCAAAAAAATGAAACTCAGACAAATGGATTGCAAAAAATGGTGGAAAGTTTAAATGGAAAGCCAAAAAGGGCCACGAGACAGCCCTCCCCCCCCATTACCAGGTGGTGGCAAGGGAAGAAAAGAGGAAGTGCAAGACCCCTGTTGATGTCTCATAGGGGAGCAGGGCATTATGGGATGAAATGCCTGGCTTCCTGTGCCCACCCACTGGGCTGGACCCTTCTGGGACACAGGAGGTGTTTCTCATGTGGGCACAGCAGGGGGCACCTGGCCCAAACTGCTACAGGTGCCAAATTTCAGTGATAAATTCAACAATTTTTAATTTATTTGGGATGTTCTCTTGCACTTCACCAGCTGGTGTTAGTAGAGAGTAACAATATTACTTTTCAGGAGCTGTTAAAATAGCTATTTGACCCAAATCTGAGCTGTACTTCCCCAGCTAGCCTTGAAATGAAGCAGCTTTATTATCTTGCCATGAATTATTATGGGCATATTTCTCAGAAACATTTGGTAGGACTTACTCCTTTTTTCCCTTTTTAATTGTAGTGTTTTCACTTGGTCTGTAGATATTGATGAGTGTGTTGCACATCCTGGTGTCTGTGGTCCTGGTACCTGCTACAATACTTTGGGGAACTACACCTGCATTTGCCCACCTGAATACATGCAGGTCAATGGAGGACATAACTGCATGGGTAAGTCAGTTCTTTACTAGAACTGACTGAATATTAAACTGTTTTGGGGCCAGACTCTTTCATTTAAATGAGGCCAGTTGTAAAGCTTTGTACAGATTTTCCCTGCCTTTAACTCCAAGACAGTTAGACCATATCATGAGGAAAGAGATCCCAGTGACTGACATGCAATGTTCAAATGCTCCTATTCCTTAACAGGAAACTCTGAAATCTTTTATTTTCACTATTTACTTTCAAATGGTAGGGTTTACTATACAAATAGGTCTCTAATGAGCATCTACAGTGAGTTTCTGATTCCTTGAGAGTTTTCCTTTTCCCCATTTGTGTCTTTGAATGAAAACTGAGACTGTGTCAAATTCTACATAAGTCTAAAACAAAGACTGCAGATTTCCTTCAATTATTTTTAAATGCATCCATGTATATGCTTTGAGTTGCATTCAGAAGCCAGAGTTAAGGAGCCACAATCTGTGTTGGTACAGGGTTGATATTTACTTAAGTTACTTTGTTGTTTACTTCGTAAGTGATTCTTTTCTCATATCTAGACATGAGGAAAAGCTTTTGCTACCGAAACTATAATGGAACCACCTGTGAGAATGAACTACCTTTTAATGTCATCAAAAGGATGTGTTGCTGCACATACAATGTTGGGAAAGCCTGGAACAAACCTTGTGAACCATGTCCAACTCCAGGAGCAGGTAAAACCCACTATAATTGTCAGTGCTTCAGTGCTTCAGTGAGTTGTGTGCTCTTCACACCAGTGTCTTGGGTTTAACAGAAATGCTGGATGGTTTGGTTTTAAGGAATGGGAGAAGAATTGCTGAGGGAGCTAGGGTTGCTTAGCCTGGAGAAGAGGAGGCTCAGAGGAGGACTGTATTGCTTTCTACAACTACCTAAAGGGAGGTTGTAGCCAGGACAGGGTTGGTCTGTTCTCCCAGGCATTAAGTACCAGAACAAGAGGACACAGTCTCAAGCTGTGCCAGGGGAAGTTTAGGATAAAGTTCTTCACAGAGAGAGTTGTTAGCCTTTGGAATGTGCTGCCCAGGAAGGTGGTGCAGTCACCATCCCTGGAGGTGTTCAAGAGGGGATTGGATGTGGCACTTGATGCCATGGTTTAGTAGTCATGAGGTGTTGGGTGACAGGTTGGACTTGATGATCTTTGAGGTCTTTTCCAACCTTATTGATTCTATGAATTCTATGAATCTTGTTATGTTCTTTGCTTTTCTGCTCCTTTGACCTATTAGCTGAAGTTAACATTTCAGTCCCCCAAAACCTTTGCTGTACTCCCAAAACAGAGTGGCAATAGCTGCCATCCTGTCACTGACTGAATTAAGTGCACATCTGTTAAGCAACAATAGGTATTTCTTCCATATTTTAAAGTGAAAGAACTGTCACACCATACTGAGTGGAAAGATACAGCTTGAATAGTGTGATGACACCAATCATTCCCCTTAATAATAAATAAATAAATAAATAAGAAGAAGATGCATATTTTCCCTGTCATCTGCCCCTGAAGGCATGAGCAAGGGAACAAATGCTCAGTGCTGCTGAGGTGAGAAAAAGAACTGAAAAGTACAGGCTGAGTTTCCTATCCACAGCAGGAGTACGTCAGCCCTATAACTAAAATGATGTTCATAAGACAGGTATCTGTAGGTACATGTAATTATTCAGACATTTTTATAATAATGAGGCTTTATAAAATTAGTATGTTGTGGTTGTTTTATTCTTTCTTTCTGACAAACACTGAGGCTTTCAGACATCCTGTAGGGACACAGAATTACTTTCAGTTATTTAGATTTCACAGAATCACAGAACTTTAGGGGTTAGAAGGGTCTTCAAAAGATCATCGAGTCCAACTCCACTGCCAGAGCAGGATCAACTAGAGTAGGTCACACAGGAATGTGTTCAGGTAGGTTTTGAATGTCTCCAGAGAAGGAGATTCCACAACCCCTCAGGGCAGTTGTGCTGTCACTCTCACAGTGAAAAGGTTTTTCCATGTATTGATGTGGAACCTCCTATGCTCCGGTTTGCACCCATTGCCCCTTATCCTGTCATTGGACATCACTGAGAAGAGCCTGGCTACCATCATCCTGATACTTGCCCTTCACATATTTATAGACAGTAATGAGGTCATCCTTCAGTCTCCTCCAAGCTAAAGAGACCCAGGTCCGTCAGCCTTTCCTCATAAGGCAGGTGTTCCACTCCCATAATCATCTTTGTGGTTCTGCACTGGACTCTCTCAAGCAGTTCATTGTCCTTCTTGAACTGAGGGGCCCAGAACTGGACACAATATTCCACATTTACATCAAAAATCTATGCTTTCGTAGGTAAGGCATCCCAGGATGCTGCAGTAGGCATAAGCAAGTTTTCTGAATGAGTCATAACAGAACTCCCACTTGGAGGTTTCTGGAAAAGAGGTCACTGAGCAATAATACTGAGGCTGAAAATACTGGCTGGTAAGAGATGTCTGCTGCCTGTCCTGTTTTCCAGGATAGTTTAGAATAGTATAAATTAGTTACTGCATATCTGGAGATACATTTATCCTGGTAATCTTAATCTGTCAGAGCAAAAAGCCTGGGTTTCATCACTGAGTGTATTGCCTTTCCAGATTTTTCACTTGTGACTCACATAAAAATAACTCAGCTGCTTTTGCATCTTCTCTGTCAATGGTGATGAGCTTGCAAAAGCTCATTAAGAAATGCACTGTAAACAGAAGTGAAAATTCCTTTTTATGAAGGCACATGAAGATAATAAGGTGTAATTCTCTTTCAGTTAGTCTTTATGGGGTTCCTTGTCTGGAACAGAACACCTTTGAATGCTCAACTCAGAAAAACAATTGTTAGAACAATTATCAGCTTGGAAACCTGACAGCAGCACCTGGCTTTCATTAAAAGATTCTTACATTTGTAACTAGAGCAAAGGTGTCTGGATAAAGCTAAAAATATCAGATGTCCTTTTAGTGCAGACACATTTTACTGTTTAATTCACTTTGCCCCAAGTTTACAGCCACTAAACATGTACCACTGGTGCCGCATAATTTGTGATGTTAGTATAAAGAATGTCATTACTTCCATTCCAAGTGCTTTATCCTGGTGGCATAGTTTAACCAGCAGATGATTGAGGAAAGCTATTTCCCATACAAACAGTAAAGAGGATGAAAATGGGACTGGAAGAAATGCAGTGTCTTCCTTTTCTTTCTTAATTAGGAGGAAGGAGAATGAAGGAATGATCCTGGCAGCCAGGAATGAGAGCTGGAAATAAGTTTGAGAGAAAATACATGTTTGCTGTCACAGGGAACTCCTAAAATTCTTTCCAGTGGTCATTGTCATCAAATTGTCATCCAGATGACAACACGATGAGAAAAACATAGCAAAGTACTAGCAGGGATTCATGCAATTAATATTCTTGGACAGAATAATTTTCCTTTTAAACTGTTAGATTGATGTTCTAAAAAACCTCTGCAGGTTTTAAAGATTTGTTAAGACAACTCCACTTAGTCTGCAAGCAGTTATGGGGTTAAAATATTTTCTGAAATATTTCTGTATTGCATTGTGAGCTCTTCTAAATACCTTTACTGTGTTTGGAGACATGGTTAAACCTTTTTCACCATGAAAGGAGATTGTGTGAGGGATCAAACACAAGTTCCAAGTGTAAATTCTTGAATAGCTGCACTTATGTGATACAATCAGTTGCTTTAACATCTGTGTGGGGGCTATCAGTCACAGTCAGGGGTTATAATAGACTGATGTTAAGCACTTTGCTAGATGGAGCTCGGTAGGTCATTAAGAGCATTATTCTGCTCTGATGAGAATTATATTGTTCCTCTAAATGAACTTCACATCAGTGCATTTGCTTTTTTTTTTTGTATATGAACAGATCTCACTCTTCATATATTTATGCTTAACAATTAATCTTTTTCTGCACAATGCAAAATGAAAAAAAAATGGAATTCATGGAACATGTAGGTAGCATAGAACAATGTGAAAAAAGACCTGCAACACTCAAAGCCTCTTCTTCACTGCCCCCAGATCTGATATGTTAGACGTAGGTTAGTATCACCAATGGAAACAAGGGAGTGAACGAATGCAAGACCAGCCTCTCACCTAATATGTGTTTCACAGGTTTACTGACACCAGTAAACGACATAAGATTCCTTGCAGAAAATGTTTTATAACCTTCAGATCTTATATCTGTTAATATAAAAGACCAGATGCAGAAGATGCATCAAAATAATTGTGACCAGCAAGATAAGTGAGGTGGTTCTCCCCTTCCTCTTTGCTCTCATGAGACCTCATATGGACTACTGCATCTAGTTCTGGTGCCCCCAACACAAGAATGATACTGAATGGCTGGCAGGATCCAGAGGAGGGCCACAAGATGGAACACCTCCCCTACTGGGACAGGGGAGAGCGTTGGGGATGTTCAGCCTGGAGAAGAAAGCTCGGGGAGACCTGATAGTGGCTGTCCAGTACCTGAAGGAGGTTTACAAAAAGGCTGGGGGGACTTTTTACAAGGGCTTGTAGTGATAGGATGAGAGGGAATGCCTTTAAGCTGGAAGAGAGTAGATTTAGACTGGATATTAGGAAGAAATTCTTTACAGTGAGGTTGGTGAGCCACTAGACTGGTTGCCCAGGGAGGTTGTGGATGCCCCCTCCCTCCAAACCATTCGAGGATACTCTGAAAATTACTGGATGTTAAAACACTGTGGCAGGGACCTCTATAGCCCAGTATCCTGTACTGCAGGAATAACCTCAGTGGACATTGAGCGGTGATTAAACAATAGGTGTGGTAGGGTGAGAAAGTTCACACACACACACACAAAAGATTCCACAGCTAACTCAGCCGGAGAAACAAATGAAAGATATAGTTACAAGCAGAAATGGAATGCAATGAATATGTACACAAATATACAATATTTACAATATATACAGACATATACAGCAGTGTATGTAATACAGGAGACCTTTTTCCCCACTGCAGCCAGGGGGGTTCGGCCTGTACCCCCTTCTCCCTCCCTACCTCCCCTTTTTCCCAAAAAGGGTTAGAGAGAGAGAGAAAGGCAATTAAAGAGAAAATTCTGTTAGCTCAAAAAGCGTATGCAAGAGTTAGTTTTCTTATCTGGTTAGCTCTGTTAATCCAAGGTCGCTCTGTTGCTTCAGCGAGAGAAAAGCCAACAGACCCACAGGAACAGAGAAGAACAGACTGACTCCAAACAGACTGAACCCAAAACTCAAAATTGCATTCTACCCATCCTCCAATGAAATTAGTTTAGCATATCTTTGTTTTTCATTCAAATATCAAAAACATACAGCCAGAGTGTCCAGCAACAGTTGCTTTCTTAAAGGCACAGCCTAAACTGGTCACAATAGGACAGAAGAAAGAAGAAAATGGTGAATGCTGGATCCTACTTGGCCTATACAGGAGTAACTGTAATAAAATTTGTATTTTTATATGTTTCATATTTCCTGGCAGTGGTATCTTCAAACACCACCATAACTTACTTACAAAGTATATTTACAGGTTCTGTTATTCGGTTGTGAGTGACACATTTCACATATGAAGACAGTGAAACAATTCAAGCAGAGATCTAAGAATTTCCAGTACAGTGATTCAATTTGGAAATAAAGGTGCTGCCATCTGCGGTTTCCCACAAAAGGGATTCTGTGGCAGATTAGCTGGATGCTCATGACTTGCTCCTTTGTCTGGTGTCTTCCCAGATGCTGTGACTGTAATTGGAGCTTGCCTTTGTCTCGGAAAGGGCTGGGGGGCTCTCTCCTCTTGTACCCAGTTCACAGTCTGGAGCTTTCCCTTGGCTCAGAGAGGTTTAGGGGCCTCTCTCCTCTTGTGTGCTCTGTTGCTGGGCTGTAGCCTTTCCATGGCTCTTCTGGGATTCAGTTCTCTTGGAGCTTTTCCCTTTTCAGCCCTGGTCCAGGTGCAAGGCCTGGGTATAGTTGTTGCCTGTTAGGACTTGCCCTTAGCTGCTACTCCAGCAGCATTTGGTTCTTCTTGCTGTCTTGGTGAGAACATGTCAAAGGCCTACCTTCTCGTCCGTTTTAAATACTATCCTAAGACAATTAACGCCCCTTGGTAACAGAGAAACCTGATAAATAAACCTATAGGATGGGGCATATCCAAACATGGCCGGAGGCACGCAGTTCACAGGTGTGTTGCAAAGTTATTTACATGTGCTACACAGCTGTCAGGACCCCAGGAAGTGTCCAGGTTTGCACATTCACAGGTGCCTAATCCACTGTGTGTGTGTGGGCATGTCTTTGGGTTTGACTCTTCAGGACAGTAAGAAAGAGCATTTGAATGTGAGAAAAATAGTTCTTAGAATATAATTCTGAGCACTGATCAACTGCGTTTGCTGACATTCTAATAAATAGAAATGTTTGGTGTAAAGGAGACAGGAATTATTCAAGTTATACACCCAGTGCTTAAATTCTATCAAGAAACTCAAACTACAGCTAGTAGAGAAATAAACTGATCACCCTCCAGACTGAAGATTATTACTCACAGGAAAAGAGAAGGTTCTCCTTCATTTTCTAATGCTGGAAGAGATGCCTAATAATATGTCTGTTTTTCACATTCAGAGGCAAGGTAAAGGTAGTCTCCATACACTTTCTCACATTGGGTAGATAGTAGACTTCCTGCAGGTCCACAGCAGCACAAACAGTGAACCAAGTATTGATGGAAGTCTCCGAATATTACACTTTGAGAACTGCTTTTAATTTTCTAGCAGTGGGACTGTTCTGTAAATTTTATCTATATTCTTTAGAAGGATATTTTACCTTGGCTTAATGCTGTGAATGTCCAAATGTATCAGTGCACTGTAAATGTATAATACGTGTTTTTCTGGAAAGCACTGTTTTACCAGTAAAATCTTATGCCAGCACAGATGTTTTGAAATAAATACTTTTTCAAAAGAGCTAAGGATCTCTTAATCCTGCAAGGATTAATAGATTCCGTGCTGGGAATTTTTCTCCATATGTTATAAATGCACTCAATTTCAGACTCCTTGCCTGGAAAAACGTGGTTTCATTGATTTTATGCTTTAGCCTGTGCATTTCCCATCCTCAAGGTGCTCTGGAAAAGAGGATAAAAAGTGGGCATACTAAACCA
Source organism: Picus viridis (assembly GCA_033816785.1). Classification (NCBI taxonomy): domain Eukaryota; kingdom Metazoa; phylum Chordata; class Aves; order Piciformes; family Picidae; genus Picus; species Picus viridis. The sequence goes on from CM066606.1 coordinate 31,798,196, forward strand.
GTGCTCTTTTCTGGAGCATCAATTTTTTTAACAGCAGTGTCCAGTGTTAAAAACAGTGTTCTGCTCTACAGTGTAGTGTAACTAAAATACAGTAATCTGTGCAGGTGTCAAGAAATCAGGAATAAACCTTACAAGGTAAATTATGGAATTCTATTCAAAGCAAAATATTGATGTGGTGTTTTCCCAAACCAGACATTTACTCATGCATAAAAGTCTGGAAAATTTTGACAAAACAGAAGTGTGAATTAGTGTTTCATTTTGCATTCACATATTAGTAATCTGATTTTCAATACAGTTGCTACAGGAGGAAGCAATTGGCTCGTATTAACTTTAGGAAAGCATTGACTGAAAGCACATTGTTCTGTGTTCTGCTCTAGCTGAATTCAAGAGCATATGTGGGAATATTCCTGGCTTCACTTTTGACATTCATACTGGAAGAGCTGTTGGTAAGTTTCATTAAATTTACTTTAACCAAAAATTGTTTTGCATAAGGTTGTGGGATTACAGTGGTGACATAAACTGTGAGACTTTTTCTGATGTATATTTTTTATATCTCTATTTTGTTAACTCATTTTTCTCAGCTTTCATCCTAGTTCATGGCTTTAAGTATTAACTGATAAGATAAACGTTTTCAATTTCAAAAATACCATGGCATTTTTCTGCACATTTGTAGCAGGTCTGTATCTGGTCTAACACTTTGTCTGTTTTTGATCACTTCTTGGACTTCACACAGTTTCTTTTCTCTGATAATGGGCATATGTTTAGATTTATACCCTGTATGTCTTTTCTGTAGATTAAAAGGAACTTCTCAACTCAGTTTCAAACACAGTGAAAGAGAAAATCCAAGCAGCATGTAAAGCCATGAAGTACTGTACTTTAACTAGCTCATCTCACTTTCAGACATCGATGAATGTAAGGAAATCCCAGGGATCTGTGCAAATGGTGTTTGCATCAATCAAATTGGCAGCTTCCGTTGTGAATGTCCCACTGGATTCAACTACAATGACCTGCTCTTGGTCTGTGAAGGTGATTTGCGTTTTCTACTTAGCCCCCATACCTGTGCTTATTTTAAAGGGAAGGGCAACATCTAATTCACATGCTTTTCAAAATCAGAGGCAGATTCTCAGGGTTTTTGGAAGGCTCAGTTTTATAGAACAGTTTATGATGTGTTTTATATCTATGCATATGCGCTAAATAAAATTTGCAGTATTTTGTGACAAGCAGCTCACTGACTTCTAAATAGAAAATAAACAGCATAGTTTCACTTTATTCTATTTTATTTTATTACAGGGAGGAAATTTAATTCTTGTTCTTAAAATTCTGAAAAAAATTTCCCTGATTTTTTCTTAGTTGCATCTGCTCTACAGTTTCATAGGTAGAGATATCATAGCAGCTGATAGTGAAGTTTTGTGCACTCTGAAGTCAGTAGGAATTTTGTCATTGGTATTCAAGGCTCCTGTACTGATGTGTGCACCTAAAAAACTAACAAACTGTGCTACTTGCTGTTTCTGTTCAAATGTAAAGAGGAGAATTATCTAATACAAAACCTAATTTCTTTATGCAGATATTTAAATTGACAAAGCCACTTTGTTGCATAATTACTTGGACTTGTAGGTTCCTTCTTAATCCAGAAAGTGTGTTGTGGATGAGAAGCTGTTGATTTTGTTTTTCATTGGCATTAGCTGCACAGGAGGCTGAAGCTCTGTATATTTGTGCTTTGTTGAGGACAGAAGATTCATCTTGTTGACAAGAAAATACAGACTAAATTCTAGGTAGAAGTAACTGTCTCATGGTTTCTAATGTCTGAACCATAACCCTTGGTATTGCAGATATTGATGAGTGCAGCAATGGAGACAACCTCTGTCAGAGAAATGTAGATTGCATCAACAGTCCTGGTAGTTACTGTTGTGAATGTGCTGCTGGTTACAAACTTTCACCCAATGGTGCCTGCATTGGTAAGGAACCAGATTTGTCTTTAATGAGTCTCCCAAAGGGTAAAAGCATAATTTCTTTTCTGTTACTTTGCATGTTCTGCTGGTTTATTACTTTATAGTCCTGTTTCTCTGTAGAAGGGAAGAAAAGACAGGATAAAATTTTTTCATGTTACAGATGTACCAACCAGATTGTAACAGTAGTTTTGCCTGTGAGGTATGGGCAAGAACTTCCTATAAAATGAAATTTTGCTGTGATTCAGGTTTAGTTCTGAGAAATTTTGAGTCTATTTTTAATTATAATAATAGATTGTAAAACCATGTTTGTGTAAAATTAATGAATAATGAAAGTCAATACAGTGTGCCATCTGTTTTATGATTTTGCTGCAGATCGCAATGAGTGTCTGGAAACTCCTACTGTTTGCAGTCATGGTTTATGTGTGGACATGCAAGGAAGTTACCAGTGCATATGTCACAATGGTTTTAAGGCATCCCAAGACCAGACGATGTGTATGGGTATGGAAAGAAAATGTGGGGTTTTGTGTGATTTGCTTGTTTGATTTTTTTAAAAGTCCAAATTAGTGTAGAAATTATAGTGGAGGTTTTGGTTTGGGGTTTTTGTAAATAAATTATGTGACATTGTCCTTGGAGTGGATGTATTAGTTTGAGGAAGAAAATAGCAGTAGTCTTAAAATTCTGTATTACTGAGAATATATTAACTCTATATTCAAAAAAATACATCATAGTGGGTTACTTAAAGAAGATTTGGAGAGTGAAAAAAGATTTTCCAGTTATTTAGAAACTTACCAGCTCCATGTTTCATTTAAAAAAACAGAAATTCAAGTTTAATGCATCTTGAAATTTATACTCACTTTGTATTAACATGCTGGCATGACAGAGACACAAGAAATAAGAATATTGCAAAATACAGGTGTTTTTCTTGTTCTATTAGTATTTCATGATCAGTTCTCCAGGAATTTAAAAATAGAAGGCGGACACCTGTATGAATTTGGTTCTCTGTGATCACCTATATGTCAGTTCTAAGCTCTTGATTAGATCCATTGTCTTCTATAAAAGAGGTGTGTCCCAATTTCAACTTTAAACACACAATTAAACCTATTCTCATTGCTACTTAATAGTGTCAGTATCATAGTTAAACCTATTCTCATTGCTACCTATCATAGTGTCATATTATTATGACACCAAGTTAGGAGCAGATGTTACAATACAATACAATACAATACAATACAATACAATACAATACAATACAATACAATAGACCAGGTTGGAAGAGACCTTCAAGATCATCGCGTCCAACCCATCAACCAATCCAACCCACCCAACAACTAGACCATACAGCCAAGCACCCCATCAAGTCTTCTCCTGAACACCTCCAGTGAAGGTGACTCCACCACCTCCACGGGTAGCCGATTCCAATGGGCAATTACTCTCTCCGTGTAGAACTTCTTCCTAACATCCAGCCTAAACCTGCCCTGGCGCAGTCTGAGACTGTGTCCTCTTGTTCTGGTGCTGGCTGCCTGGGAGAAGAGGCCAACTTCTGCCTGGCTACAACCTCCCTTCAGGTAGTTGTAGAGAGCAATAAGGTCACCCCTGAGTCTCCTCTTCTCCAGGCTAAGCAACCCCAGCTCCCTCAGCCTTTCCTCATAGGGCTTGTGTTCCAAACCCCTCACCAGCTTTGTTGCCCTTCTCTGGACACGTTCCAGCAAGTCAACATCCTTCCTAAACTGAGGGGCCCAGAACTGGACACAGGACTCAAGGTGTGGCCTAACCAGTGCAGTGTACAGGGACAGAATGACCTCCCTGATCCTGCTGGCCACACTGTTCCTGATGCAAGCCAGGATGCCATTAGCCTTCTTGGCTGCCTGGGCACACTGTAGGCTCATGTTCAGCCTACAATCAACCAGTACCCCCAGGTCCCTCTCTGCCTGGCCACTCTCCAGCCACTCTGACCCCAGCCTGTAGTACTGCCTGGGGTTGTTGTGGCCAATGTGCAGAACCCAGCACTTGGATGTGTTAAATCTCATGCCATTGGACTCTGCCCATCTGTCCAGCCTGTCGAGGTCCCTCTGCAAAGCCTCTCTGCCCTCCAGCAAATCAACTGCTTCCCCCAGCTTGGTGTCATCTGCAAATTTACTGATGATGGACTCAATGCCCTCATCCAGATCATCAAGAAAGATGTTGAAGAGCACTGGGCCCAGTACTGATCCCTGGGGCACACCACTAGTGACTGGCCGCCATCTGGATGTGGCACCATTCACCACCACTCTCTGGGCTCGCCCTTCCAGCCAGTTCCTAACCCAACACAGTGTGATCCTGTCCAAGCCATGGGCTGCCAGCTTGGGCAGGAGTTTGCTGTGGGGGACAGTGTCAAAGGCCTTGCTGAGGTCCAGGTAGACCACATCCACAGGCCTCCCCACATCCACCAGGCGGGTCACCTGATCATAGAAGGAGATCAGGTTGGTCAGGCAGGACCTGCCCCTCCTAAATCCATGATGGCTAGGCCTGAGCCCCTGGCCATCCTGTAAGTGCTGTGTGATCGCACACAAGATGACCTGCTCCATAATCTTGCCTGGCACTGAGGTCAGGCTGACAGGCCTATAATTCCCTGGCTCATCCAACCGGCCCTTCTTGTGGATGGGCACCACGTTGGCCAGCTTCCAGTCTTCTGGGACCTCTTCGCTGAGCCAGGAGTGTTGAAAAATGATGGAGAGGGGCTTGGCCAGCTCATCTGCCAGCTCTCTCAGCACCGTAGGATGGATCCCATCCGATCCCATGGCCTTGTGGGGGTCCAAGCGGCTCAGTAGATCTCTAACTTCCTCTTGGAGCAGCGGGAAACTATGCAGCTCTCTGGCTCTTTCTGCCAGCTCTGCAGGCCAGCTGTCTGGAAGACGTTCTACCCTGCTAGTGAAGATTGAGGCAAAGAAGGTGTTAAGTACCTCTGCCTTTTCCTCATCCTTTGTTACAACGTTCCCCTCCGTGTCAACCAAGGAGTGGAGGTTGTCCTTCCCCTTCTTCTTGCTATTAATGTATTTGTAGAAGGACTTTTTGTTGTCCTTCACAGCAGAGACCAGTCTAAGTTCTAAATGGGCTTTTGCCTCCCTAATTTTCTTCCTGCATGTCCTAGCAACATCCCTAAACATTCCGTAGGTTGCCTCCCCTTTCTTCCAAAGATGATACACCCTCTTTTTTTCCCTTAGTTCTATTAAAAGTTCATTACCCATCCAGGCTGGCCGTCTGCCCCGGCGGCTCATCTTCCGGCACACTGGCACAGCCTGTTCTTGCACCTTCAAGAGTTCTTCCTTGAAGTAGGTCCAGCTCTCCTGGACCCCTTTGTTTTTAAGGGCTGATTCCCAAGGAACCTTCTGAATTAGTTCCTTGAGTAGCCTGAAGTCTGCCCTCCGGAAATCCAGAGTGGAGGTCTTCTTGCTGCCCCTCTTGGCTTGGCTGCATACCGAAAACTCAATTACCTCGTGGTCACTGGTGCCTAAACACCCTCCGACCACCACATCACCCACCAGCCCTTCCCTGTTGGTGAAGAGGAGGTCAAGCATAGCCTCACCCCTGGTGGGCTCCCGCAGCACCTGGGATAAGAAGCTGTCCTCCATGCACTCTAAGAACCTCCTAGACTGCCTCCTCTCTGCTGTGTTGAGTTCCCAGCAGATATCAGGCAGGTTGAAGTCACCCATGAGAACAAGGTCAGGCGATCTTGAGACAGCCTTAAGCTGCCTATAGAATGCCTCATCAACATCCTCCTCCTGGTTGGGTGGTCTATAACAGACTCCAACCAGGATGTCTGCCCTGATGGTCTTCCCTGTAACTCTCACCCACAAGCACTCAACCCTATCATCCCAGATCTCCATCTCAACAGCATCCAGTGCCTCCCTGACGTACAGGGCCACCCCTCCACCCCTTCTTCCTTGCCTGTCTCTCCTGAAGAGCCTGTAGCCGTCAATTGCAGAGCTCCAGTCATGCGAGTCGTCCCACCACATCTCTGTGATGGCAACTACATCATAACTTTCTTGCTGTAACAAAGCTTCCAGCTCCTCTTGTTTGTTACCCATGCTTCGTGCATTAGTGTACATGCACTGCGGCTGGGCTGCTGGTTTCACCTCTGGCTCTGGCTTATCACCGCCAGACTCCTGCCTGAGGGCACTGGTTTCAGCCCCTTCCCCCTTCAAAGCTAGTTTAAAGCCCAGTCAATGAGACTTGCTTATTCCCTTCCCAGAATCTTTTACCTTTGGGGGACAGGCCATTCTCGTGTATTGTGAACTTTCCCCTCCTCTGGGAGAGATGTACTCCATCTGTTGCCAGCTGACCTGGTGCAGTAGAAAGTTGGTCAGTTAGAGGGCAGAAGGGCTCTGCAGAGGGACCTCGACCGACTGGACAGATGGGAGGAGTCCAATGGGATGGCACTCAACAAGTCCAAGTGCCGGGTGCTGCACTTTGGCCACAACAACCCCATGCAGAGCTACAGGCTGGGGTCGGAGTGGCTGGAGAGCGGCCAAACAGAGAGGGACCTGGGGGTGCTGACCGACAGCTGCCTGAACATGAGCCAGCAGTGTGCCCAGGTGGCCAAGAAGGCCAACCGCATCCTGGCCTGCATTAGGAATGGTGTGGCCAGCAGGAGCAGGGAGGTCATTGTGCCCCTGTACTCTGCTTTGGTTAGGCCACACCTTGAGTACTGTGTCCAGTTCTGGGCCCCTCAGTTTAAGAAGGCCATTGAGACAGTTGAATGTGTCCAGAGAAGGGCAACAAGGCTGGTGAGAGGCCTTGAGCACAAGCCCTATGAGGAGAGGCTGAGGGAGCTGGGGTTGTTTAGCCTGGAGAAGAGGAGGCTCAGGGGCAACCTCATTGCTCTCTACAACTACCTGAAGGGTGGTTGTAGCCAGGAAGGGGTTGGCCTCTTCTCCCTAGCAACCAGCACCAGAACAAGGGGACACAGTCTCAAGCTGCGTCAGGGGAAGTTTAGGCTCGAGGTGAGGAGAAAGTTCTTCACCAAGAGAGTGATTCGCCATTGGAATGGGCTGCCCGGGAGGTGGTGGAGTTGCCGTCCCTGGAGGTGTTCAAGAGGGGACTGGATGTGGCACTTGGTGCCATGGTCTAGTCGTGAGGTCTGTGGTTACAGGTTGGACTCGATGATCTTCGAGGTCTCTTCCAACCTTGGTCATACTGTGATACTGTGATACTGTGATAGTATCAGTCAGGGTTGGAAGGGACCACTATGCGCTTCTCATGGTTGGACTAAATCATACTTTTCAAACCGTCTAAGGATCGTATCTGGGAAAGTGACTTGTGTCAACAATGCAAGATTTTGAGAGCTTGGTTGCTCAAAATTGTAAAGCTAATTTTAAAAATGTCATAGTATGAAATACAAATCTAGACAATGATAAGTTATGGAAATGATCCATACAACAAAATGTTTACCTTCTCTAAATAAACAAAATGTTTCAGAAAGTCCACAAGAACTAGAACAAGATCCTTCCAGATCCCTGTAAGACTCCAGAAATTGCTGAAACACACAACAGAAAACATTTAATGTTTTAAAAATGGACATTTCCAATAGTTTGTAAGCAGTCTTTATAATTCTGGATGTAGTATTGACATAACATAATTACAACTGATCTGTGAGCAATGACACAAAAGGCATTTATAGAGCATTTTCAACAGGTTTTCGTGGGCTTAAGGCTAAAATATGTACATAGAATTTGAGGTAGTTCCAAGGCTGTGGCACTCAATCCTTTGTACTGAGTTCTAATCACCAGTGTACATTAAGAAACAAAGAAATATTAGTATGGGAAATAAAAAAAAGCAGTGTTTTGACTTATGCATACCTACTTTATCTTTGCATTTAACAGTATATTTGATATGTAAAATACACCAAAACTACATGTAATGCACCATTTTTCTGTGTGTAACCAGAAGCTGTAAAAATCAGTAGTAGATGGAAAGTGTGACAGATCAAAGGAGTGGCTGAGGTATAGAATATTGACACTGTACAAAGATAACACATACAGATTCATTTCTTTTTGCAGATATTGATGAATGTGAACACCATCCATGTGGAAATGGAACTTGTGAAAATACAGTTGGATCATATAACTGCCTATGTTATCCAGGATTCACACTAACTCATAATAGTGACTGCATGGGTAGGTGAAGTAATCCAACCTGTATTTTCATTGCTGGTGGCTTGTTATGCTAAGGAGGATGGTATAGCACTAAAACTCAAACAGAAAACAGGTCAGGGTGCTAAGAAGGTTAACTGAGTGCGGTAGTTAATGTTGCTATCAGCAAGGTTTATAATTGCTGTAATTTAAAGGTTTATAATTACTTTTTTTTTTTTTTTAACTAATTAAAAATATTTTTTACTGTGAAGCTTGAAGTAATGTAAACCCTGGATGAATGGACCACTGGGGCATCCTTATTGTTCACTGACATTTTAATGCAGCCCTCACCTCCATTAGATCTTCTGGGTACTTACATGTCCTTGGCTATTGGTACAGTCCATAGGCACGACTCACAATAAACATGTACTGCATCACACCACCAGTGTTGCTTCATGAGTTTAAAATTATTTATTTATTTATCTCACCATATTACTTGACACTTGCAGATAAGTAGGAAAGAAGAAGCAAACCAGCAGTAGGAAAGCCAGTATGACTGAGTACCAAATCTGCTTATGCAGTTTGTACAGGCATTGCTGTTTCCTGTTCCCTAAAGCACAGAACACCAATATATCTGATGGGTTTGGGCAATTTAAATTCCTGAATACTTGTGATAATCTTCCTGGGCTAAAGAACAGGTTTCTAAACCAGAAAAGAACTAAAACATCTTAAAAAGTATTTTAAAGTGCCTCTTTGTCCAGGAAAGATAAAATTTAAAACTTGTTCAAGTAAGAAGAATCTGTTGCTAAAGAATGGCACTACTTGCTAAGGAGGTTCTTTGTCTTGGCAGTATAGCTGCCAGGAGCATCCAATGCTTCTACTCCGGACTTCAAGTAGCCCAAGCTGACTCATAGACTTGATATTGTTAGCACTCCTCTCTACAGCTTGGACAGCCTCAGAGCTTTATTCCAAACTCTCCCGGTCATTCAAAGGCAATTTAGCCCACTCTGAAGTAATACTTTAGATGTATTTCTACTTGCAGAACTGTAACACAGAGGAAATGCACTATGGAATAAACTGATGACACAGGCACAGCTGTACTGTCTGAAGCAGAAGATTTTTTAGAAGCTGGTACTTAAGGCTTACAGATAAGACCTTGTCAGTAAAACTCATGTTAGTCTTCATCATTCAAATTCAAGTATTGTAAACCAGTGATCCTGCACCATGATGCTTATCCAATCTCTTTTTCATTTATTCTGTTACTTTTCCACCTATATTTTTCCTTACACAGTGCTCCTTTAGCTCTCTACAAACTAGTGAGCATTTTCAAACTTCATTTTCAGAACTGTGACAAAGGTGAAAATCATCCTGCAGAAAGCAAATGACATTCCAAAATTTGAAAATGACAAGGCAGGTTTTAAGAGGAAATTTCAGTACATAGAAATCCAGATAAAATCCAGAACACTCCATGTAATGTATTTTTTTCTTTGTCTGGAATTATTATCATACAGTCTTTTGGCAGTAACAGAATCTCTGCAGATGCAGTAGCTGAGGTAATGCTGCAAGTTTAGAAATTACTATACCCTGTTAAAAAAAAACATGTTAAGTAAAGTTTATATTGTAAAGCACTGAAGTAACAGCTGTCAGCTGTTCCCTTCTTACTGTTACTGTAGAATTTGGCTTTTCCACAGAAATATATATTGCTATTTGCGTGTGTTTATAAGGTATTGTATATGCTAGGCTGGGACTCAACTCTTGCTTCTGGGATTTTGTGTTGTGTTTTTTTTACAGATATTGATGAGTGCAGTTCTTTATTTGGCCAGGTGTGCAGAAACGGACGGTGTTTCAATGAAATTGGTTCCTTCAAATGTTTATGTAACAAAGGATATGAACTTACTCTGGATGGAAAGAATTGCATTGGTATGTATGATACCACGTGGTGATATTAAAGTACTGATGAGCTGAAATAATCAAACTGTTAGCTTCCATCTAGAGGGAAGCACCACACTGAGTATCTCAAATATAAAATAAGGAGGACACTGAATTTAATGAAAACAGTAGATGTAACTAAGTTTTGGAGTAGGCATCTAAATACCTTAGAAAAAGAAAGTAATCCTACAGGGTATATAAGCCTGTTTTGTTACCACAAGAATGACATGCTTCTAAATGTTTCCTTATGCCTTTTAGTCTCCAAAGATACTGATGAGTGTGTGGCACTCTCTGGTTCCTGCTCTCCTGGTACCTGTCAAAATTTGGAAGGATCATTCAGATGCATCTGTCCACCAGGATATGAAGTAAAAAGTGAAAGTTGCATTGGTAAGGCAAGTTTTAATTGTTGCTTCTCAGCAATTTTAAATTTGGAAAAATTGGTTCTAATTTGGTGGAAAGTAATTGTACACCCTAATGTTCATGACTGTTGCCTGGCTTAAGATGATGGCGACAGGTAAAGTCCTCAGGAAGAGGTTTAAGAAACGGAAGGCAAGAGATTTGTGTTATATTAGTACTGCATTTTGTACAATTGACTTCTTCATTAATGCAAAGAAAAATACTTGTTCAAAACCCAGTATTTTCTCTTTCAGTTTTTAAAAAATATCAAATTCCTAAAACAAACCAAATCTGTGTACTGAATTTGTATAGTGGTTACAGAAAGGCAGTTGTTGACAATCAATGCATGAACTAGCTCCGGGTTTCAGACCGCTATGAATTTTTTTTAATCTTGATAAAATTGTGGAGTTCTATAGGAACAATTGCTTAAATTGGGTTCTTCAAAGACTGTTTTCTGATTTTGTGTTTTGTATAATGTTTTTCAAGTGCTGAGATTCACAGGAGGCAGAAGAGGCTATAGCAGTCCTTTTGTAGCCTTGTATGTTGTTTGTTCATACAAATTTCATTTAAAGGCTTGAATAGTATTCAGGAGCTGAATGTTAGACAGCAAATTAAGATTTGGTGTGGCAGAGAATGAGAAAGCCAAGCTGCAACTGGCCTTTTCCAGCAGAGCAAAGAACAGGAATGTTGTGATTCATTGGGCATTTAAATTAGCTATGTTAGACACCTGGCAGGAACGGTGCACACAATTAGTTTTAGGTATCTAACCTAGTAGCCTTAGGTTTCTCCAAGGCCAGAGGAAGCATCTCTCTCTGCACTGTGACTATATTAAAAAACATTCTTTTCAGTTTAAATGACTGAAGTTAGCTGGTGTGGGACCCTAGACATAATCATCCAAGTAACTGTCAGTAATGAATGAGCAGATTGACCTTGTTAAGGACTGAAGAAAACACTGGCAAAGACATAAAGATCACACCTAATATGTATGGGTGTAGAAACTGGATCACTGGACCCTCTTCAATTTTTTTTCCTTGATCAGTAGGATGCATCCTCTAAGTTGCAATATTTTCTCATTTTTTATCATGCCACCATATTGTTTGCCCACAAGCTTCATGGTTTCTTTTGGCAGCTGCCATTTCTGCATTAGCAATAGTGTCTGAGAAGAATTAAATCACCTACAGTTTTAAAATCATGAATTTAAAATGAAAGCTTTTGGTTTTCCAGGAATATCAGTCTTTATGGACACTACTATCCATACAGAATCTTTTGATGCTTTTGACAGATTTTTGTCAGAACTGAGACTTGATTGTGTTCTTTCTTGTCATTCTGCCATGTGTCTAGAAAACTTGTATCTAAAGTTCCTATAAAATATCTAGAATAATCATATGTGACTGTACTAATTCTCTGATTAATATTACATTCATTCTTACAACATAACATTTCCCATTACTTTCCATTGATCTTACAGAAAAACACATTCATAAGAATTTATTACTTCTGTCTGTAATGTGAAGGCTGGCAATGGCAACATTACTTTCTGAGCCCAGAAGAAAGCAAAACAGAAAAAGTCTTACTTTTCTCCGACCCATTTAATTTATTTCCTTTCATATTATGAGACTGAAGGGAGAGGACACATTTACTTCCAAGTCTAGCTATTCACCTGTTGACCATAGCCCCCAAACCAGTTTCTTTCACTAGTCCCAAGCCATTTATTGCAGTAATCATCAGTACTTCAAAATGCAGCTGAATTACTGAGCTACTGTATTAGCAAGTGCCTCACTAAGTGGAATATTAATTTTTTTTCACTGAAATAAGGTGACAAAATGTTTCATGCAGAGCCTGTCTATGGGAAGCTACTGCAGAGTTTGGTCATATTCGAGAGAATGCTACAGTCATTTGTTTATAGAACAGCATCACAGAATCATTATGTTGGAACAGACCTTTTAAGATTATTGAGTTGAGAAGTTATCTTACTGCATCTGATACTAAGTCATGTCCCTTAGCACCACATCTATGTGTCCTTTAAAGGGACAGGGATTAAAACAGCTCTCAGGGGAGCCTATTCCACATTTTGATAACCTCTTCAGTAGAGCAGTTTCTTCTAATATCCTATCCAAACTTACCCTGATGCAACCTGAGGCCATTTCCTCTCATCCTATCACTTGTTTCTAGGACAGAAAACCCAACACTTGCTTTCTACAACCTCCTTTCAGGCAGTCATAGAGAGCAAGAAACTCTGCCCTCAGGCTCCTTTTCACCAAATTAAGAAAATCTACTTCCCTCAGCAGCACCTCAGAAGACCTGTTCCTTCTCTGGATATGATCCAGAAACACAGCATCCTTCTTGTAGTGAGGGCCCAAAAACTGAACACAGTACTCAAGGTGTGGCCTCACCAATGCTGAGTGCAGAGGGACAATCACTTCCCTGGTGCTGGTTTTTACACTATTCCTGATACCAGCCAGCATGCTGTTGGACTTCATGGCCACCTGAGCACACTGCTGGCTCATGTTCAGCTGACTGTTGATCAGCACACCCAGATCTTTTTCTACTGGGCAGCTTTCCAGCCATTTGTCCTCATGTGCTGGTTTTTGCTTTACCCGGAGCCTAAAAGCCTAAATGGTAACAGACAGAGATTCCTCCCTCCCTGTCCTGGTGAGATAATGTAAAACAAAAAAGCAGATAGGGGGAAGGAGAGGTAAATTCATGAAAGAAATAGTCTGGAATTGGTTTGGAAGTAAAAGAAGTAAATTTTTAACAAACTATATATATAACAATAGCAGGGAGGGTTTACAAAGGTAAGGGATAAGGATCAATAGGAAAATATATACAAAACCAAGCCTGGATGGCCTTGTATTCCCTGGATGCAAATGGATTCAGTTCTTCAGAAAACATGGATGCAGTTTGGAAAGTAGGACCTAACCACATAGTGCAGGAAGCAGCAGCAGCAGCAAATGATCTCTCTTGAGCAGGCAAAGCAGGGAGAGAGATACCCGTAAAAGCTGTCCGCCCTTTTTATAGACTTGCTGGACAGGAAGTGGGAGTGGAATAGACCACCTTAGACCCAGGGGACCCCTCCTCCTGGACTCTCTGCCCACCTGGATCAAGTTTCGTTTGTCCACCGGGGGAGCTATGTTCTTTCTTCAGCTCCCATCAAGGATGGGTGTAGCCCAGCACACCCCAATCCTGTAGCATTGCTTGGCGTTGTTGTGACCCAGGTGCAGGACCCAGCACTTGGCCTTGTTAAATCTCATACAGTTGGGCTTGGCCCATCAATCCAGCCTGTCCGGGTCCCTCTGTAGAGCCATGTGCCACACCTAATAATAAAATGAGACTTAAGGTAATATTTTTCAGAAGTCATGACACATAGTCTGTTCTTAATGTCTTTCATCAATCCACTTCTATTTTCCTCCTGATAAAGACTATATTTCAGTTATTTCCTTATGTTCTAAATACAGGTCAGTCTTCTGAGATTTAGCATAGCAAGGAGTCCAACAAATACCAGGAGAAACAGTGCTGAAAATTTGTGACCCCTGTTCCTCCCTACACTTAGATTAAGGTCAATATGGATATTATTGTAGAATGCTTATACAGCCACAGGTGTCTTCTTTTAATATCCATACTTGGGAAGGTTGTACTGCAGGTACGGCTTTGAAGATTATTAATATACACTTCCAAATGTACTACCTTTACAAATAACAAGGAGGCTTATATCTTCTGTATTTGCAAAACAGAATACACTAAAATACAGTTTTAAATAACTGGTATGAAAAATTAAAGGTCTGTTAAAGTAGTACCTTTCTTATTATGTTGTTTGTTTAGCTGCAGGATACGCAGACAGATACTGTTTGAGTTGTGTAATTTTACAGGCACTTGGTGCATACATGAAGTACTCTTATTTTGGTTAAAGCTTTTTAATAATTATAAAAATATCTCTGTTTTTTTAAAAATAATCTCACATTTAAATACTCATAGCAATACATGCAATTCAACAGGAAAAAATAATATATCAAGAATGGCTGTGAGAGACTGGTAAATATAAATCTGAATACATAAATATATTCATAGGTCTACCTCTACTAATAGCTACATGTAGTTTCAGTTCAATAATCAGTCAACTAGCATATAAAAAGCCCTTTGTTAATTCCAAAGAATGCTTAACATAGAAATTTTTAAAAATCCATCTTTTGGATGTTTGCAGAAAAGTATTTTTGTTATCAGTGGCATGTCTTCTGTGGAGCCTGAAAGAATTTGATTAATTTTTATATTATAAATATGGCAAGGAACAGAGAATGGTGTTTGGAGAGGGACGTGTGTGCCAGTGAAATGCTCTAATTTGAAAGCGGCAGCTCTTGGGAGCTTTATTTGAGGAGCACCTCTGGCTCAGGTTAAATGAAAAAACAAACAAATAAACATTCTTTCTTAACCAAGGGATTCACAGCAAATGAAGTAACATTGAGCCTTTGCTCTTTTAATTAACAGATATTAATGAGTGTAATGAGGATCCAAATACCTGTCTCTTTGGCTCCTGTACAAATACTCCAGGAGGTTTCCAGTGCATCTGTCCCACAGGTTTTGTGCTGTCTGATAATGGACGGAGATGTTTTGGTAAGTTATTAAAGAATATAATAGCTTAATCTAACAGATAACAGAGACTCTGCAGAATGAATAAGGACTAGGCTCTTATGAGGGTTGGAAGGTGCGTTCAAAATATTATGAAAAATACAGGCCTTATGTTAACCCTTTCAAAGCTGGCAAGTTGTCATCTGACTAGTGGAAGGTGCTAGCTCCACATAACTGTATTCTCTTTTTCAGACACTCGCCAAGGCTTCTGTTTCACTAACTTTGAGAATGGGAAATGCTCAGTGCCAAAGGCTTTCAACACCACAAAAGCAAAGTGTTGCTGCAGTAAAATGCCAGGGGAAGGATGGGGTGATCCGTGTGAGCTTTGTCTGAAGGAAGAAGAAGGTACACATCAAGATTTAAAATACAGACTTTTTAGGTGGGAGAAAAGGAAAAGCATATTTGCGCTGTACATTTTTGATCATTAGCAGGAGAGAGCTTTCTGGCATTAACTCTTAAAAGTCCATTTTAACTCCATTTTCAGGTCAACAAAATTAAATGGAATAAACCTCAGAAAAAGATAAATACTGAGTTGTTGGTTTTGCTCTGTAGAGAACTGAACCAGAAGCCTCCATTTGTAGGTGTAGCCTGCTTTAGGCAAAAGAATGAAATGGGACAGTGCCAAGAATCGCGGAAGCAACTGACAGTTTCCATTTCTTGAATTTCTCCAGGTACAGAAAGGGGAAGGCACCAAACATGAGCAGATGGAAGGTGAATGAGTTCTAGTGCTGCTTCCTGACCTAGAGACAGTGTTGCTTTTGCATCTGGCAAGGCAGCATAATGACTATGGTTTAACCAGTTGACAGTTTTGACAAGTGTGAGATTCTTGGATGGCTTTTGGTTCTCTCTCTCACTTATTCTTTTTTCTTAATAAAAAAATACTTCTACAGTTGCTTTTCAGGACCTGTGTCCATATGGTCATGGAACAATTCCTGGAATTGGTGATGCACGTGAAGGTAGGGATTCTTTTTTTCTGATAATTTAAAAAAAAGAAATAATTATTTATACTTAAAAATAGACTAGGATATTATAGTATGTGATGGCATACTCCCCACACCTCCGAGTGACAGGAGGCTGACCTTTAATAAACGTGGACCATTATGAAATTGTAGTTAAAAGATTACCTTTGAAACTGAATGGCTAGAGACAAGCAGAATAGGGTGCTTAGCCTTTTTCAAACACTGTTTTAAGACTTTGTGCCAAAATGCATCTCCTGAGTGGTTGCTAATATCTTCCTGCTTTTTAGATGTAAATGAATGCCTTGAAAGCCCAGGGATTTGCTCAGATGGTCACTGCATTAATACCGATGGATCGTTTCGCTGTGAGTGCCCTATGGGATACAACTTAGACTACACGGGAGTACATTGCATCGGTGTGTTCATATTTCATGCATTATAAAAACAGTAGCAGTTAAATTTAAAGAGTTTGAAGTGTGTCCCACTTCACTTTGCATTTATTCATTATGTACAGATACTGATGAATGTTCAGTTGGCAACCCATGTGGAAATGGTACATGCACTAATGTCATTGGCAGTTTTGAGTGCAACTGTCATGAAGGATTTGAGCCAGGCCCAATGATGAATTGTGAAGGTAACTTGTCCTCTTTGTTGTTTTTGGTTATTTTTCCCCTTTTAGTTTTCATCTGTTCCTCAGTATTCAAGTTATTCAAACAGGTCTTTGGTGCTGTAATAATTAGGAGGACAAAAAAGCTTCTCTGCTTGAAATATGTCATTGAAATTGAAAAAGAAGTCCTGAATTGATTTAAGCAATATATTTAGTTTACCACAGAATTTCCAAACTGCACGTTACATTGTTCATCTGTTTGTTGGAAAAAGTTGGAGTGGAAAGGAAAGTACCTGTTGAACCCCTAAATATCCTCATAAATGGTATAGCTAGCCATAGCAAAAATGCCTGAATTTGCAGAACACTGAGGCAGAGCAGTTATGAACTGACACATCACAGTTACAATGACAACTGAGTTAAAATGTGCCTAGTAAACTGAAGTCAGAACCCTGGTCTATCTAGTCCATTATTTCATCCTTCACAGTTGAAATGCTAACTCAACATGCACATGTAACTAACAACTTTCTTAATTTCCCTCCTGTTGTGGTTTGAGCCTTAACTGGAATTTAAGAGCTCAGAATGGGGGGCAAGACTGGGAACCCCTCCCCCACTCTCCCTTCCTCTTTCTAGATAGAAATTAAAAAGGGAAGGGGAAAGAATAGGGAAAAAAATAAGGCAAGGGGAAAAAAAGGGGAAAGAAAGGGGGTAAGGAAAAAGGAGGAGCCAAATCTACCAAGAAATAATTTGGAGTCAGTTCGGAAGTAGAAAGGCAAAAATTATTTTTTTTTAAACAGTATATATATGTTTTATATATATTTACATTTTTATACATGCATATATATACACATACATACATACATATATAGAGATATAGATAGATAGATATAGATATATAAAAAACAATAACAGCAAAGGGTCCTCAAGGGAAGGAACAAGGTTGGATAGGGAGATACACAAAACCAACAGTCCTTTGGAGAAACGTGGACACAGCAGCGAGAAAGACCAGGCCTGACCTCATGGCAGAGAACCAGGAAGCTAGCAGCAACTCTTGGTCCTCTTGCACAGGCAAAACAGGAGCAAAAGAGAGGGAAAATGGTTGCCATACCCTCCCCTTTATAGTTTTGCTAGACAGGAAGGGGAAAGGAACAGAATAACTTGGTTTCCTGGGGCAGGGAAGGAAGGAACCAAGTCCACCTGGATCAGGTTTCCTTAATCCCTGAGGAGAGCAGGGCTCTTACAACCCCTCCCCCCACCTCAGGATTAGTAAGAGCTGAAGATACAGGGAAAGTATGATGTAAACTGGGGGATGCATCCCTGCAGAGCAGGTTAGGTATCCACTTACAGATCTATTGCCAAAGAATCTGTCCAGTACAGTCTTGAACCTGCTGATACCATCTGACTCCACAGCCTATTGTGGCACCGAGATGCAGAATGTAGGAACATAGAATAGAATAGAATAAACCAGGTTGGAAGAGACCTTTGAGATCATCACATCCAACCTATCAACTAATCCAACCCACCTCATCAACTAAACCATGGTACCGAGCACCCTATCAAGTCTCCTCCTGAACACCTCCAATGATGGTGACTCCACCACCTCCACGGGCAGCCCATTCCAATGGGCAATCACTCTCTGTATAGAAGTTCTTCCTAACATCCAGCCTAAACCTGCCCTGGCGCAGCCTGAGACTGTGTCCTCTTGTTCTGGTACTGGCTGCCTGGGAGAAGAGACCAACATCCGCCTGTCTACAACCTCCCTTCAGGTAGTTGTAGAGAGCAAGAAGGTCACCCCTGAGTCTTCTCTAGGCTAAGCAACCCCAGCTCCCTCAGCCTCTCCTCATAGGGCTTGTGTTCCAAACCCCTCACCAACTTTGTTGCCCTTCTCTGGACACGCTCCAGCAAGTCAACATCCTTCCTAAACTGAGGGGCCCAGAACTGGACACAGGACTCAAGGTGTGGCCTAACCAGTGCAGTGTACAGGGGAGAATGACCTCCCTGCTCCTGCTGGCCACACTGTTCCTGATGCAGGCCAGGATGCCACTGGCCTTCTTGGCTGCCTGGGCACACTTCAGGCTCATGTTCAGCCTACCATGTCTCTACTCTCACTGCTTAGAGAAGTATTTTCTTTAATCCCCTATTAATTCATTAAGTACCTGTTATTTTTCGTAGTGTGGGAATTGTGTACAACCTTTCTGCTCTCACCAGATGCGGATCAGGATGCTTCTTACAGATTCTGCATTTCATGACTCATGATTAGTTTGCTTTCTGAAACAAGAATTAATTTTTTTAGAGTTGGGGAGGGAAGTGGGTATCTCTCATCACACAGAAATGTCCATGCAAAAAAATCTGAACTAATCCTGTCCCAACTTGTCATTGTAAGATCGGGTAGTTCCATATTTATTATGCCATTATTTTTAAGCATTATTTTTAATCATCCACAAGCTTCTGATTTGAATTACTACATTTCTGGTTACATGTCAGCTGACAAGAAAAGTACAGGTATAAGAAAACTGTCTTCTGGATTGTTTCAAACCTTCAACAAGAATGGTTATTTTGTTCCTTTCTGTTCAGATATAAATGAGTGTGCTCAGAATCCCTTGCTCTGTGCTTTTCGTTGTATCAACAGTTATGGTTTCTACGAATGCACATGTCCAGGTGGCTATGAACTAAGAGAAGACCAGAAGATGTGCAAAGGTAATGATAGAAATATAAACTATTCCCCTGATTTCATCACCTGGCACTGGCCAAAGCATGACACAAAATATTTCCATGCATCTTGCATTCTTCCTCTCAGCAGAATCTAACAAATGGCCTAGCAGACAGATGATGATTTACTCTTTCAGAATTCATGCAAGGCAAATATCCAGTGATTCTATTATCAAGTGTACCCCTTGTGTGGATTGTAAACCAAGAAGATAGCAACTTTACCGTGACAAGATGCAGCTCACAAAGAATCAGAAAGCCATAGTTAGGCATGGTTCCCAGACTTTTCTTCAGTGCTTCTTAGTTAGGGGAGTCTGTATGTCCTTTTCCATGAGAAAGTGCTAGTTGATCTCAGTAACTGAAACTGCTGGCAGGAAGTTCTAGCACAATATTCTATTTTATTTTTCCAGATCTAGATGAGTGTGCTGAAGGTCTCCATGATTGTGAATCAAGAGGCATGGTGTGCAAAAATTTAATTGGTACCTTCATGTGCATTTGTCCTCCTGGTATGACCCGGAGACCTGATGGAGAAGGCTGCACAGGTAAAGCTTAAAAAGGAAAGGAAGACATCTCTTCTTACGGATGCACTTGAATAAGCCTTTCTTGTTGTCTTGTCTTGTTTAATTCCAAGAGGACCTTTGCTTTCCACTACATACTCTGGCAACATTCCTATATTCCCCTCTGTAGTTCTCCTTCTTAGAATTTGCAAACATACAAGGATCAATGCTATTGTCCTAGGATGCTGCACATAAAGAACGGAATACAACAGAGTTACTGGGAAAGTCCTTTCCAATCTTAATCAGCTGTTGATTTTCCACTTCCTGCAAATGTTTTCCAAATATTACACAGAACAGTTAATGTGTTCTATGAGTCCTGTAGTTATTTATTTATTTTGTTGTTGTTAAGATGAAAATGAGTGCCGTACCAAGCCAGCTGTCTGCGAAAATGGTCGCTGCATGAACATTATTGGGAGCTACCGATGTGAATGTAATGAAGGACTCCTGTCAGGTCCATCAGGCATTGAGTGTCTTGGTAAGTGCCTCTTTCAAATACATTTCATCTTACTTTAACGTATAAAGGACAGAGAGTGTTAATTAGGCTTCTGAGTGCCTAGTAGGTCTTATTTCTACAGAAATTAAGTAATGATGTTTATTAAGTAAACAAGTATATGTTAAATAATCATAGGAATGAGGACCATCTTGAGAATGTCATCTGAGCCTAGCAGTCAGGGGTCTTAGCGTCTAAATTCCATGAAGGACATAAATATGGTGCAGAGCGACACTATCCAAACCAAATGCGTAAGTGTAATTTCGTTAAATAGATCAAAAACTGAGATACAGTGCGAAATTAAATGTTTGCTTATTCAGAAAACCTTAAGCACAACACTGTGCAAACCTCATTGTTGTGTTCATATTAAAATTTACCACACACCTCAAATTGGAGACAAAGCTGTGTATAAAAAGTGCATAAAGATCTGCCCCATATACCTAACGAGGAGAAGAGAAATCTGCAGGAGTCTTGCAGATTACTGCAGCACATGTACTGTCTCACAACTGACACTTCTGGTGAGAATACCTTCATCTGACGTGAACAATTAAGTTACTGTTCACATCAAAGCAGGTTTTGCCTAAAGCCAAAGTTTGTATTTTATCTGCTAGGTGCAAGAAATTTATAGATTCTACTCTTCATACTTGTAAAAGAGAAATTCATCTGGATGTCAATAGAGGCACACATTCTGAGAATCTGAAGGATTTTAACTTTCACCTTGAAAAGAAAAAAAATCTTTCCTTTGAAACACATCTGTCAGAGCCTAGTTAACAAATACGATAGGTGATATAGCCTATTTAGAAGATACAATCTCTGCAAAAATTAAGAATTTTTGTTAGCAATAAGAGTTGGGATCTGTGCTTTCTTTAGCTGACTGTTTGGTGGAAACCTGTAGGAGCTTAATGACTTTAAATCTTTATTCCTCTTTCTGATTGACAGGTATTAACCACAAGGTTTGAAAAGAGAGGAAAATAGAAATGGATCAACATATCAACAGCAAGGCCATATAATTTTGGGGTTTTTTTCCCCCATCAAAAAACAGGGGTGCCACTGGAAAAGCACTGAGTTGCATAGAAACTTTTTAGTGCTAAGGATTTATTCATTTAGAATAGAGTAGAATAAACCAGGTTGGATCATCGCGTCCAACCTATCAACTAATCCAACCCACCTAATCAACTAAACCATGGCACCAAGCACCATTTTAAACTACATTAGGGTAATTATAGATGATCTGACATGCTATTTTGGCCAGTAAAACAAACAAAACAAACTTCTATCTCCACTCCAAGTAAAATCATTCAAATGCAAGCCAAACATAGGTATCTTAAATGGAAGCTCTGTTTGGCCCACAGCTTGCTTTACTTTCAGGCATACTCATTAGATATGCCCCAGGGCACAACTTTTTTAGTATCCAGCCTGTACAGCTGCTGAATTTTAGAGATGACAGAAATGGCAGCAGAGTATCAGAAGACACAGTTAATCTGTAAAGATAAGTCAAAGTAGACCTCACAGACTGGATGCTAATAGCCTGGTGCTTGCACATGCTGATAGAGAGCCAGAGTAATAATACATCAGATGCTTGTCTCCTGCTCTTTCTTGATCTCTACTTTTTCCTTACAGATAATCGCCAAGGGTTTTGCTTTGCTGAAGTGTTACAGACATTGTGTCAGATGGCTTCAAGCAGCCGGAACCTTGTCACTAAATCAGAGTGCTGCTGTGATGGAGGCCATGGCTGGGGTAACCAGTGTGAGCTCTGTCCCCTTCTGGAACTGCTCAGTATAAGAAACTTTGTCCACATGGACCTGGCTATACTACAGATGGAAGAGGTATTTGTGGGGATGAAGAGAGGCAGGAAAGGAGAAAATAATATGCTTACATATGTAAGAAAATGCATTGTTGTCTTTGAAGCCCATTTGAAGAATTTCCTGCAATACAAGAGTTTTATTTTTCAAATGCTGCTGAGAGACAAGAAATTAAAACCATCTTTAAACAGTAGCTGCAACCAGAATATTTTCAGCTGTGCAGAATTTTCAGAATTGGAAACTAAAACAGTAACTAAAAGCTAGAAACTATCTGAAAGCTTTAGTATGCTGAAAAGTTGCATACATGTCAAAGGCAGCAACAGTTGTTGTTACAGTAGTCTCACTGAATGCATTGTAGCTACTATTTCCACCCAGGGAGCAGAAGCTAATATACATTTTACACTGTGTTATAAAAGTGTGATATTCATATAACTGGTCATAAGAAAGTTCACTTCTATAGTTTTTGTACTTTCAGTTAGCAAAACTGGAACCTGGGCACCAAATGAAGTAGCAGGCAGGTTTTGATACAGAAAACAATAATGGAAGTATGAAGGCTGTTTAACTTTGAATTCATATACATTTTTAAAGAGAAAGAAAGGGTACAGTTCCTACCAGAAGCACAATGAGGAGCTGTGCAAAATGTAAGAGAAGAAAAAGCTGAATTTAAAACTGAAATTTTACTTATTTGATGTTTTCTGTACAGATATTTATAAATGTAGGGCCATGCCAAACCTGTGCAGAAACGGACAGTGTATTAACACTATGGGCTCCTTCCAATGCTTTTGCAACGTTGGCTATACCACTGACATAGGTGGCACATCCTGCATAGGTAAGATTCAGCATCTTAATCTTTGGTTATTTTTAAAAATAATGGTGTATCAACCTTTGCAAAGCTTTGTATCAAACCAGTTTTTAATCTGCATCTGTTATTCTATCTTTTTTTTTCCTAAGGCACACTTCTATTCATGTATTTAATTTGGAAAAACAGAGAAACAAGCTCCCTGGTGGCAGTATTCCTGCAGTAAAATGAGCACTGAAAGCCATTTCAGCTGTATAGCCTTTTTGACTGTCAAACTGACTCATTATTTCATGGTCTACATTTTCCCACTCTACTTATTATTGGTTGACATATATAAGTACTACAGTATGCCCTCAAATAAACACCTCGTCCTCAGATGAAAATACTAATGCTGCTGTCACTCAAGAAACTCAAGTATGTCACTGAAGTGACAGCTCCATAGAAACTCCACAGGAACACATCCATACAGGAAGAAACAGAAATTCCGAACAAATGTAAATTGGGGATTTCTGCCAGCATTTATCTCTTAAGTATATTGCTGTTCAGAAAATGCCCTTCAAAGAAATCAGTGCAACACATGACTAACTTTTTCTTGCTTTAGATCTTGATGAGTGCTCTCAGTCTCCTAAACCATGCAATTTTCTGTGCAAGAACTTCGAAGGTAGCTATCAGTGCTCATGTCCTCGGGGCTATATCCTTCAGGAAGATGGGAAGACATGTAAAGGTAAAGAAAGTTAGACACAGCAACTTTTAATTTTTTTTGCACCTTGCCTTAAAATTAAATAGTTTTGCAATGTGCTATTTTATCAAGTTAGACTAAATGTAGCTCTTTTTTTGCTGATGTTCTTAAGTCAACAACATCTCTTACTTTCAGATCTTGATGAATGTCAAACCAAACAACACAACTGTCAGTTTCTCTGTGTCAACACCCTTGGAGGTTTCACATGTAAATGTCCACCTGGTTTTACACAACATCACACAGCTTGTATTGGTAAGAAAAACATTAGTTTTCTTATATCAATTCTTCTATAACATTCTCATTAATTCCTTCTGCTCTCTAAAACCAGTAATAATACAGAACAATAATGTCACCCTTCCAGAAAACAGATTTTGAAAGCAAAAATTAAAGCTAAATAAAAAACATTCTATCACCATTCATATTCTCTTGCTTAGAAACAGTTGTATATATTTAATACATGTTCTTATATTCTAAGTATAGCCACATGGAGACAAAAGGGTGAAGTGTTCATATCTGATTTTAAATGTTGCTAAATAAAACCAGACTGCATTTTCTTTTTAAATAGATACAGATATCATTAGATCTGAAGCATATGTGTGAATCTTCCCATATGAAACTGTTTTAGTTCAGCTCATACAGAAGTGTAGCATTTTTCCACCATCAGCACTTACACACATAGGTCTTCTGCACTCATAACTGGGTTATGACGCACAGTTCCAATCCATTAATTAATTACAGCTGTGCAGGATTTGTCAATTCATCTGACATTCAAATAGGAGAAGCTACATTTTCAAAATAAATTGTTGCACCTCTATGCATTGATACCTCTTAAGAAATGTTATATAAACATGTCTAAAATTATGCCATAAGGTACATCAACCTTCTCTCTCCTCTGCATTTTTAAGACAACAATGAATGTGGTTCTCAGCCATCTCTTTGTGGACCAAAAGGAATTTGCCAAAACACCCCTGGAAGTTTTACCTGTGAATGTCAAAGGGGATTTTCTCTGGACTCTACTGGACTAAACTGTGAAGGTAATTAGCAAAGGTCAAATTTTTCTTCATAGTGCAAATCCTTACTTCCATGTCTAGCAAATCCTGTGATATCAAGGAGAGAGCACCAGCTATAGTAAAAGAAAACACCAAGAAGAAATGTGTTACAAGGTATTGCCTGAGTACTTCTTACACAAATTAGAATAAAAAGTGACTTTTGAACTCAAGCTGCCATTTAAATTTCACATAGACTTACGCATCTAGAAGTCTAGTTATTTCCTGTTTTCATTTTCATACAGTCTAAAGCAAGTATCTCTATGACTTTTATTTCAGCTAATTGTAATCATATACCTGAGGGTATCTAAGATTAGACTCTAAATTCATACCTTAAGGTTTCTACCATAGAGACAAATATTCAGAAGGGTAATTCACCACAGCTAAAATACAAATTATATTGCTGGGCTTCATCTATCTGTGTTTGCCCAAAGGGGAGCCCCAGTGAGGAAATCTGTGTCTGAGAGCTTTTCAGTGGGCCTCAGATATTGAGCAAATGGCTGTTAAGAATTAGAAATGCAAGGGTACCTGTGCATAAATTTAAGACATGTCAAAATGTCAGGTGTATTGCTTCAGCATTTAAAACAGGAATTGATATTTGAGCCTATTTCTAGATGTGGTGGAGTAGGAAGGTTCCCCCACACACACAAAAGAATTCCACAGCTAACTCAGCCGGAGAAGCAGATGAAAGCTGTATTTTACAAGCAGATATGGAATGCAATGAATATGTACAAAAATATACAATATTTACAATATATACAGAAATATACAGCAACAGGAAACCTTTCCCCAACCCCCCTGCGGCCAGGGGGGTTCGGCCTGTCCCTCCCTTCTCCCTCCCTACCTCCCCTTTTTCCCAAAAGGGTTAGAGAGAGAGAGAAAGGAAGGTAATTAAAAGGGTGAAAACTTGTTAAAGCTCAAAGCGGATGCAAAAGTTAGTTTTCTCTTATCTGGTTAGCAAGAATCGTAGAGAGAAACGAGCCAGCTCACAGTACAGGGGGAAGAAGAAGACGACTACTGACTGCCCTCCCTGACTGAAAGACTAAACAAAAATCTACAGCCGGGTTCCACCAATGAAATTGGATTAGCATATCATTGTTTTCATTCATATACCAAAATATTCGCCCAGAGTGTTCAGAAAGTGTCTCTTTTCTTAAAGGCACAGCCTAAACCGGTCACAATCCACCCCTGCTAAACAATTTCATTGGCTGTTCATACTGTCCATCCAATCTAAAACAATATCTACAGTTTGTAAGTAAAGTTCATAGTCCATTCCGGCTATCCTCAGGTGTAGATGATTCAGAAGTCCAAGAAACAAGAAAAATGGAAAACAGTTTGTCTCTTCGCAGACGAAGCGAAGAAAAGGGAAAACAGGGAAACAGGGAAACAGGGACTCTCAGTTGACTCAGGGCTCTCAGGGTTCTCAGGGTTCGTGCACCGTGGATTCCTCAGGGATTCTTCCTTTGGGCGCGATGTAGCTGTACAACACTCTGAAATTAAACTCTTTCAGCTAAAGTTAAATTTCTTTGTGGAATACACTGAATTTCACCATTCTCTTGCATTACCCAATAAGTGTGACCTGGACCTTCAGCTGAAACCACCCCTCGGACAGGTTTAGCCTCTCCTGAGGGAGAAAATACCCAAACAGTTTTACCTAACAGATTCTTTTCTCTAACAACAGGAACTCTATCACCTTCTACTTTCTGTAGCAGATCTGAATGTGCAGGTCCAGCTCGGTTCACTGAACCTCTACTATTTACCAGCCAGGTTGCTTGTGCTAAATGTTTTTCCCAGTTTTTCAAAGATGTAAATGGAGACTATACAGAGCAAGAAGTTTTAGAAAGCATTTTGTTCTGACAGATTACTTTGTTCTCATAAAGTAGATACACGATGATTGTGTACTTTACCCAGCACCTATGAAACAAAACACTAGATTACATGTATCAAAGCGTTCCCAATATATGTACAGAACTAGCAGATCAGATCTGCTCTCTATGCCATTATTGATAAAATGACATCTTCAGTTTCTGATGTGATGATTTTCTGCACCTCAGGCTTTGTGACATCACAGTTCCCTTAAGTTTCTTTCAAACTGTGGACAACTAGAGTGCAACATAGAATCTGTGACGTTGTGAAAGATACTTTTTATTTTCCTACTGGAACTGCATACTGTACCTGACACATTAGGCTGCACAGAATCCACGTATTTCTTACAGAAGACACTATTTCAGATGACTGAGTTTCTTACACTTTGTTTTTTCTTTGTGGCTTTCTTATTTATTTTCACATGTTTCGGGCTTATATTTTTTTTAATTGCAAAGGTAAGCACTTCTATCAAAATCTGGTAAGTATTCCAGGAAACTGAAAGCTTTGTTATTCAGATCCTAAGCATTAAATCAAAGCAACATCATGTGGCATCATCTTCTTCAAATTTGAGTAATGTAAAAATTCAGAAGGTCCAGTTGGATTATTGAACACTACATAGTTGACTTTTAGGCTTTCCAGAAGACCAACTTGAATGGTGCTCTGTCTTACAGCAGTACTCCTCTGTCATAAATACTGGTGTTTCAATGACTATGATCAAAGTGAGTAACATATTTGGCAATGTCTATAATCATGTGTTCTTTCACTCAAGACTTCTCTCCTGACTGCAAAAGATGTGGATGAATGTGATGGAAACCACAGGTGCCAGCATGGTTGTCAAAACATTCTGGGTGGTTACAGATGTGGATGCCCACAAGGATATATTCAGCATTACCAGTGGAATCAATGCATTGGTAAGGAAACAAAGAGCACAGAATACATTTAACAGCAAAGGTGTAATAATGTTCATAGTGACATCTGCTAGGAAAGGACAAGAATGAGCAGGACAAAGGGTATGCAAGCACAAATCTTTTTTCACTGTCGCCTGCTCCTTCTATACATTTACTACTTCCAATAGAAATCACTGTATAAGGTAAAAAGGAAACACAATTGTCCCCTTGAAAATGTGTCACAAGGTGTTCTCCAATAAGGCCTAAACTGATTCCCTCCTTCCCACCTTGGAAAGGAAGAAAGAAGTTCATTCAATTCCTAAAAGCATCCGTGTAAATACTTTTCTCTGCTGGAGCAAATAAACAAATAAAGCCCACGTTTCATCAGTAAGAATTCCTCACAGTCATTAACAGTTTGAGAATACTACTACCAAATAGAATCTATAGTAAATGAGGATTAAAAATACCAACATAATCATTAACCGTTTCCTAATTTCAAAATACAGTCTTAAAACCAGTGTTAGTCCTTTGGATAGGGAACAAGGACAAATTAATCAGCTCTGCAGTTTTATTGTAGATTTAGCTCATTCAGTCTTTTTTCTGTATTTCCTGAGCTAAGCTAACTGCCATACCAAATGAAACGTGACACTCAGAAACAACCCCCATCCTGTGCTGCTCACAAGGCACTGTAACAGCCAATATACCTTTTCAAGTTTGCTGTCAGAGTTCTCTGTGTCATGATCAGAGGATGGCTTTGAGCACTGCTATACATTTCTTACAGGCTCATCATAGAACACATTGGTTGGCACACCAGGCAGCTTTTCCAAAGGCTCAACCACTACTTACTTAAAATTGCTCTACAGGAGTGGGAGTGACAGTAACACCAAACAAACAGCTCCCACAAAACTCCAAACCAGCCACAGGATTACAGAATTATAGACTTAACCAGGTTGGAAAAGACTTTTGAGATCAAGTCCAACCTATCACCATCCCCTTCAGTGATGGTGACTCCAACACCTCCCTGGGCAGCCCATTCCAATAGCCAATCACTCTTTCTGTGAAGAACTTCTTCCTAACATCCAGCCTAAACCTGCCCTGGTGCAGCTTGAGACTGTGTCCTCTTCTAGTGCTGGTTGCCCCCACCTGGCTACAACCTCCCTTCAGGTAGTTGCAGACAGCAATGAGGTCTCCTCTTTTTCAGGCTAAGCAACCCCAGCTCCCTCAGCCTCTCCTTATAGGGCTTGTGCTCCAAACTCCTCACCAGCTTTGTTGCCCTTCTCTGGACACCTTCCAGCAAGTCAACATCTTTCCTAAACTGAGGGGCCCAGAACTGGACACAGGACTCAAGGTGTGGCCTGACCAGTGCTGAGTACAGAGGCAGAATGACTTCCCTGATCCTGCTGGCCACACTAGTCCTGGTACAGGCCAGGATGCCATTGGCCTTCTTGGCCACCTGGGCACACTACAGGCTCATGTTCAGTCTACTATCGACCAGTACCCCCAGGTCCCTCTCTGCCTGGCCACTCTCCAGCCACTCTGACCCCAGCCTGCAGCACTTCATGGGGTTGCTGTGGCCAATGTGCAGAACCTGGCACTTACATGTGTTCAATCTCATGCCCTTGGACTCTGCCCATCTGTCCAGCCTGTCGAGGTCCCTCTGCAGAGCTCTCCTACCCTCTCACAGATCAACACCTGCCCCCAGCTTGGTGTCATCTGCAAACTTACTGATGATGGACTCAATGACCTTATCCAGATCATTGATAAAGATATTAAAGAGGATGGGGCCTAGCACTGATCCCTGGTGGGACCCACTAGTGACTGGCTGCCAGCTGGAGGTGGCACCATTCACCACCACTCTCTGGGCTCAGCCCTCCAGACAGTTCCTAACCCAACGCAGTGTGCTCCTGTCCAAGCCATGGGCTGCCAGCTTGGCCAGGAGTTTGCTGTGGGGGATGGTGTCAAAGGCCTTGCTGAAGTCCAGGTAGACCACATCCACAGCCTGCCCCACATCCACCAGGTGGGTCACCTGATCATAGAAGGAGTTCAGGTTGGTCAGGCAGGACCTGCCCTTCCTAAATCCATGCTGGCTGGGCCTGATCCCTTGGCCATCCTGCAAGTGCTGTGTGATTGCACTCAAGATGACCTGTTCCATAATCTTGCCTGGCACTGAGGTGGATGGGCACCACGTTGGCCAGCTTCCAGTCTTCTGGGACCTCTTCGCTGAGCCAGGAGTGTTGAAAAATGATGGAGAGGGGCTTGGCCAGCTCATCTGCCAGCTCTCTCAGCACCCTAGGATGGATCCCATCTGGTCCCATGGATTTGTGGGGATCCAAATGGCTAAGCAGGTTTCTAACTATTTCCTCCTAGATTACAGGTGAACTATACTGCTCCCTGACTCCATTTGCCAGCTCAGGAGGCCACTTGTCCAGAAGACAACCTGTCCTGCTATTAAAAATTGAGGCAAAGGAGTTGTTAAGTACCTCTGCCTCTAAATGTTGCAGATCTCAAAAGAATGTGTCTTCTGGTAACTGCAGGCAAGAATGGTGAATCATACACTAATGGTATTGGAGGGGAGAAACACCCACATGGAAATAGCACCTTTATAAGATAAGCAAATTAAGCATCGCATGCAAATTATCTAAAGCATGATCTTATCTACAACAAGCTACCTTCCTCACTCATTTTGCATAATACAGCCATACTGACTGGAGGAGTTGTCTTCACTGTATCTTAATTCAGCACACAAAAGTTGAAGACAGTACTTCTTTTTCTCTCATTTTAGTTAGCTATTATCTTTCCCCATTTCAGAGCTGCTGGTTTCCATGACAAGTATGTGCTTGCTTCACCCCACCACTGGGTGCTGAAGGCTATGATCATGGTTGGAGTATGACTGGAATTCCAGTTCATTTCTCCTCTGTGGACCTTAATTGGTAGGTGTGTACCCTGCCAGGGCAAAGAGAACCTCTATGGAAATCAGGAGACATACCTAGAAGGGAACATTGAGTCCATATAAGGTAACAGTATCCCAAAATATCTGTACAGCCCAGCTATATGTGTTTGG
The DNA here is from genome assembly GCA_033816785.1 of Picus viridis. Classification (NCBI taxonomy): domain Eukaryota; kingdom Metazoa; phylum Chordata; class Aves; order Piciformes; family Picidae; genus Picus; species Picus viridis. The sequence goes on from CM066606.1 coordinate 31,828,710, forward strand.
GACTACTGCTGATGTACCTTTTCTTCAGAGATCAGGTCTCAATGAGGTAATGAGGTCAAGGATATAGCAGAGCCTTAGGACTCACAGATACTGTGATCTGTTAGCTACACCATGCTTGCCTGTCAGATTAGAAAATGCCAGTGTACTTTTGCTTGCTTACTAGATGAAAATGAGTGCTCCAATCCTAACGCGTGTGGTTCTGCTTCTTGCTACAACACACTTGGAAGTTACAAATGTGCCTGCCCGTCTGGATTTTCTTACGACCAGTTCTCCAGTGCATGCCATGATGTGAATGAGTGTTCATCCACTAAGAACCCCTGCAATTATGGTTGTTCCAACACTGAAGGTGGCTATCTTTGTGGCTGTCCACCTGGCTATTACAGAGTTGGACAAGGGTGAGTACCTCCACACAGTCATTCTTCAAAGCCACATCCAGAAGGCTATAAAGCCTGGGCATTTTTTAAGGCTGGACCCTAGTCAAGCTGAACAGCAAAGCTGCAAATGGAGAACAGGCCACTTAGTCATCCTTTCCACTCTTTTTCCACACAATATCCATAAACTAGTGTACACGCAGTGTGACACTGATTTTAAACCTAGTATATAGCCACATTAAACTACAGAATCACAGGATCACAGAATGTTAGGAGCTGGAAGAGACCTGGACAGGTCATCTAGTCAAACCCCCCTGCCAGAGCAGGATCCACCCTGCCAGATCACGCTTCCAGGTAGGTTTTTAATAACTCCAAAGAGGGAGACTCCACAACACCCCTGGGCAGCCTGTTCCAATGTTCCATCATCCTCACAGTGAAAACATTTTTCCTTATACTTACATGAAACTACAGAATTAGTTCTGCTTTCTCCCCCAACTACCAGCACAAGGACTCCTTCACAAACCTGCTCAGTGAGGACTGTTACTGCACTGATCAACCCAGAACATTAAACAAAGTAACATTGTTCTGGTACATGACAATGTCTACATTCTTTAGTTCCAAAGTTCAGGGCGGACTACTTTTGTTCTGTTTCTTTGTACAACTTACAAATGAAGCTTAGTATAGGCTTTCAAGCCAATGCTTCTATTTCACGCAGTGTATGTCACAGCAGTGTACATAGAAGTCATGTGCAGACCATCTGCTGAGCGGAGGGAAAGGAAGGGGATTTAGACACTGGAACAGAGGACCTGCACTCACTTTCCATTTAACAGGACAGTTGATAAACTGCAAGAAGTAACTAAACCAGATGGTTTTTATTCAACAGTCACTGTGTCTCGGGGATAGGATTTAACAAAGGCCAGTTCCTGCCACTGGATGGAGATGCTGATGACGAGAATGCTTTGTCCTCTGATGCATGTTATGACTGCAAGATCAACAGCTATTCCAAGAAAGAGAACAGGAAGAAGAGAAGTGCTAATGACACTGTACGTACCAGGACAAATACTTACTAATGTATTTTGGGGTGTTTTTAGAAACACCATACTCACCACTATCAGCAAATGAAGGGAAATTTTTAACAGACTACATTCAGTGGCAAAAAACTTTTTCCCCCTGCCGCCATGGTTTTCACACTTGAGTACGATTGGCAGGAATAATGTGACAATCAGAAAGACATCAACAGCCACAAACAGATTAAGTTTTTAAAGCTTGTAAAGAATCCTTTGTCACACAGGATTGTGGTCTAGTTCCTCAAAATACACTCAGGAAGATAATTTTCGTACAGCTACAGAAAGCTAGGACATTGGGCATGCCTGCATGACGATCTTCTTGCAGGTCACCAGTCTAAGTGTGTATTCCATGGTCACTCACAATCGTGGGGGTCTAGCATTCATGACCTAGCTGATACATGTAAGTCCAATATTTGCAGAATTGCTGAGGGTACTAGAGAATTACACTTCACAATGTGTCTTTTTCTTACTACATTTTGTGGACTGATCAAAATGAGTTATGGGATACTCATGAAAGAAATCAGCCCTACTACTTACACCTTTTATGGGTTTTTTTTCAAAGGTTGGAAGAGTATACCTGTATACAGTATACAGATGGGCAGAATCCAACAGCATGAGGTTTAACACATCCAAGTGCCGGGTTCTGCACACTGGCCACAACAACCCCATGCAGTGCTACAGGCTGGGGTCAGAGTGGCTGGAGAGCGGCCAGGCAGAGAGGGACCTGGGGGTTCTGGTTGATGGTAGGCTGAACATGAGCCTGCAGTGTGCCCAGGCAGCCAAGAGGGCCAATGGCATCCTGGCCTGCATCAGGAACAGTGTGGCCAGACGGAGCAGGGAGGTCATTCTGCCCCTGTACACTGCACTGGTTAGGCCACACCTTGAGTACTGTGTCCTGTTCTGGGCCCCTCAGTTTAGGAAGGATGTTGACTTGCTGGAAGGTGTCCAGAGAAGCGCAACGAAGTTGGTGAGGGGTTTGGAACACAAGCCCTATGAGGAGAGGCTGAGGGAGCTGGGGTTGCTTAGCCTGGAGAAGAGGAGACTGAGGGGTGACCTTATTGCTCTCTACAGCTACCTGAAGGGAGGTTGTGGGCAGGTGGAGGTTGGTGTCTTCTCCCAGGCAGCCAGCACCAGAACAAGAGGACACAGTCTCAGGCTGCGCCAGGGCAGGTTTAGGCTGGATGTTAGGAGGAAGTTCTATACAGAGAGAGTGATTGCCCATTGGAATGTGCTGCCCGTGGAGGTGGTGGAGTCACCATCATTGGAGGTGTTCAGGAGGAGACTTGATGGGGTGCTTGGTGCCATGGTTTAGTTGTTTGGGTGGGTTGGATTAGTTGATAGGTTGGACACGATGATCTCAAAGGTCTCTTCCAAACTGGTTTATTCTATTGTATTGTATATCTGTTGTCTGCCTTATCTGTATGATAGGATGTTCTCCTGCAGCATTTGCCAGAATTTCCCTTGAAATGGGCAGTGATGGAAAATTGATTCAGTTGAGAGGTGAGGGTGCAGACAGATTTTCCTTCAGGTAGTACAAGAGCTATGTAATGCAGACAGGCAAAATGTAAACCCTCCACTGAAATGGTAAGGTGCAGTAACCACACAAGTTACATTAAAAACAAAAGTGGAAACAAGTCTTCTTTCTAAAAGGACAAGTAAGGACAATCCAGAAGCTCCAGCCTTAATACCCACTACTTTGTGTGATGCCATCAAAGCCAGTTCTTGTATTGACAAGCCAGTAGTACTGTAACTTCTGATCTGCAGGCTATAGTGTTTGCACTTGTGGCCTAAACATTTGACCTACACACACACACATCTACACTTTCGGCAAACGTCCCTCTTTCCCTCCCCACCACCACTCCCACTGGACTTGCTCCAGTCTGAATTCTCAGGTCAACCCACCACAAAAATGTGTGGATGTTCTGAAAAGCTTTTTTTTTTTTTTTAATTTCACTGTTAATTTCATATCTTGAGCATAATTATATCTTGTTATTACTTTTACAGCATTAACCTTTTCAGTTTCTAGTAACAGAATTACACAGTGAAAATGAAAGGTTTCACACCCATAAAAGTATGTGAAAGAAAAAGTCTCAGACTGATGGCATCTACGGAGTACAGTATTTAAAACACTTGCTCCTGAGCACAAATTATCGTTGTTTTCATCATGTGTTTTTAATTACATTATATATTAATACACCAGTGTGGCATCCCCATAGAAAGAGAAATCCTTTGCTATTTTTATAAGCATGAAAGGATCTTTACATGCAGGCCAGGTGCCTTACTTAGTGTCAGGTTTCCTAAAAGAGGCTACAGCCTACGTCTTGTTGCAGAAGCACTTTCAAAAGCTTTCTAAATGGGTTTCCTAGGAACGCACTCATTCTTGCCCTCCACCCCCCAGTGTGTTCACAGCTAGCACCTCTGGGCACATTCACACCTGCAGCATAACTATACTGAAGTTCAAATTTAAAAAGAACACATGACTGAATTTTCAAAAAAGAAAACCACCAGTGCTGAGACTTTTCTCCACACTTGTGGTCCAAATAGGATGTAATTGGGCAATGTGACATTCTAGCCCTTCTTCAGAAGGCTACATGTCAGTTCTTTCCTTTCTTCAGTTTCCTTTATAATCACTGTACTTCCTCAGAACTGAAGATGAGCCCACTTGTTTGTAGAAGCCAGTATTCATTAAAACAGTTCAAACAGAACTTTCAGAGAATTCCCATATGGCACTGTGGTGTTTCTGTAATGTTCCTCACTGAAGTTGATCATAAGAACATGACTGTGCCTCACAGTCTTTACTGTTGTGGTAAACATAGTTCTCTCCTTCACATGGATTTTTGCAAGTGTGAAGTTAAAAATGGTTCTGAAATGAATGTGAAATCTGAGCCCTCTCTGTAGACCTGATGCTGCAGCTTTAATTACCTTGTTAAGCTTGTGTGGGAAGCCTGTAAGATTTACAGGGTGTGTTACATGGAATCAAGCAGCTCTGCCAGGTGGAAATGATGTACATTACTTCTTTCACAGCTAGATTTTGACAAATACAGAAACTGTTCATAACGACATATTATTCTTCTCTCAATGCCAGTGAATATCAGTGTCTCTTCTGTTCTAAATAATCTTTCTTCCTTTACTTCAGATCAAGCACTTTAGCATGGAAAGCCTAGACGTGGATAGTCCTTTGAAGATGAGAGTCAACACTTCCAGGCTTGACAACAGAGAACATCTCTTAAAAATCATGCCAGCCATTCAGCCCCTTACCAACCACGTGCGCTACATCATCTCACATGGCAATGACAATGGCATCTTTAGAATCCATCAGAAGGATGGACTAAGTTATTTGCACATAGTCAAGAAAACATCAGTGCCTGGAACTCACACAGTGGAAGTCACTAGCATTCCTCTCTATAAAAAAAAAGAGTTAAAGAAAATGGAAGACAGCAACGAGGACAACTACCTCCTGGGGGAGTTCGGGGAAGCTCTTAGAATGAGGCTGTGGATAGACCTTTACTAGCCATCTTACAGACTAAGTCACATTCTTCACTCTCTGTTCACCTATCTAGCACCTATATATCCACCTGAGCTTATCTGCTTCCTCAAAGGCTTTAAAGAACAGTCGCTGGCTTTTGGGGGAGGAAAGGAGAGGCAAAGAGCCTTTTCCTGCCACCCTGCCAAGACTGCAGAACTACCCTTACAGAAAAGTATCTTAAACCGTGCCACTTCCAAACCTTTGCTTACAATGGCAATCATGGTTAACCTAAATTAAATTAAATTAACCTAAAGTATATAAAAAAGCTGAAGTTCAAGAACTCATCATATGGCACTAAATGGCACAAAACTATGTGCTAATTTTTTCCAGTT